>OY829914.1:180214060-180814060 GCA_963691935.1 Nephrotoma guestfalica | reverse complement strand
CTCCAAACAGATTTTTTGTGTAAAACCAAACTTTAATCACGTACATAAAAATGCTTTCTTTATGTAAATATTATGAATTAGGGGCATACCCGTTATCACATATTATGACCACAATATTCGTAATTTGGGACTTGAATTTCGTAAAGATTTGCATAAAACTCATAAATAAAATTTCACCAGTGTATGACGCATATACGCTAAAGAGCTGGTTTTAGAGTGTGCATGTGACATAAAAAAGCAAAACATGTGTTAAAACCATGCACCTTGCGTGCTGATACAATCCTATATGAATCAAAATCGTGCTATACGAGTACATATTTGCACTATCATGACTAATGTTTTAGAACCGCCACAATCCCCTTCCTTATACCTATATCAAGTATTGTCGATTGTATTCACAAAAATTATCAATTCCGCATCTATAGACTTAAAACACGACCGCGCGCGCAAAACTCTATAGTACTGTAATGGATTTTCTATTTGCTTATGCAAATGGGCATCGGCATTATCGTTTTACGTAATTTTAATATACAAATGAATAATTTGTCGTTTTAGCATTGTGTATCTTAATATCGTACGCGCATATTTTGCCAAAGAATTAACACCACGTACAATTAACAAAAAAAAAAAATATTCGTTTGTGCGACCGCGTGTGCAATCGACGCCTATAAATTTTGATCGATATAACACGGAGCGACCGTATGATGGTAGCGCGCGCATAAACAAAGGAAATTAACACTTATTGTTGTATGGGGTGGGGTTAATTCTTCGGTTCATCTTAATAGAAGATAATTAAATTAAACCATAATTATGTAACAGAATGACATTGAGACTAATGGTTTAAATATCAGATTTAATCTCGCATTTGTAAATAAACGAAAAGTTAGTGAACCCAGAAAGTCTGCTGGGTAGTGCGGAGTATATGACTAACTCGAACTAGTACGAGTATGACGAAAATCTTTTAAAAGTCAATCAAAATGTGTGCGGTGTACGTACGGACGTAATATAATGTGTACCAAGAAGCATGTCAAACTGCTCATCTTCATCACACTAGAAAAATGTAATTTTTTTTTTCCTCGGATTTAACGTACACAAGAAAGTGTCAAAAATGTTTGAGGTACATCACAATCATTCACACCGCTGTCTTACTCTGCCATGTCAAAATTTGAAACTCACGCAAATTAGATTACTCAACACTGCGTGTATCTAGCAACTGTTCCGATTCTTTTTTTGCCTTTTGCACCTACCTAAAAAATTTTACTTCAACTTCTTTCAAGTCAAGTCAAGTTCGTGTTGTCAATTCGTTAATTGTTTTTTATTTTGCTGAATGTTATTCATCTTGGTTGATTTTTTTTCTCTAAATTTTTTGGCATGTGGGAGCTTCAGGCATATATAATTCTACTATATACCTCTTGACGTTCTACGTTTGTAATTTTTCCATTAGAATACGAATATGAGTAAGAATTACACATTAAAAATCGTGATCGTTGAATAATTTATTAAGTTTTTTTAATGAGATGTGTGTAACTGTGAATGATCGTTGACGCACATTGGTTTGTCGGTTTGGAAAAACTAACTAGCTACCTCGGTTGAATTTCCAATAATGTACTAGATTTTTGGTTTCTGAGGTAAATCTGCTAAAAATTTGAACAGCTGGCAAACTAAGACTAAGTAATCAAGAACTGTTCGACGGTGAATCGGTTAAAGCAGAAAGTTTCAGCGCAACATCGATGCATGCTAACGCGAACCCGAAATTGTTGGGATGCACACGTTAACAATTGCATTCCCATGTGCTAAATCTTTGTAGATTAGATTTCGTAACACTACCCCACCTTAAATCTGTTAGTCCCAAACAGACTCGTCCTCTTTCCTCGTCTGTTATCCAATATGTAACATGGTTAATTCATTTAATGATTATATAAGGTCTTTCTCAACTTAGGATTGTATAGCGAAACCAAATCTCCTTCTACATACTTCTTGTTACCCGATCTTAGTTTATATCTAGTTTTCAGAAGTATACAACGACCCCAGTTATACTGGTTGAGTCCCCAGCGATTTACAATGCGCCCAATAACTTTTACTAGTGGCGTTTTTAGGTGCAATTGTATGCCAACGCGGCCATCTGCCTTCTTTCAATTGTTCCTTGTCCCATCCATTTTCTGCTTCAAACTGGATTCGTGCAGTAACTGTGGAACAGTTCCTTGTACTTCTTGTTTTATGCATGAAATGTTTAACGCTTACTGCCCACCACAGTCAAAACTTATCGGCGTGTCACTCACCAGTTTTTCTATGCTTTATTAGATTTTTAATAATCTTTCACCCACTCTGACCCTCTTGCTTCTATGATAATTCTACACCTATTCCATGCACCTCCCTATGAATGTCTCACCTGCCAAAATAGGAACGCTATAAATAATTTCTTCTTCAATTCTTAAAATCCTTTTGGATGCTCCGTGTTCCACTCAAATGGTTGATTTTTTTGGTGAGGCGAAGAAGACTTCGTCCAGCTTCTGGCGAAGTTTGGCACAAATCGTCGATAGTACTAGGTGAGCAACTAAATTCTCATTTTTTGAAATATGAAAATTGAAAATATCTATAAAAATGGTTTATTGAAAGAATTGTCCTTCGATATCTACACATTTTTGCTATCTCTCTGACAATACATAAATACCACGACGATAAAACGACGCGTCTTTGGACCGAAACCATTCATCCAAAAAAAATTGCACTTCTCGAAACTGGCCAAGTGTAGCCCTGCCAAGCCATGCGCCATCGACCGGAATAAATGATAATCGGAGGTGGCCAGTTCTGGCAAACAAGACGGGTGCGGTAGCAGATGCCATCTCAGCGTGTTGATTGTGTCCTGGACGATGGGGGTACGATGGCATGGAGCGTAGTCGTGCTAGAATATCATTCGTTCGTGTCTCGTGCTCCATTCTGGCCGTTTTTCGAGCAATAACAAGCTGCTCATAGTACACGATTCCTTTCTGGTCCCCCATTGCCTTCTTTTCGAAGCGATTTGGTCCTGCCGTCGATGTTGATGCTTCACCAGATGAAAGTCTCGATTTTTTGCGTTTGGGATTTTCCACCTATCTTTCAGTCAACTCATGCGGCCCCCATTTCCCTCCTTTTCGAATTTTTCCCATAGCATGTAAGCGTTTTCAAATACCTTTGCGATCCATGTTTAATACCTCCGCAAGTGATCTTGAGTTTGCGTATCATCTTCATCCAATAATGCTTGCAGCTCGGTGCCTTCAAACGTTTTTTTTCTTGTCTTAAATGTCGAAATCACCACTTCTGAATCGTTTGAACCAATTTTCACAAGTAGTTTTCGATGGTGCATGTTCACCGTAGGCTTCTCAAGCAAATGATGTGCTTTAGCTGCATCCTTTTCAAGTTGAAGTAGAAAAGCAAAGCTTCCCACAAATGCTGTTTGTTTGACACATAACTTGACATTTTCGTTCTTAGAAAAAATATTTTGTGTTGCGATATGTGCTGATTTTACAACTGGTTATCGTTACCAACTGTCCACGCTATGAAAGAAACACAACTTCTGACTTAATGGCAACTAGATGTGTCGCTAGCACCATATATGTATGAAGCCCGGAAATTTAATTGCGCACCTGAAAGTAGCATAAATCTAGGAAACTTCTTAATTGACTAATATCCTTTGGTGCGGGCCATTCCGAAGGGTTTGCACACCATTGCTTGAATCAATATGAGCGGCATTTCGTTGCACACAACTTCAATCTGGCCACCCAGTTGTTTTGCGAGCGGTAATCTTTTAGGTGCTTGCCGAATTGGACTAGCATTTTCTGTGTCGGTTCTATGTTTTTAAAGAGTACCTCCACATTACGCCATTTTAGGACCTGGTTATCTAGATCCACCACAAATTGGTATCTCTTCATAACATCTAGTCCGATAATGCATTCATCAGTTATAGTAGCAACGATAAATCAATGTTTGAACCGCATTCCTCCGGATGTTACAAACAGGATGCTCTGGATGCAGATTTATCTGTCGCAAGTTATAACGGATAATGTCATCTATCTATTCCGGATCTACCATATCAGGACGAACAACTGTTTTCGAAGCTACGATTCCGATGGGGAACGCGATCGTTTTCGTTGGTTACCTCGAAAAGCTTGACATGGTTTCCTCATAACAGAGGAATTATAAGTAAGGCTGCCTCAAATTTTAAAGCCTACACCGTATTGGTTCTCAAATAAAGTTTCAAACGGTCGTACTTGATAGCACTGATAAACGCGTTCGCTGTAAGTCCATTCAACACATCTGCAGGTGCATTAACACCCTCTTAGCGCACCAATTTGCTTACCTCTCTTTCTAGGTCTTGCAGGCTCTCCCACTCTCCTCATATAGTAGTCGCTTGTTTTGCAGCTGCATTTTGCATGAATTTCTGACGTGCGTGACTACCCATATCTTAGTTCCAACTCAGTCATCACTTCTCATAGCTTCTTGCTGTTGCGAGTACAGTTTGCAGAACAATATGAATGCGTTGGGCTGCTCTCCTGCGCCCTAACAATTGTGCTGTTCTACCGCTTGGAACTGCATTTTCAAATCTCCGACAGATTTCAAGGTACGGACAGATTTCAAAGCGGTTTTGCCACCCCTTGTTTAAACTGCTGCATTAGAAGCTCTTGAGTATGCTGTACCCATGGCGTTTGATCGAGTTTCAGGTCCTTTACGTATAGCAAATTTTCCACTTTGCTTCTCTTGCAGATCTACCAGTGGATCTGCTTTGTTCATTCATTTGTTGTAGCAGCGCTATACTGATCTTGTAGTTTCTGTCTGGTCATTCGCTCCAGTTCTCTCATTTTTTAATTACTCGTCACAAGGCTGGACCACCTAAATGACGTCATCCCTGATGGCCCTGGTATCGATGAAGATTGTTGCGATCTACGTCATCCTGTTTCAGCATCCTCTTTCATAGCGCCTGAGACACCGGAGCTTATTCCTTAATTGCTGGGATGGAGTAATGTTTATGGTTCAAGACTCCTCTCGGTCGACGCCGACTGGTTGGTGATGGAACGCTTTTCTTAGCATACAGTTTGATTGGGATCTTCCAACGTGGCCCAGATAATATCGCAGTCTCCAAGCATCTATTCTACGTGCGAGTTTACACGACTGCGAAAGATATTTTGATCACAACAACTTTGACTGTGCATAGTAGACTAGACGACCGGCTGCTATGCGGGTTAAGGTCCTCCCTCATAAGGCAGGCTGACTTGGCAGCTTTTGCCACTGCTCCTGGATGTTTGACTATGGCTCGTGGTTTTCGTTTGTTACTGTATCGTTATTCCAGGGGTCGGGTTTCGTTGCTTGCTTATTAAATTTTGATGATAATTTGCACTTGTATTTGAAAGTAATCAGCATATGATCACAGTCAATATAGACTCCTCTCTGTGATTTAACGTTAGTTATAATGGTAGAATGTCTCTTCGAGATAATGACGTGATCAATTTCATTTTTCGTTCTTCCACCATTCGATGGTCACGTTACCTTGTGGATATTCTTTTATTGAAAGAACGTACAAGATACGAGTAGATTATTCATTATAGCAAGTTGCTGAGCTGATGTAAGCTGTGCGGACCAATATGTGATTTGGTTTCTGCGCTTCTTTTTGCATTCAAGTCGTTCACCATAATACTGATGTCATGGTGCGGGTTATTACTGAGATGTCTTCCAGCTCATCAAAGAATAAATTTTTCACATCATCTGGCTTGTCTTGTGAAGTGCATTGACAATCGTGATATTAAATTTTTTAGTGCGTAATCTAACCGTGCATAACTCCTTGTTTACAGGAAAATTGCAAAATGTTACTTCTGACTAACTATTGCTGGGATTTGCAAAATCTTACTTTGACACCAAATGTCACCAATTTCGGGCGTTCGATGCGGATTCGTAATGGATTTTGCAAATAAAACAAAATTTATTTACCAACATCTTTAACTTCTGCAACAAATTCACTATTTATCATGCAAAGAGCAACTGATAACTATCTAAAATTTCAGCCGGAACCAACTACGACCAGCCGGAAGTATTTGAAGCTTTCGCAAGGGTGGGGCAACATATAAGTTGTCATCCGGGACCATAACCACGTGAGTCGAACCCACTGTACGTTGCACGACCGTTCAAAATACATTGAGAGAGGCTAGCTTTATATGTTTCCGGTTGGCATAGTACTGGTTCCGGCTGAAAATTCAGATAGTGAGCAGTCATGCGTAAGCTGGTTATTCCATAACATTTCCAATCCAAAGTACAATTCGCTGATTATGCAAGCTTCAAATAGTTCCAGCTGGTAAATTTTTTATTTCTGATGGCTTTATATGGTTTTGGCCGGCTTAGTGTTCCGGCCAACCTACTCGTGCTCAATGTGAAATGTTCGAGGTCTTTTAGATAAACTCTATTATATGTTTTCAATTGGTCTGGTCGGTTGACATTATCGTGTTTCTGGCATGTGTTCTCGTATGTTGTTATGATTCCGGCCGAGAGCTTAAATGTAAAACAACATAATAAGTATTTGTTGCGAAAGAAAAATCAGATAGTGCACAATTATGCATTCTGCATTGTCCTGGGTATACCGCAGTTGGTTTGGCTCCGGCTGGCATTATACGAACACCACAAGTAACAGAAATATTCTTGTCCATCGTTAAAAATCGTCATTCCCGCTAACCTTTTAGAAAATGATACTGTTCAAGTGTTCTCATTCAATGTTCACATAATGACGAAATTTTTTTTATTGACATTATTGCCGCCAGCCGGACTTAATTTATAGTAGAAATAAGCTGTCGGTTATAATACTCCGCCCTTCCATACTCGCGTCACATCGTATCTAGAATCGTTTATCATAGTCGGATTTGGTGAGTACTGGAGCCATACTTAGGCGATTCTTCAACATCTCAAAGACCTCTTGTGCCTTGTGACCAAACAAACTGTGCGTGCCTTTTTAATAGCTTCGTGATTGAGATGGTAAGTTCGGCGTTGTGGGGAATGAATCGACGATACCAAACTGCCATTCTTAGTGAGCGACGAACTTGTTTGACGCTTTTAGGGAGTGGCAAATTCACAATAGCTTCCACTTTGATGTCGTTTTCACCAACTACGAAGCCGAGGTACTTATTCAGGCTCAAATAAAAATAACCTTTTTTCTAAATTAATGATTACGCTTAGTTACGATTAATGAGAAGCAACTATACCAAGCAATTTTCTTGAGTCGGGCAATTAAACCATCGATTATAGGTAATGGCTACGAATCCTTTACCGTATGGTGATTCAATTTTCTAGAGTGCAAGCGCGTGCCCATTTCACCGTTTGCTTTATTTACTAACACGATCGGCGAGGGCCACAAGTTTCCCGTTATTTCTAAATGGCGCTTGTTTTTAAGTATAATTATTTTGCAAAGAACGGGATCTTCCAACAAAATGACAATACACAATTTCGGAAACCTAGGGGCACTGGTACTTAGGATTGAGGTTTTCTAAAATCGTTACCGGACGTAATGTGCAAGTTTTTCCGAGTTTTCATATATTTCTAAACGGCGCTAACTCCTCCGGAAAACTGTTTTGAATAGAACTAGATCTACTTAACAAAATAGAAATTTGCAGTTCCTGAAATCGAGGGGTGCTGGTACTTAAGATGATGTTTTCTAAAATCCCGTGGGAATTAGCACCGTTTCGAAATATATGAAAATTCGGAAAAACTGGTACATTACGACTATGTATAGGGTTTCCAGATTAAATGCAACCTTTTGCAAATTAAACGAAACTATTTGCAAATAAATTGAAACCCATAGAATTGTATCTCTAAATTAAAATTAACCAATTTTATTCAAATTAATATACATATTCAATAATTGGGGTACATGACCCCATTCCATACGAGATCACATGTTCGCCCATTTTGCGAAACAAATTAAAACCATTTTTACCAAACAAATGGCACAGTGGTTAAAGCTTTGGCGTTTGGATCGGGAGGTACCGGGTTTCAATCCCGATAGGGGCAGGAGGCAAAAGGGAATTTTCATCAGCAGATTACGATCTGGGATGAAATAGAACACAACTATGACCCCCTGTCGGAGTGCAGAATTCACGGGCCGACCCATCTTCTATGCCAGTATAGGCTGGCATGGAGCTATGCAAGGTGCAGATGGGGACAAAATCGGACCTATACGCCCTCGATTTGGCAGGCAACTGCGTAAGGTAAGAACGTAAATAAGCGAACTGCGAAAGAGTTGGGAGTGCTTCGGCCCTAGAAAAGATTGCAAAGATTAAAAAAAACATTTTAACTTTAGATTTAAGGTCAGCGGTTCCCCTGCTGCTGCTGATGGGAGTGTCATCATCATATCTAAAATAAAGTTGGAGCAGTCTGTGGCTGTAACAGAATTTACACTATATTAGAGAAACTAACAAATCTCGAGGTTTGGATTTAATTTTTGAGAACGCTTTATCTATTGGATTTAACATCGGGGAGTAAGTGGGAAGAAATTGGATGGTGTTTTGGGATGTTTCAATCAGCTCCTTTATTTCTGACGTTTTATGAATCTGGGCATAACCCATTAAAAAATAATAATTGGTACCATTCAATTTTTATGAAGCGGGAATGACACGAGATCTCGCATGCCTTCGGCTCAAATGCAGGTTAAAACCGGATTCATCGAAGAATATCAATTTTTCACGGTTTTGTTGAGCCCATGCTAATATTTTCCAATACTTATTAAACTATATTTAGAAAAAATACAAATTACGGTTAATTACTTGAAAACTGCGTGGCATATTCTTTCCGCAAGGCTATTGTCATTGGCGAATGCATAGACTCCATTTCCAGACGACCCAATTTCAATGTAATCCAAAGTTTGAGAGGCTCAGTGGTAAGTTTTGTTCTGCAAGCTTGTAACGATCTAACGGACAGGCATGGGGTCACAAACAATAGACGAGGCTATTGCGGAACTAGAATCTGCCCAGATCGAAATCAGAAAAATTATTAATCGGGCAGAGGCTTCCTTGGTGGACTAGTGGAGCGCGGCTATGGCTCAGCAGGTTGGGCGTGGGATTTTGTATGAAGAAGCATGCCTTATTCTTGAATTGCCACCAGATGAATTTGAGATTGATAACCGAACGGTTAAGGATTGCTATACCACCAGCTCAGACAATCATACTCACCCTCCACAACTCACCTATTCCTGTCACGGTTCCATCCTCACCTTCACTTTTTCTCACTTCATCTAGGAAACTAAATCACTTAACAAGAAAACGAAACCCATCTCGCAAAATATAAGGAAGCAAAACCAAATTAAGTAAATGGTGAATCAAAGCAAAAGTCAAGTTCTTTTAAATTCGAAACTTATCATTACATACAAATTTTATTTAAGAATCAAATAAAAAAAATAAAAAATGTTGACAGGTTAAATTCATAAAGGGTTAGTAATAGTTAGTAATAAATATATAAATCTAAATCTACGAAATAATAAAGAACATGCAGACCAAATTATTCCCAACCTTAGGAATATTAGGAAATAATTATAATATTCGAAACATAAGAAAAAGAAATTCGCAAAAGAAAATTAATTGTTGGAAGTAATTTGTTGTTGCAAGGAAAGTTTTACTTAATTTTAATATTTTTTTTTTATAACTAATTATTCAGGTGATGTAATTGAGGGAAGAAAATGTGTTCGTTTTAAATAAAAGTAATTATTAATAATGATTATAAAGTTAGAAGATTCTAATTACGATAAATTTTAAATGACCTTACGGTTTGTATCCAATTTTGCTGCTATATTGGTTGACTTGTGGCTTACCAAAAGTTACGACGTACGGTGGATGGAAGCCATGATGAGGAAAATTTTCCACGTTTTTATAGATATTTATTTCGCAGATAATATGATTTCGTAATCAATCGGAACCTTTCCTCACATGAATTTTAATGTTCGTGCACATATGTATAATTTCACTAACAGTTCGTGATCACTACTTTTCACATTCACTGTATTCAGATAGTGGGGAACGAATACTTTTGGTATTTACTGTCCTTAACACGACATAAACATTCGTTGTAACACACGAATGAATGAGAAATGTCGAACTCAATTAGAATGCTACGACTTCATTCATTTATCCCCCAAAATTAGTACCACGCCCTAATGGACGTTTAGGCCAGCACCCATTTCATACAACACTGAGCATTAAAGCCTTTGTAGGCGAAGTACCAAACTTTAAAAATAGTTCTTTTACACTGGTACTTATTACACTATTAGTTCACTACGGTTATCCAAAGTGTCTATCGATTCTAAACCCCAATATACATTTCTGGAGTGCTAGAACGCACTATTAATTGTGGGAATTGTACCATTCCATTCACATGATTAACACAACTTTTTATCAATACCACTTGTGTTTAATTTAGAAGTTTATTATATGGTAATTAATTATTATGTTAGAAATTATTAATTATTATAAAGGATTTCATTTTGTAGTTTTGAGATTATTATATTATCCTTATGATATATGAATTATCATTATAGTTATATTAGAATTTAATTATTGTATATATATAGTAATAATGAGAGTTAGCATTTAATTTAGTAGCAAGCATTTGATTTTATATTTAATTTAACTTAGGAAAATTTTATTTTTTAACTTTAATTGTTTGATGCTAACCCTTCCGAACTTCAAACTTGACTCCCCGCGTGTTTATTCAATTCTATTTTTATAGGTAACAAGCTACCGTAATCATGATCGTGCGGTTTTTGTTTTCGTGGTCAAGATCAAATAGCAATCCCGCTTATCAATCAACTTATTATCGTTTTTAAGAGAAAAATATTGTTTTTCGTTAATCGTTTTAATTCCCATTCATCAAAGCTATATAGTACATTTCACTAGAAGAAACACAAAGAAAGAAACAAGGGGTGAACACCGTGCCTGTGCTTGGGACGAACGAGATTCGTAACAAGCTTTTGTTGGATAGCCAACGTAAATCCAGGGTTAGTTTCAACTATCCGTTTAATTTCGGTTAATACTTCTGCGGTTAGATTTGTCGGTCGATTTCCCCCTTTCTTTTTTAATAATAATTCGCACTCATTTTGTCTGTAAGGACGAAGCACTGTTTTAGCAGAGTAACATTTAGTCCGGCGATATTTGCCCCTTTTTGTACTGCCTCCACTTCTTCAAACTGTTTTATTAAAAGATTTTTTTTTTCAATGGATATCTCTTGGTAATTTACGGTTCGTCGGTTGTTTCTTGGTTGACGGTCTTAGTGGTTTATTATTGTAATAAAAATATTTTTACATATTACATTACCTGATGAACTATTGGATTCAGATGAACTCATTTTAATAACTTTTAATTATGACTGATGAACATGAAACAAATGACAAGTTGAAATTTTTGAATTTTACTATGCATAATGAATTCGTGTTATGAAATGAATAATATGTGAATGTACCGTTATAAAATTAAATCAGAAGGTATTTTCTTATCAGTCAGGAAGGTCAATCCTATGGGTTTCAATTTATTTACAAATAGTTTCGTATAATTTGCAAAAGGTTTCCTTTAATCAAAAAAACCCATATATGGTAGCGATTTTTGAAAACCTCAATCCTAAGTATCAGTGCCCCTAGATTTCAGGAACTGCGAATCTCTATTTTGTTAAGCAGGTCTAGTTCTATTCAAACCGGTTTTCCGGAGGAATTAGCGCCGTTTAGAAATATAGGGAAACTCGGAAAAACTGGTACATTACTTCTATATACGCACGTTTTTTGTATTTAAGAAGATAACTAGTGGAACAAACAATCAAATCCACCATGTATGATGGCAAGGAAAAGGCAAGGACTTCTGCTTCTACACGTAATTGATTGCAATTATTTGAAATGTGTGGTAGTCAGAAAGGCACTATAAATAACCTGGGTTGTCTTTTTGTGTCATAACTGTTTTCGGTTTTGTCTTAGTTTATGAGTGTTCTAAACCTGCACTGACCAAATTAGCCCGCCTCAATGAAACCGGTACCATAATTTGTTACACATTTATTACAACAAATCCCGATTTTATTACAGTTGCCGTTTTCGAGGAACGAGTGGTCGGTTTAGCTTACAATTTGATGTAGCTATGCTATCGGGATGGTTCTAAGTTAGTTCAATACCAACTAACTTGTCTAAGGGTACATTTCACCCCAAAACGATTATTTATTTCAAAAACGTCAATTTAACCAACTTTAATAATTTTTTAACACCACACTGCCACCAGATTTTGAGAAAAATTGCTTTAGAAGTCTTGTCGAGAGTAGGTCAACCTTATCCAGTTGTGTAATAAATTATTTTTGTGTCAGGATAAGCGAAATTGGCTCCAAACTGTAAAGGCTTCAAATAAGTAATTTAAAGGTCAATTTTACCACTTTTAATAACACTGTGCTAGTTGAAAGAACTGACAAGCTGGGCACCCAGGGGTAAACCTAATTCGAGTGCGCTGAATTCAATAGTGCTAGTCCCATTATAAAGTTAGTCCCCATTTTTGAGATATCGCTTTCGAAATGTTTTGGCTCTGAGTCAAAAATTTCTCTAAATATACACTCATTTTCACGTTGATAGACGTTGCCGAACATATCAAGACCGAAAACACAAATCCACCATATATGTGTCTTTTACTACCAAGGTTAGGTTAGGTTGGAGTGGCTGCTTCCGCACACTTAGACCAGTAGTGGCCGGTTGTGAATTTGTGATACCACAAGATCCTATTTCCTCTTTATCCCTGTTCAAAACCATTCGGAGCTAAGTACGTAGCGCAAAATATCTCGCACTCTACAGTCCACGAGATCTGAAAGGCTGGCCATACTGTACACGGCCCAATACCTATGCCTTCTTTATGATAGTGCCGGACACGAGCATAGGAAGTTATCTGAAGTCTCTTCCTCCGCTTCGTTCATGCAACTTCTACAAAGTCATTCGTCTGTATACCCAGCCTTCTTGCACGTTCCCCAAAAAGGCAGGGTCTTGTCAGTTTTGGCAAAAGCTTCTCACAGAAGACTCCGGCTCCTACCTTGCCGTCTATCTATATTTGTCGATCGTTTATTCAATCGATTTAAATTCAATAAATGAACAAAAAATGATAAAAAAGTGTTTTTCGTCGAAATGAAAAGAAAACAGAAAAATAACACAAAAATGTGAATGTAGATGTGGTTTTTCGGTCTTGATATGTTCGGCAAAGTTGTTTGTCTTGGCTTGCGCAACAACTTTGCCGAAGAAAACAAAACGAAAAGCTTAATGATTCAAGAGCTATCTACGTGAAAATGAGTGTATATTTTGACAAATTTTCGACTCAGAACCGAAAGCGATATCTCAAAAATGGGGACTAACTTTATAATGGGACTAGCACCATTGAATTCAGCATACTTGAATTAGATTTACCCACTGCGTGCCCACGCTCAGCTTATCAGAAAAAAAGAGTTTGCGATTCAAGCACAGTGTAATTTATTACACCAGATCGCCAGCAGATATTGAGTCAAATGTTACTCCATGGTCATTGTGGTGGGCAGGTCAACGTTATCCAGAGGTGTAGTAAATTATTTTTATGTCAGCATAAGCGGAATTGGCTCCAAACTGTAAAGGCTTCAAATATGTAATTAAAAATCGATTTTACGAGCTTTAATGATTTATGACACCAGACCGCTACCAGATATTGAGTTCAATGCTACGCCGTGGTCGTTTTGAAAGGTATGGTAACTTTATTCACTTGTGTAATAAATTATTTTTGTGTCACGTTAGACGGAGTTGGCCAGGAACGGTATAGGCTCACATTGAAGAAGTCGCAGAATTAAATGACAAGCAGGTCTCTGAAATGGAACCCTCAAGAGAGAAGGAAAGTCGGACGACAAGCTCTAACATGGAAACGATGCTAACAGAAGCGAAGCAACTCGGAAAGTCGTGATTCGAAATTAAAGAAAAAGAACCCAACAGAGTTTGATGGTCCAGCCCAGTAGACTTCCTGTGCACCTAAATTGGAGATAATGGGAAAAAATATTGCTTAAAATATTGTGACGATATGCCTAACATACACACAAATCACATTAGGGTCGTCGCTAGCCGAGTGAGGTTGCAGGGTGGTGAGGTGAAGATCTATGATTCGAACCTCATCGGTGCGGTGTAATTTTTATGGTAGATATTTATTTGGCATCAAACGACAGATATTAACACGATGAGTTCGAAATGCAGACTGACGATTGTTACACTTAGCAGAACACAGAAATATTCCAGAAGATGGGCGTGGCCGATGGAAGTAGAGCATGGAAATAGAAAATGGAATATAAAAAGAGGAAATGCATGATGAGAGGGAAGATGTATACAATTACAACAACGATTACAGATTCGCCTCGAATAAATACACAAATGCATGGACAATTTAGCTGCAACAGTGCAATATGGAAAGATCGAGAATCGCATAAGTAGTTAAAGTATTGAACTGTGTAGTAATTTTTGAGAAATAAATTGTAAACGTGTTAATAAAAAAAATCAGCAAAATCCGTAACGAATCCTTGTGAAGCCGGAAATTCGTAAAATATCAAGTGGGACTTCGGTCATATTTTGGCATTTATTAGGATTATGAACTCGAGGAACTTGTACTCGTATGGTCATTATTTACTTCAAAATTTGTTTATGCTGTACCATTTTATTGCGTGCTAATGATGTTGGACATTGTAAAGGATCTTTTAATAAGGACGCTCGAAATTACTTAGGTTATAACACCCAAGTTATTAGATGTTGTCAAATTTGTCGTGAATTGTGTTGTCTAGTCAACAGGAATTGTATTCTTTATCGGCCGACATAGCTTTCACGAGCATACGGCAAATTCCAGCACCTTCCTTCTCCATTTAATCCTCCCAACATAGGCTCTATTTACAACCGAATTTTATCGTGTAAACGATTTAAAAAAATTTAAACTTTGCACATTTAACGATTTTGCACTTTAACCGTAACATAAACATGAATGTGCTTCATTACCATATAAAAGCTTTGGGTAAAATTTTTCAGTGTGGATAAAGAATGAACTCCATCTTGACATGGTTTGAATTACAAAGAAACACTAGAATTTTGATAAATGCTAACATAAATAATAATTTTCGACATTGTCTACATTCTCTACAATACGGCACAACCCTGGTTATGGACACCTGAGGATCGACAACCAAATTAGCATTCGTTTTACAACAATGTCATAGTATTCCAAAATTAAGTTAATTTTTTTTTTTGCATAAGACGAAATAACGATCAATTAACAATACTTTGTAGGTAATCACGAACCTTAATTCAACATGCACCGAGCAGTGGTTGAAATTTTTTACCATAAATGGTAATCCATACATTGTGTATTAAATCCACCAACAAACTATATGCCGCCTTGCTCATATACAAAGTTAAAAATCCAAATCACATTAACAACTATAATTTCACGCCTTTAAAATATAAAAATTATACCCGAACAAGTGTGTAAGCAGCGATACGAATACTTTGGCACAAAACATAAATAACAAAATTTATCCACAAAGCAGAAAGCAAAATAAACCAAGAAAACTTGTAGAAACGATATCAACTATCTTTGGGTATAAAAACTGAATGTTGTTCGAAAACAAGAAAAGCAAACGAAACATTAAAACAAAACAACGGCTTAAGGCAAACTTAAGTATTAAAAAAAAATAGCAACAAAAAATAACTGAAACGAATCGAAGAAATTACAAAAATATCGCATAAGAATAAGACACACATACGAGATTTACGATTTGAGGTAGCTTTATGTGCTGCGAATGCTTGTGTGTGCATGCATGCCGCGCCATTCATTGTTTCCGCCAATTTTTTGTTTATTGTTGTTGATGAATTTGGTAAGTTCGTTCGTAAAGAGCACATGTGTAATGCGGAATTTCTTATAATGTACCGCAAACAATAGAAAACCACCAACAAAATCTTCTAATTAGATTAACGTTATGTTACCATTTATACCAAAGTTTGGTATTTAGTTCCTGACCTAAGAATTATAATTTGACAGTAAATCAATATTGCCATATGCGATTATTTAATAATTTTGTTTTTTATCCTTCAAGGCCTACTGCATAGATTGTCTCGTTGTGTGTACGACAAGTATATAAAGAAAACTTTATGTCATACAGATAATATTTGAACGAATCTCGAAGATATAAATTAATCCGGGGCGCGCGCGATTAGCTCCAAGTTCATATCAAATCCAAACTGACTGTATAACAATATCAAAAGTTATAATCTCTTTATTGTTATTATTATTTATTTATTTTGTATATATTAAGTATTTTTTTTTTTTATTATTTGTGTTACTTTTAATATGAAAATTATAAACTGATATCATGATCCAAATCTTAAAGATTAAAAATAAATAAAATGTCTTTAAGAGAAACAAAAAAAAATATGTATAATAAAGCGGTATTTTTATCGAAAATAAAAAAATAAATTTATTACGATGGCTATATATTAATAAAATGGCTAAGATGACATTTAATTTAATTTTGATCAAAAGGCGCTTTAAAAGACGAGAAGAGCGCGCACAGATAAGAAAACGAAAAAGAAACTTAAAAATTATGATAATCTTTAAATTCATTAATGAAATTAAATCTTTAAAACGGGCTTGTATTTATACTTAACGCCTCATTTTGTATTAATACAAAAAAAAAGTCTGAAACGAAAGTTTATGTACATTAACTATATAAAAATGGCTGGTTGGTTGTTATGTACGTATTATGTCCGCGCTCTGCGCGATCAATTTATACGCGATCGTTGTTTTTTGCGCGTTGTTTTACTGGTTTTTTCTGATTGATTTATTATTTTATTTTATTTAGTTTTATTTTTTGTTTTTTTTAATGCTGGTGCTTGGAATGTAGAGTCCTAAATAATTATATACACATTTTGTATAACGACTGCGGACCAATAGTCGGGTAAATCGTTTACTATGGTAAAATCGAATTTAGAACACATTTTTCGATCAGTTTACCATAGAGTTTTTGAAAAATAAATGAATTTACCGAAAAATTTACTTAAAATAGACTTTTACCCGACTATTGGTACGCAGCCAATTACCTACATTGAAAATGAAAATTCTGTTCCCAGCAAACGTAGAAGTAGTTCCAGAACTAGTGCAAAAGTAGTGAAAAAAAGTACTTGTTTTCTTGTGAAAAAAGATAGGACGTCGGGAAAAAATTCACCAGTTTTATAAAAAAATTTGTAGTGGTTTCTCTTTTACTCTTATTACTTAAGAAATCATGCTGCCTCTTTTACACTATTGACCTATTCCATATATTAAAAGTACTTTAAAACTACTTCTTCGAAACTAGTTAAAAATAACTTCTTTGGAAGTACTTTTAAAGTAGTTTTTTGAAAGTAATTTAATAGTACTTTTGTAGTGGTTCTGGAATTTCATTTCATTAAATAAAACGCAACAAATTTATTAAATAAATTATATATTTGTTAGAAAATTCAGAGTTAGAGTTAATTTAAAATTATAATTAATGATATATATATATATATTATTCATAAGATGAAATTCATCGGGTCGAAAACGTTACCGATGGTTTGCAATCACATAAGTTAAATTCTAAGTGTATCACAGAAACTCAGAACATATATAGTATTTTATAAAGCATTTTATAAATATTATACATATGTAAGCAATGTATATAAAATTTATAAATTAATTAAAATTCATTTCTTTTAATTATTATCAGTAAATTCAAGGTACTATGTAGTGTATTTAAATATATGCAATCCATTTTATATATCTACATATATTATAACTATTTTTTATTTTTAAAAAATCGGTTGTGTGCATGTTGAATGCATACCCGTATTTCTTTTTCGAAATTTTGTTTGCCCAGTAGGCCACCGCATGCATCTAAGGAAATAAATATTGTTAGTTAATGATAATTTAATTTAATTATTTTAATCTAACAAAACAGTGCTAAAAAGCTAACCGAACAAAACAGTGCTAAACAGCTTTAACGAATTCAAAGACCTTTTCCCGGCCTTTCCCTTTAAATTGAATTCATGGTAAAAGTCATCTGATGCTAATAAACGAAACACACTTTCCAATGAAGATGAACCCTCTAATTTTCTAAGAAATGTAACCTTTTAAAACAGTAAGCTTGTTATTTTACATACTTATTGTTAACATGATTATAACAATATAAGTTACTAATTTTGTGGCATATTCGACATCTCCTAACCGAAGTTCCACCTCACTTAATTCTGGTATGGTTTTAATAGGAAAGATTGTCTCAAATTCAATTGCGTTTTGTTCGTCATCATCAATGGCTTTTCCAAGTGATTTGCTAATTTTTTTGACATACACGAGAGTCTCCATAAGCATTTTGTTTTGAGCATTCCGATGAATCTGGTTTTCCTTTTCGTATTTGTCAAATTTATCGGTTAATAAAAAAATTTTGTTTGAAATTTCTTTCAACTTGCACGATAAATTTTCTAAAATATTTAAAGTAAACTGTTGTCAGTTTTATTTCTTGAATTTACATTTTATTAAACTAAAAATATACCTGTTAAATTTTCGTTTTCTAGCGTTTCTTGAGGAATTTCATTTCCATGTGTAGTTTCACTTAAGAAGCCAGTATTTGTAGATCTTGATGAAATCGATGTTTGTGTAAAAAACGGAGTTATTTCTAGTATTGAAATCTTTTTTTGGGTGGAAATAGTATTTCACTATCTACAACGCTGTCCGTACTGGAAATTGACTCATCATTAATTCTTTGTGCGTTTTCTGTAGACGTAATGAATCCTAGTGAAATATTTTGGCTATTCAATGTGTTTTGGTAGTTGTCAATGACTGCGGAGATTAAGGAATATCTGTTAAAATAAAAATGAATTTATTAAATAATCTATAAAGTGTTAAGACGTTATAAATATTTTATGTACTGTTTGTATTTTTATCGACCATTTTTACTTGGTTGCTGGCTCAGACTATCTGGAAATATAATATTCACATTGATTATTAATACGAAAATTTCATAAATGAATGGTGCAAAATTGGTATTAGAATATATCCCGCATCTACTGGTACACAAAAATATTTATATAATATTTCTTTCATATAAAAGGTTTGTAGATCTGGTTGAATACTGTGGCCTAGTACTACTCCAAGAATTGAAGAATTAACCGGTTCATTAAAATAGTCTGAACTTTCATTGAAAACATGCCCAATCACAGTTTTTTCTCCTGCAATCGAGCCAAATCCAATAACCTTAACTATTTTTCTATTGGTTGTCAAACAATAAGAATCATTTCCAATTTCATTCGAAATATGAAATTTATTAAATTTTGTTAACTTGGAACTTGTGTTAGACCCTTTGATTTCTTCTATTCGTCTGTATATTTGTTGTAGTATTTTATTTGGTTTTCTAATAATTCGTTTTAAAAACTGCACGAAGTTTTCAAATTTGTATGCAGAAAACGAATCTAATGACCCAAATTGTTTCACACATTGCGGCAAATGTAGGAGAGCATGGACATTAAAGCTTACTTTTTCTTCTCCGTATATTGTCGGAAATATTTTGACAAACTGTTGAATCATGGCTAAGGCTACATTGGCATTTTCTCTGCAACTTTTGGGATCCGATAATAATCTTACAGCGCAATGCAATAATAAAAAATGTTGATATATTTGATCGTTGACTGTATCTTTTAAAACTATAATGCCGGTATAAAGTAGAAACTGTCTGAATTCCGTCGCTTTCCATAACGCTAAATCCTCGAACGTTGTACAACTTCAACCAAATTCAGATGGAGTAAGCGCAGAACACAATTTCAATCTTGTGTTAATTGCATCAAGATTTATTTTAATACCCGCAATTTTGTTCTTGGAAATAAGCCCCAACATTTTTTTTACAACTCCCAAATCAATTATATGCATGGGATCGATTGGAAATTGGGATACCATGCCAATATCAATTGATTCTAAAATATTTTCGTTAAGCAAAAAATTTCTATGGTGGTAATGCTGGTCTCTTCTAACGCTGTAAGATACATCAGTTCGTTCATCTCTAATTTCGGTTTCAAAAACTACTCTTCTCTTAGCATATCTTCCTATTTGGCAACTTTTTGGGCAGCTATTTTTGCCTGTGTGATATTGAGTAGAAGTAACAAATGCCCTAGCTGGGCTGTCACAAACAAATAGTCTACATAGTCCAAATAGTCTCTATACCATTTTGAATGAGAAATTCCGTTTCCTGTACGAAAGACTTTAAAAAGTCATTAACTGAGTGAGGTTTTTCGAAGCCTGAATAGCATCCAATTAGAAATGGCGATTCATTTGGAAATTCAGAAAAACTTCCAATTATTGGCCACAATACACGTCGGGAACTTTTGAACACTTGTAGTCCATCAATACCAACGTCAATTAAGATTGGGTCTTCCTTTAGTAGGAAGTTAAATTTATTGGACTTTACATGATTCTGTATTCCAAAATGAAAATATTCTCCTGGCATAACGTCAATAACATTAATAACATTAGTTTTGGTTTTGAGCAGTTGTCTTGCTGTTAATGGTAAGTTTCTTATACCAGAATCATTTAGAACTTTTAGTAAATCGTCTAAATGATTATGAGGAATTTTGTTCCTTATAGCCCATGATTTTAGGTTTCTTCTAATTATTGGTTCTGTATTAACATCTTCACTAACATTAGAGTCAGAAATAAAATGATGGTCGGACTCTGAATGAGAGCAGTTGCTGGTATTATCAGATAATGGATTGCTAGGCACATCATCAACTTGACCACAAGAAATAAAATTAACTGCATCATTCCTTGAATCACTCAAGTTTACCAAAGTTTTGATAGGACGGGCGAACGAATCCAAATTTTGATATCTAATCATGTCATTTTGGTATATTTGCTTTTGCAAACATAATCGGTTCAAAAATGTTTTCTTCGACATTTCCTAAATTAGTGGTAATAATATAAATAATTAAATGCCTTACTATTTTTAAAAAATATTATAACCACTTTTAATATTATGCACAAAACACAAATTTTAGATTTATTTTAATGTATTTGCTCACAATAAAAACAATAGCAACACGATGTTTGGTACAGTCACTGATCTATATGACAGTGACTGTACACATTACCAAAAAGGTGGTAGAAAGAGATGCAACTTCATTTTTAAAAAATACTAGTTTTGTTTCATTCTGTTTCTAATTTTATATGGAAAACAGTTGCAAGTGTATTGACAATGTTTTGTATGTAGTTAAAACTAGTGAAGTCACGTTTGCTGGGTTATTTTATAAAATACACCTTGGCACTAGCGCTAAACTTATTTTGCGTGATAGTGAACCATTTTTATTTCACAAATATATGGTGAAAAATTCGTGAAATCAAAAATTCAACATATAGGATGCGCGTGAAATACTTCCTAACTCTATCCTAAATATAAAAAAAAAAGATTAGGAATGGTTTAGGAAAAATGTCATGCTCCTGTACACAAGCATGAAATATTTCCTTAAAAAATCCTAACTAAAAATTGTGTGTTTGTATTAGTGATACACACCAAAAAAACATTTAGGCGAAACTACTCTTAAGACGTAAAATAATTAAAAAAAATCGTTATAAATTATTAATCAATAATTGAATAACAAACATATTTTATATTTTATTCTAAAATTAATAATATAAAGTAAATTCAATGTACGTGATAAAATTAAACTTAAAATAAAAATATGGATTAAAGAGTTTTTGCGAATACTACTACTGGCGAAGCGATCATCGATCTCACTATGTTTTTATGTTAGAAACTAGGAGCTAGGCAACAGCATCAACAACAAAAATTAACCAATTTAGCTGCAATAGTACCATCAACATCATCATCTTTAATTCCTGGAATCGAGGCCCTTGTGAATCATCAATGGACAACGCAATCAAGGCTAATTTATATGACGAATTCATGGATCAACTGAAAAGTAAATTCAACAATTGGAGACAAATTGTGATAAGATACAGCTGCTGGCTACACTGCCGAAGTCACTAACCATACAACAAATTCAACAGGAGTTCAACACAACACAATACTTGGTGCATAAAGCTAAATATATTCATAAAACGAACTGCTCACGTAGTCTTCCTATACCTAAACCTGGAAAACGGATAAGCGATGAACTAAAGCAATCAGTGATAGATTTTTATAACGATGATGAAGTCAGTCAGATAATGCCTGGAAAAAACGATTGCTTAACTATTGAAAAGTTAAAGTTCAGAAACGTCGAATGATGAGTACATTAAAGAATGCTACGAGGACTACAAGATTTTCCACCAGAACGACGAGTCAAAAAAAAATCGGATTTTCTAAATTTTGCTTGCTTCGTCCAAAAATCTGTGTGCAACCAGGAAGCAGTGGAATGCATACAGTGTATGTTTGTACAATACATCAAAATAAAAAAAAATTATAAAATTGATTATTTATGGAACCAAAATTGAAACTATTACAAATGGAAAGATATCAAAATAACAAGATTGCATTTCATCTATTTTATGTCCAGATCCTAAGCCGACATGTTATCTTCTAAAATGTAAGAATTGTCCAGGATTAAGTTTGTTTTGTGAATATTTGAAAAACGCTTTTCTGCAAAAGGACTACGAGGATGCTGATTTATCATTCAGTCAGTGGATTTCAACTGCCAGATTGGAACAGTACAATTTGGAAAAGTACTCAAAACCGTTAGAAGAATTTTTGGATTACTTCATAAAGAAGCTGGAAAATCTGATTCCTCAGGGTTTTCAATAAGCAAGCGACTATTCATCCAATTCACATAAATGTAGATGGGAAATTGCAGCACTACAGCTTTATTGTTATATCGGATTGTCTTAGTCATGTCACTGCATCTGTTCATCGAAAAAATGATCCAGTTCTTGAAAACTAAAATGACGAGTTTAACCAAAATTTATTATATTACTGGCGCTGTAACACATTATAAAAATAAAAATAATTTTATGAATATAATGAAACGCAAAGAGGATTTGGGAGTCGATTGTGAATGGCATTTTCATGCCACAGCACATGGAAAGGGACCATGCGATGGAGTAGGAGGTACTATCAAGAGAATGGCGTCCAGAGCCAGTCTCACTGATCAATTTAATGGTATCCTTAAGAATACAACAATTATTCAAATGGCTAAAACTTTAAAGACTTTAAAGACTGATATGGTATTTGAGTTTTGTTCTGACATTGAATGTAACTTGAAAAAAATTCAACTTGCCAGTAGGTTCGAAAAATTGAAAACTGTAAAATGAACTCGCGATTTCCACGCAGTTATTCCTTCAGTAGAAGATTACATTTATTTTAAGAAATATTCAAATAGTGAAGATTATATTAGATTTAAAATGTAATTAATTACTAAATTAATTTTTAATAAAAAAAAATTTAAAAATTTTCAAATAAATTTTGTTTTAAATTTAAATTTATCTATATATATAAAGAGTCGGTGGTCTTATTTAGTTGTATTTTGCAAGAAAATGGTATGTTGGAGTGAAAATAAAATAAAGCTTAAAAGTTAAAAAATGTATATGCAGAAATAGAGTAGGTCATGATATTAAAACGTATTTTGCAAAAAACAAAAAATATCACCCAATGCGAAGAAAAAAATTAAGTTGTTTAGAAAATTGGGAAAGACCAGTTTGGTGGCCATTTTGAAAATGAAAAACTTAAAGATGATACTATTTTTGTAATATTTTTTTAATCCTTGTTCTTTTACCTTTAAAATGTGCCCTATTTTATTTTTTTCGGATAAATCCCTTTTTTTATTTGCAGAAATGCATCACCATTTTCAACAAATTCTTAAATTTTTGACGACTGTATCTTATGCAACAACAATAAAAAATCGAATTATACAATATTTTTGTTACCCAGTACTACACATTCAAAACATAAAAATCCAAAAATTTTTGTTTTCACGAATTTTTCACCATATGCTTTTAGCTTCTTCTACCAACCGCAGTCTCTTGGTAGTAAAATTTTTTATTTACATATCTATTTATTTCAAGAAATCATTTAGTTTTAAAATTACAGTTAAGATTTTAAAATTAAAAGTACAAAAGCAAATGTGTTTTCTCGCATATTTGCTTATTTCTCCACTGACGATTTGACGAAATCCCTCTTGAGATCTCTTTGGAGGTTGTCACTTCTTATGTACCACGGTGCATTAGCTATTCCACATAGTACTTTGCTTTGGAATGACTGGATGCTATATACATTGGTTTTCTTTGTATAGCCCCAGATCTGAATAACCATTTTAGTTTCGCGTCTATTGCCATGCCTAGATATTTTACTACCTTTGCATATGAAGTTTGCAGAGCGTTCTGTTATGCTGGTATTCAGTTGACCTTTCTGTTGGTGAAGTTTACGTGAACAGATTTTGTTTCGTTAAGTTTTATTCGCTCTTTGTCCAGGTACTGACTAGAATGATCAGACCAAAGTTTTTAAATTGGGGTACTCTTAAATTAAGGTTTTATTTTCAAAATTAATCCAAAAATGGATTATAGGGTAGGAGTAAGTGTGGAAAAATGGAAAGCGCGGTTTACGATGTGCTGTCTGTCTATGTGTCGGGCTGTATCCTCTCGGCCCCCAAGTGGATTGACTTATTTTAATGAAACATACTTGGATATTTTCATGTGTTGGGAGATCCAAGTGGGGATTTGGCGGAGGTCGGCCCACCGGATGTGGCAGCTTATCTTATCTTATCTTGGCTTACGCTTTGCAAGCATCTGCGATGGCATCTTTTCAGAGCGAAAGGAATTTGGATTGGATGTGTTATAGGGCCGGTCACGATAATTTTTGAAAATTTAGGCGGAAGTGACGATTTTGGTAGTAAACTGTTATTTCGCCATAGTTCATTCGCTCTGCATCCCAGGTGGATTGAGTGCTCAGGATATAACATCATACTTGGAGGTTTTTGTTAGGTTAGGTGAGGTGATAACTTCCTTTGGAGCTTTTTCGTTTCGGCAGTATTTTGGTATAGCATTTGCGAGAGAGTGAGTTAGGAATGGGTCCTGATCATTTTCTATAAATGATTAATTTTGATAGAAACCGTTTTTTTTGTGGGAGCTTGCTCTTGTTTGCATATGCTTTGGGAGATGCATGATTTTCCTGTTGATTTTCTGATGGTTGGGCGGATATGCCGGTTTTTGTTGTGATACTTTTGCGTAGGAACTTCCTTGTTTTTCCCTATAGTATTTTGTATTCTTTATGAAGAGGTCAGATGGATTCTGAATTGACTTGGCATGTTAATTGGTCTAGCACTTTTTTCTAGAACTTGATCGGAAAGCTGATCCAAAACTCGCCTAAGTTCTCGTTTTATTTTTGGAATGATTTGTTTCTAAAAACTATTTTTGTTGTTTGTTATTTTGGAGACGAGCCCACGACTACGGTTTGAGATTGTGTGAATGCGCAGCACAAACACAACACTTGACGTTTTACCCTTAGTTAGAGAGAACAGGGAAAGCAATGTGATATCAGGAGTAAAGAGACCGGTATGAAAATGTTGTACAGAGTTTTGGCATGTAAGCTACATGAGAGTCAGATGGTGGGAATCTTAAAATTATTTGGTTGCTTTAGCCGCTATTGTGTTCAAGTGTTGTGATTAGCATATATTCGAGATGGGGGAGTGGTTATTAAGCGACAAAAGATACGTTTTGTCTTGTTGGACATTTTATAATGTCGTTCATTAGCTAGAAGCAATGCCAGCTTAAGTCACAACATTACGTAACAAATCTTTGTATTGCGGATAACAAAGTCGCAGATTTCAAAAATGTATTTAATGTTGCATATCGTTCGGAGTGGCCACTCTTGGCCTAGTTCTCTAACTGATTAAACATTTTTCAGTGATTCGTAAATTTAAATGTACAAAAGCATAAAAATGTAAATATTAATCGTTTTGGGTTATTTTCCGTATTCAATTTCATATTTTTGAATTAGGGTATTTTGTAAAGTGGTTGTGGGAAAAGGGGTATAATACCCCAGGAACGGATACCTCTTCCACCCTAATACTGACACTATTAGTAGCTCGTTTAAATGGACGTGACCGCTAAATCTGTGTTTTCATAAACTCTCTGCAACTCGATTTTTTTGATGTTGTATGTTGTAACGTGAGAGTGGTGCGGGTAAACAACAATGTAAAACTTCTCACCCAAATTCGGTGGGGCGCCAGTCTACCTAGCACGTGTTGCCGGGTAATGAACTCAAAGAGCAGAGTGACTGCAGGATGGACAAAAACGCAATCGTGTCGGGTTAGAAGTATTTAGTAGTCACACATGCGATGAAGTCATCCGGTTGATGTACCTAGTAGTGAAAAAGCTGGATGAAGTCACGCTGCAAATATAGCGACAGGAGTCGTCGGAACAAGAGTTCCCAACCCCTGAAGATTTTCTCAAGTTCTTGAGTAATCGAATGAACTCACTTGAAAGCCTCAAACATCAAGCTAATAAGTACCAAACCAGACAGTGTGCTCCTGTGAAAAGTTTTCACTCTGAAGTGAAGTCATTACCGAATTGTTCACTGTGTACCAACCAACAACAACATCGTTTGTGTGATTACCCCAAGTTTATTCAGTCGAAGTTAAAAGAACGCAGACAATACCTAAGCGAGAGTTTCGGGTGTTTAAATTGTTTGGCAGAAGGCCATAGTGCGTTTCACTGTAGATTGGGCAAAGAGACGATGCCACCAATGCAAGAAAAGGCACCATTCATTGGTGACCCGATCTCTCAAAATTGCCTCAGCCGAAACCATCCACAAACCCAGGTGCTTCTACAAAGTTCACCATATGTAAGAAGGCTAAAAATATTGACGCATCCCGTTCAAACTTGACATTCCTCACACCAAGGCGTAGGTGCTGACGCATTACTACCGACGGCCAAGGTAGAAATACGCGGCAGATATGGCAATTGGCGGCTCTGTCACGCGCTGCTGGACTTCGCATCAACAAAATCGTACATCACTGAACACTGCGCAACCAGGTTAAACATTTTACGGCCTAATGCCAGATTCAACATCAACACATTAAATGGTGGAAAAGCTGGCAGTTCAAGAGAGGTATCATCGCTTTTGCTGAGATCCTGTACCGATACCCAATTCTCCATAGACATTACTGCGTATGTAATACCAAAAATAACGTCGAACCAGAATTCGATGTGCCAGTCCCATATATTTATTGCCCGTTGCATAGAAAACCAAATTATGGTGGATCGTAGGAGGAATATATGAAACGAGTGGCGTGCCACATCGAACCATCACATGTCTCTCTGTATACAAGAGGAAATTAGTATCGACCAATCCTTGATGAAATTCTGGGGGACAGAGGAACTACCAGCTATCGAGCAATACACTGAAGAAGAAAACCTGTGTATTAAACACTTCGACAAGCACTAATTGAGATTCGGATAAATTCAGCATACAGCAACCTTTCAAGCCCATCCAACCCATATTAGGTAATTATTTAAATCAAGCGCTGAAGCGGTTCAGCCCACTGGAGCAAAAGGTGTTGAAAAACCGCGAACTGTACCAAAATTATATACAAGCTTTATGGCAGAATATGAAGCGCTCGGTTGCAAGGAGCTAATACCACCTGATCAAATCGATCTACTATACGAGAACCTATATTACTTGTCGCACCATCCGATAATCAAGGAAACAAGTTCAACCACCAAGCTACGCGTGGTATTTGACGCGTCAGCGAAGACTACCACGGGAGTATCGCTAAATGATTTGCTGATGGTCGGACCGACTGTCGAACAAACCCTCCAAGAGATACGAACAAGATTTCGGACACATCGTTATATCATTACGGCGGGCCACGAGAAGATGTTCCGTCAGCTGTGGATTGAGGAACCAGATACAGAATATCAAATAATCATTTGGCGTGGTTCACCAGCATCAACAGTAAAGCATTACCGCCTTCTCACAAATACTTGCGGTACGGCGTCAGCTTCCTTTCTGGCAACTGAAGCTCTCAGAAGATTAGCACATCAAAATAGCGAAAGTTACCCGGTCGCCGCAAAGACGTTGCTGAGTGATTTTTTCATAGATGATATGATGTCCGGAGCGAGTACTATCGACTTATGGCTTATAAACTTACAAGCTGAATTGATACTCCTTTTATGACGCGGGGGATATCACTTTCGCAAATGGGCGGCAAATGACGTAAAATTTCTGGAGAACATACCAGTGGATGACCGAGAAATTTCAATTCGAGATGCCACCGCAGGAACAAAGTTAATTTCAGTCCTGGGAATTGAATTCCATCCATAAGCCGATTGTTTTTCATTTAAAGAAACTCTGCCAGGCACAACAAAATTTACCAAAAGAAATATGCTGTCTGAGGCGTCACGCATATCGATCCGATGTGGTGGCTATCGTCAGTGACAATAGGAATAAAAATTATATTCCAGAGCCTGTGGCTGCTGAAACTTGGCTGGGATGACGAACTCCCTGCAGATGTCCAAAAACAATGGTAACCATCCGAAGCAGTTTAAATTTATTAGAAGAGCTCAAAATACAGTGGAGAAGTGCTGACAAACATCGTTTCCGCAAAAACCAAAGTCGCACCAATCAAGTTTACCACTACAGCTAGGATAGAGTTATGTGCAGCTCTTTTATTAACCCGATTGCTCGTACTAGTGATTAAGTCGTTGGACCTCACAAAATTGCCACAAGTCTCATTATGGTCTGATTCCACCATGGTACTCGCCTGGCTGGCAAAGCCACCTAGAAAGGGGCCACCTATTCGTGCTTAATAGAGTTATCGAAATATTAAATTCAACAAATATTCAGCAATGATCATTCGTACCATCGAAGCAGAACCCGGCAGATATAGCATCCCGTGGCATCCCCCCAGCGAACTTATCAAAAATTTAATGTGGTGGCAAGGACCGGAGTGGATGCGTCACGAACCAATTCAACATTCAGAATTACCAAAAAGGCACTAAAAAGAGAAGAGACTTTCGCACTAACGAACATCGCTAGAAAGGAACCAGAGAAATCAGATAAAAAGTCAGTGATCATTGCTGAAATCGTCGATAACTTTTCAAGCTTCACTAAGGCAATTCGAGTTTGTGCTTGGGTAAGACGGGCATGGTACAACTGTCGAAATTACAAGGCCCGAGTAATCAGCCCTCTCACGGTAGCCGATTTGTACAAGACATACAAGGAAATGATGAAGCAAGCGCAACTATCAAGTTTCGCTGAGAAAATAAGCAGTTTACGCGACAACTCTCCGTTAAAGAAATCTAATATTTCTTTTCTATCCCCATTTTTAGATAAAGTCGGGTTTTTACGAATTGGTGGCCGTTTGGAACATGCAAACAAACAATACGACCTGAAACATTCGATTATCCTATCGCGAAGGCACCCCATAGCACAAAGATTGGTTCGAGAAGCACATACGAAAAAAATTTAAATGCAGGTTCAACACTGTTGACGTCGATTCTTAAACAACATTACACCATAATCCACGGCAAAGATTTGGTTCGGCGCGTGATACATAACTGTGTCAAATATTTTTGGCAGAAAAGGGAAACCCTATAGCAGCTCATGGGACAATTACCGCCACCAAGGGTCAACATAATCCGTGCATTTTTGCAGACAAGCATAGATTACGCGGGTCCGTATGTAGTCAAGAACAGTCATCAAAGGAAAGTCACCACCTACAAAGCATACCTCGTCGTATTTACATATCCGGCGACCAAGGCCGTACACCTCGAATTGGCATCCGATATGACCACAGACACGTTCCTCGGAGCACTCAAGCAATTCCAAAACCGCCGTGGAATTTGCACCGATATTTATACCGATAATGGGACGAATTTTGTAGACTTGTGAACTAAAACGTTTCCGTGAACTGGTGTCTAAAGAAGAAAAGCAAATACCAACTGGGCCATATCCAACAATACAAAATAGCATTTTGAACCACCGGCATCACCTCATTTCAACGGGTTTTGTGAATCATCAATCGCCCATCTTGATCGTCAACCGTAGAAGTAAATAATTAGTGGGAGTTCAAACGACCGATAAATTATATGAAAAAGGGGACTCACCTGTTTGAACGTACAGTACACTAATATACGCTTCAACTTATGAATGTTTGAAATGTTATTCATTAATTCATGTAGCGTGTTTGTTTTGGATTCTGCGGTTATTGTGAGACAAAAGATATATTCTGCGCTGTCCTGGTTGTGGTCAGCTTGTGTTTGTGGACCCTTGTATGAGGGTGTTGATGGTCATGTATCTGAATTTTCCTGCAAATATGTTGGTCCCCTCCACCAGATAGAGCCCCTTGTGAGGTGATTGTAGACGCCGGTAATCCTCTTGTTGCTAAATCAGCTGGGTTTTTGTTTTTGGTACGTACTTCCATTGTAGCTGATGTAAATTACCTTTAATATGAGATACTCGATTGGCTACAAAGAATTCTAACTTCGTGATATCAGCTTTCATCCAGCTTAAAACTATGGTGGAATCCGTCCAAGCGAACATCTTCACATCTTGGATTTTCATGGTATCTTTGGCGTATCCTAGATACGTATCCTAGCTTTGGAACTGTCAGTTTTGTTTTGATTGCAGCAACTCTGGGTTTTTCTACCAGCAAGGTAGTTGTAACTTAAATATGAATTTGTGGTTCTTAAATAAACCATCGTTGCATATGATTGTTGTGAAGCATCTGCAAATCCATGTAATTCCGGTTTTTGCGTTGACGTTGTTTTAACCTATCTTAGTACCTTGCTTCTGGCAGCAGCAGTTCTCCAGGTGTCCTGCATTAACAGCTTTGCTGTTATCGTTATTGGTGATAACCAGCCGACTGGATCAAATAATTCTGAAGAGTCGGATAAGAATAGACGTTTCGTTGGTTCTTCCATTGAAAGATTTAGCCTGGTCAGGTCTAATTCAAATGTGGCATTTTCAGGATTATAGAGTATCCCTAGTGTTTTTATTATATGGTTGATTTTTAAATTAATCATTCCTTTTGCTTGTATTTGCTCAGGAACGTTAGTCATGACTTCAGCGGAATTCGGCGCCCATTTCTTTCGTTGTTCCATAGGTAACCGTTTTTAGTTTGTATTCTGCTATTGGTTGTGATGGATTTTTTCGCCACAATATGCGTTGTAAGTTCTGGTGGCCATGATGCATCCAGATCCGAAACATTTTTTCTGCATCTACTGTTAGTACGAATTTGTGTGTTCGCCACCTCAAGATGATGTCAATTAATTAGGTCACTTTGAATTTTGGGGCCGTTCATCATTATGTCATTCAACGATAGTCCTGAAGTGGTTTTGCTCGATGCGTTGGGCGAATACATTTGCTTTTTCTGCATCGCTGCTTGCCCACCTTCTATCGGGAAGGCGATTCGAGTAATCTGTTGCTTCTGATACAGTAAGTTTACTTAGGTCATATTGAATCCCATCATGTTCTTTTGTTAGTGCTGCTTTCAGGTTTTTGATAACTTTATTTAATTTAAGTCCAGGTGATCTATGTAACTACCATTACCTGCGCAGTTAGCGTTTACTCTTTAAGAGCTGTTGAATAGTCTGTGATGCTTGGTGCATTTTCACTTTAGTAGAGCTGTTGCATGTAGCATCCTTCGCTGCTTGCTCTAATGTCTTCGTTAGGTGTTGTACTGCTTCATCAATCTCAGATTTCGTTTTAAGTGGAATGCTTAATGAGCACTCTCTTGTCACTGCAGATTTGAATTGAATTTAAAACTTGTGTGCTTAATGTTATTAAAACCGGGGAGTGGTCGGATGATAGTTCGTAGCATGTTTTGGCCGTAACATAAGTTCTAGCAATACTCTTTGTTACACAGGAGTCGATTAAATCGGGAATTTGTCTTCTATCGGTTGGCCAATATGTTGGTCTGCCGCCAGAAACATGATCTAGTTTCCCTTCCTGCATAGATTTCCACAGCTGCTTGCCTTTTGGTGATGTTAACCGAGAGCCCCATTGGCTGTGTTTGGAGTTAAAACTCCTCCAACAAGAGATTAATTTATCAAGGTTTTGAAATGATTTGCTATAAATGCTAGTTGACTGCATATGTTACTCGCGATATTTTTCCGGTTCATGATGTCTTATTATATCTCTAATAATAATTGCTGATCCCACGAGGTTTCCCGTTAGGGTGTATCATGATGTCAATGTTGTGTTCATTAAGAAAATGCTGTACTTCTAATTTATGTTGCGCTAGCCCATTTAAGTTCAATGGTCGTTAACAGTTGCATCAGGGTAGTTATGTTTTGTAGCATGAATCCCATATTTGTTTCCATAATTTGCATAAATTTGATCATTCTGAGGTTTATTGGCTTTATTTCGCACGTTACCCGCAGCCACCTCTGAGTTTGATGTTTCTGAGTTAATGGTTGCAGAAATTTTTTTCTCATTGTTTGAGCGTTTATGTATTTGATTGATAGCTCGTTACTCAATTGGTTGCCTTGGTGTCATTTTTTCCGTAACTCCTTATACACAATGCATCCTCTATAATTAGCGGTATTGTTTTCCCCACAATTGCTGCACTTCTTTATTTCAGGTTTGGTTTTGCCTAAATCACACTCGCTAGTTTTGTGCATGTTGCCGCATATCACGCAAACAAACGGCAATTTGCAATAGTTTCGAGAATGCCCAAATTCTTGGCAATTGGTGCATTGTAAGACTGACTTACGTTTATGTGGCTCTTCCTGATCTTCGTGTATTCCTTTGGTTTTTTGCTGCTTCAGGTTCCAGCTCAACTTTGAACATTGGTTGAGGGATTCCCACACGATTAATAATGTTGATAACGCTTCTTATATTGAAGCCCTTGGCAGTGAGTCACTTTTCAATCTGTATGCTCCTTGTTTAAATGGAGCAATGGAAAACTTCCCACCTGTTTCTTTTTTAAGATCAGCTACTAATTGTTGAGACGGCGCTTCTCGAAGAGATATTGATGGTGGTCACTCGTTATTACTGTTATTTCCACACATAGGTTGGACCGGTTACCAGTTCTTATTCCTGCTCCTAGTTTTAGAGTTTTTGTTGCAGTTTGCACTGGAGACTAGATAGCACACATAACATAATTTGTTCTTCGGTTCATGTATTTATTTTTCCGTGCTGAGGTTTTGAGGCTTTCTTGTGGTCCAGTGAAACTATTTAAAACGATGAGTCAGAAGAATCAATCATATGGCATAGAAAAAAACATTGGCTAAAGGCATGTCTATTTTTTATTTACGCCAAGTAAATATGAGCAATATGAGTCAAACCAATTGTACAATGATTTTTCGGAACTATCCAAATATTTTTTTTGTTTTACAAGTGTAAATATGTCAACCGAAATATTTCAACATCTGATCACACACTGAATTTAATGAATGAAGAGCCAAACACACTTTCTAAATTTAACGGGTAGATAATTGTCAATATATACTCGTACCAAGCTGTGTGTTCACTTTTATTATAATATTCGTATAGTATTTGTATGCGAACTAGAAAAACCTTTCAAAGATAAGGTTTTAAATTTAAAAAACGAATTAAATTAAAATAAATAAGCAGCATTAAGTTAGTTTTCATTTTGGTCTTCTATAAAGAAAACTACTCGTGTATACAAAATACCATGAAACCATGAATGGCGCGTGATATCGATAAGTTGCATATACACACAGCAGAAGAAACTGGAAAAGACGCGTTATCGTTTCTTTCCTGAAGAGAAGTCGCATAACATTAATTTGTAATTTTATTGAACATATAAAGGCACAGACGACCATAAACATAAAAATTCATCATCCGTTATATACATGTATGGCATATAAAAACTGGCTAAATACCAGTAATATATCTTTAACGAACAAAACACACCAAAGTAGTTTTACGAGATTGAATGGCGCTTAAAAATGCACGATACAAGCACTTAATATGTATGTGGTGTGTGTTTGTTTGCGTGTGTGTTTGCGTGTGTGTGTCTGTTTGTCTTACATTATATAAATCTCATTTTTCAAAGACATGACACCACATAATATTGTTGTTGTAATTAATAACACATTTACATATCGCTCATTTGCCGCAAGAGTGACACAATCCAAAATTTTTAATTTTTCAGTGGAGCGATTTGAAAATTGCGCCTCAAAATTGTTTGTATGATAAAAACGGCGTTTTTCGTAAATTTTGCCTAATTTAATAGATACCGATAGGAGTAGGATGCAAAAGGGAATTTTCATCAACAGATTACGTTCTGTGATGAAATGAAACACGACAATGACCCCCTGTCGAAATGCAAATCTTATGGACCAACCCATCTTCCATGCCAGTCAAGGCAAGCATGGAGCTATGCAATGTGTAGATGGTGTTGAATCGGACCTACAGGCGTACGTCCTCGATTTAAAGGACGTACGTAAGGACGTAAAAAGCGAACTGCGAAAGAGTTGGACGTGCATCGGCCCCAGAACAGATTGCACAGAATAAATAATAAAAAAAAAAATTGCATAAGAGAGTATGTTTGATACAAAATAATAAAAATATCAATTATTGGGAATCGTTTTGCTCGAATATCTTAGCAATGAGTGAATTTTGAGTTGTGTCACTGTTGCAGCAAATGAGCGATATGGATATCGCTTTACATTGAATTTGTCTGTGTTTAGTGTGCAGGAAATGTACGTTACCATTCCCTCAATTTCGTACTATTATTGCAAAAAACTCAGTAAAAACAATTTTTTCACGATCATAAATTACAACCAATTTTTTGTTGTATTTCGTTAATTTTGCATACGACAGGCAAATTTTCTGTAGAACACAAAAAAAACTACAAATAATTACATTTAATTATAGATTTATTTAGCGGTAGCCAACAAACAGTTTTTAATAAGAAATGTGTAAATATTGTAGAGATTTATGTATCGTATATAGAAAATCTGAATTAATCGGGTACGTTTGTAGGTAGATCTGAAAATACTCGCACTGTAGTTTATTTGGCGCAATGAAATAAATTCTACTTCTATAAAAGTAATTGTCTAAAACATTTGTCTCCAACATGAATTCCCGTGAAGTATGTCCTAAAATTTCGAAACAAACCTTAGAACAAATTTTACGGGTGTGAGAGAGAGACGAAAAGAGGCGCCATATTTTTTGATATTGGATTTATTTTGCAAACACGGCAGCAATGGAAAGAGTTTGAAAATAATATTTACAATTCAAAAAAAAATACATTAAGTAATTTAAAACTAGAGTAGAGTTTGACGGAAAATTCCACATACGTGAAAAAGTTAGCCTTAGGATAACAGTCAAGTGCTCTTATCAAAACGAGAGTAGGGGTATCATGTTTCGTTCTCGTAAATCAAATCGAATTTACTGGTTTGAGTAGTTTTAGCTTCTAGAAAATTCTAGAATGTGGAAATGTTAGCTTTAGGTGGTCACAATCAAATGAGTCAAAAGTCATTTTCTAAAAGAGGGGAGGAGTAATATATTTCTTTCTCGTAAATTTAATCGATTTTATTGGTATGAGTTTAGATAAAATCTGGACATCGTAGAACCTTTGCCTTTCTCCGTTTGGAAATGCTTTTTACTCATTTGTTTGTGTCAACTAAGGCTACCATTTCCACAAAGTGGAGATTCTCGACAAACTCTACGATATTCAGAATTTATATAATCTAAATCTACTAAAACCAATCAAGTCGATCCTTTTGGTAATGGCACTTGAGTCATTGGATTGTGATAATTTAAAGCTAATATTTTCATATAGTGGATTATTCCAACAAAGTATGAGATATGAAGAATTTTTCTACACTAAATCTACTCAAACCAATAAAATCGATTTGCGAGAACGAAAACGGATACCTCTCCCCTCCTTTTGAAAATGGCTCTTGACTCATTTAATTGTGATAATCTAAGGCTATAATTTCCACATTTTACAGTTTTCTAACAAGCTCTACGCCATCGAGAAATTATCTAAACTAATAATATTCAAACAAAAAAATCGATTTGATATATGAGAACGAAAAAGGATACCTCTCCCTCCTTTTGGAAATGTCTCTTAACTCATTTGCTTCTGTAAAGCTAGGGTTAACATTTTCACTTAGTGAAATTTGCCGACAAACTCTATACGATATCTTGAATTTATCTAAACTAAAACTACTCAAACCAATAAAATCGATTTGATATACGAGAATGAACAGGATACCTCCCCTCCTTATGGAAATGGCTCTTGACTCATTTGGTTCTGTATATCTAATGGTATCATTTTCACATTATAAAGTTTTGATATACGATTTGATATTCGAGAACGAAAAGGTTACCTCTGCTCTCATTTGATTCTATCAACTTCTGTCATTTGATTCTGTCTATACTATATGGGAATGTAAGGCTTACATTCCCATATAGTATAGAATTTTTCAACAAACTCTACGATATCCATAATTTATATTAATATAACTACTTAAACCAATAAAATCAATTTGATATACGAGAACGAAAAAGGATACCTCTCCCCTCCTTTTGGAAATGACTCTTAACTCGTTTGCTTCTGTTAACATGGGGTTAACATTTTCACTTAGTGGAATTTTCCGACAAACTCTAAACGATATCTTGAATTTATTTAAACTAAAACTACTCAAACCAATAAAATCCATTTGATATACGAAAACGAAAAATAATATTTCTCCCCTCCTTTTGGAAGTGGCTTTCAATTCATTTGATTGTGTCAACCTAAGTTTAACATTCCCATATAGTAAAATTTCCGACAAACTCTGCGATATCAAAAATTTATCTAAACTAAAACTACTCAAATCAATAAAATCTATTTGATATACGAGAACGAAAAGAATACCTCCCCCTCCTTATGGAAATGGCTCTGAACTCATTTGATTGTGTTAAGCTAAGGCTTACATTCCCATATAGCAGAATTTTCCGACTAATGCTACGATATCGACCAGAACAAATGGTAGTCGGAAGGAGCAATATCTGGTGGATACGGCGGGGGGATATGACATCCCATTGAAACACATCCAAAGTGTCCTTGACGATTCATGTAACATGTGTCCGAGCGTTGTCGTGCTAAAAGATCACTTTGTCATGTCTTTTGTCATAGTATGGGCGTTTCAGCCTCAATGCATCAATTGTAGTTGATAACGTGCTCCAGTAATGGTTTCGTTCGGCAGAAGTAGCTCAAAGTAGATCACTCCGAACTGTTCTCACCAGATGCGCAGTATTGGCTTTTTGACATGAATATTCGGTTTGATGGTTGAAGTTTATGTATGACCAGGGTTACCTGACAATTTTGTGCGCTTTGGGTTATCGTAGTGGATCCACTTTTCGCCCCTCGTCACGATTTCTGCAAACCCCTTCCGATTTTGTCTTTGGAGCAGTTGTTCGCATATGAAAAAACGGCGTTTGACGTCTCTTGGCTTTATTAGTTCTAACGGAACCCAATTTCCTTGTTCGCTTGTTGAGTCGCTCCCAAAGATTCAGCGAGTACCTCTTGAGTTTGGCATGCATCTTGGTCCAATAACGTCTCCAACTCAGCGTCATCAACTTTACTAATGGTCCTTGGTGTGCTTTGTCACTGCTGTTATAATCGTTACTTTTGAAACGGTGGAACGAGTACCCACATGTGTTTATTGATGGAGCATGTTCCCCATATACTGCAATCGATGTCCATCAGCTGTAATTTTCTTCAAATTAAAACAAAAAAGCAGCGCTTCCCGAACATTGTGTATTGTTGTCGCAAAGGTTGACATGATTAGAGCACAATAAATATATTGATTACACTTCAGCAAAATGACACATACTGATTTTTATAGGGAAATGATGACGCCTTAACATGAATATTGTTACGGTTTATAGCTCGATGCGATTTAATACTAGATATGCCATCTTTTGTAAATCACTCAAAACTTATTTGTACCCCCAATACCTTGATTGAAGTGTGATTTCTGTGGTACTCCGTATCTGCAAATTCGATCGGCTACTTGACTCATAAGCGAATAGAGGCTTCCATCTATTTGCTGAAGTAGTCAATAGACACCACTATGTATTGATTACCATCCTTTGTTAGTGGAGATAGCCGGCGATATCCATTGCTATTCGTTCAAACGGTACTCCAACATTGTATTGCTACATTCTCTCTTTCACCATAGTTTACGGCCCCTTACTATAGCAAAAACTTCACACTGTCTGCACGAATCATCAATGTCCTAGCAGTCACCCAATGGACTCAATAAAACCCGTGCCTTATCTTATCCAACATTTATTGTTTCATAAATGTGCTCCGGATTTACCGTCTTGTGTCCCCTGTAGAAGTTTCGCATCCGATTGGATGGTTGCACAATTTGATGTTTATTGTTATCGCCGCTTGCTGAATCCGGGGCAATGCAAAATTGCGGAAAAATAATGTGGCTGGGAACAGCGAGACTGGGAAAGTGGGAAGAATGGAAAATGTTATTAGTGAAAATTTTTCCAAATGTGCGCAGTGAAACAGATTTGGTTATGGAAGCTCAAAATTAGAGACAAAGTTCAAACCAAAACATTACCGATCATTATTATAAAAAACTACTATCCGTGGCGAATAAGGCCGGTTTTCCGGGTCACACAATGTCTCTTGAATAGTGCGAGGCTCAACATCAAGATGTGACAGCCCAGCAGAACTATTACAATATTTAGTGCCCGCAAGTAGTTTTCTGGACTAGAAACCTGTACCGAAATGTAATAAGAACGAGCATGTCTCCAATACATACAGCAATAAGACGGTGGTTATTAAGTGTTTTAAATGTAAAACAATAGGGCACTATACGTTTCAAAGTGTCCGAATGCAAAACGAGGCGCCAGTTTCATTTGTCAATCGATCGAGCACATTACCAGTATGTCCTAAAAGAGGACAACAACCGGAGCAAAAATCAAATTATAATGCAACAAAGTCTAAACCTAGTGCTGTGATACACGTCAATAATAAGCGTGACTCCAATACACATGCAGCATTAGAAAAAGTGGCGAGGTGATTCCTCGTTGTTTGGTGCGAATGACCAATTTTGAATTTGTGGGAAGGTGATATGAGACTTATAGAAACCGAATTAACCGCAACTGGAGAAATTTGTAGTTTGTGCGAGGAGCGGTTGCTGTCAATCGAGAAAAATGAGGATCCGATTTGAATAGGCGAGATCAAATGCAATTACAGGATGAAGATGTAGACCGACTTCACGTAATGCTCAACGAGCATAGGAATTGGTATGCGCGCAATTTAAAACAAGTGGATCTGACTAATTTTACCAATTTAGGATGTGCGTTGATTATCGTGCATTAAATCGAATAACAAAGATCATTTTCCTCTCCCATTCGTAGATGATCAGTTGGATCGACTGTGTGATCATCGTTATTTTACAATAACTGTTGCGAGAGAAACTAGACAATTTACCGTCATAGTTACGCCTGACGGTCATTATCAATTTAAGCGAATGACCTTCGGCTTTAGCAACAGTTTCGACGACTGATTAACCAAATTCAGAGGCATTTTTGATACAGCATCGCATACCTGAATGATTGAACCTGAGCAAGTGTAGATTTTTCTTTAGAAAAATCGAGTACCTAGGGTTTGAGATTTCGTTCGATTCAATTGACCCGGGTGCTTCCAAAGTAAAAGCAGTGCAAAGCTTTTCTAACGCCGAACGTTGTATGTGCGGTTAGAAGTTATTCTGGACTATCGTGCTACTTCAGGAGATTAATTCAACATTTCGAAGTTATGGTAAGGCCTCTATCGGAGTTATTAGACAAGGTTGTACAGTTTGTTTGGGCAGGTAAACAGGAAGCTGCATTCAACGTGATTAAACGAGTGTCAACCGAGAAACCAGTATTAACAATAACAGAATCTGATGCCGAGGCGGAAGTGCATACCGATGCAAGCGCCTTGTGCGTCGCTGCTTTTTTGCTCCAGCTTCAAAAATGTGGATTCCCAAAGCTTATAATCGAAAGACCTCGAAAGAAGAAAGGCGGTACTCCGCCATCGAACTCGAAGCATTAGTGATCGTGGTAGGACTCGAAAAGTTACGTGTATACATACTCAGAAAACAATTTATAATCAGAACTGACTGTAACAGTTTAAAACTTCTGGCAAATAAACGCGAGTTAAATCCAAGAATCGCTAGATGGTTTTTACAAATTGCGATTTTGAATATAAAAACGAATACGTTCAAGGAAAAATCAATTTAGCAACTGATGCTCTTAGCAGGAATCCGAGTAATGAACAAGGAGAGCTAGATCCAGATGATAGGTTTGTTTTGGAAATAGAAGATGCAATTGACTGGAAAAGGGTAATTCTGAGGTGCATGAACGATGTACGATGTATAAATGCCAAGTATACAAGATAACTAAAGGACGATGGCGATTCTATGCTCCAGAAGAGTTAGTTTATGATTTAGTAAGAGCTGTCCATATAGGAATATTTGTCATATGGGAATAGACAAACATTGTTAAAATTTAAAGAAAATTACTTTCCGAAATTGCGGAAAATCGTTACAGAATACACCATAATAGATGCTTGAAATGCTATACTTCAAAAAGCAGGCAGGAAAAAGGCCAGGATTTTTACATTCACTGAAAAAAGTGATAGACCTTTAGCGACCGTCGACCTGGATCACGCTGGACCATATCCAACCTCCACCAAAGGAAACAAGTACGTCGCAGCATTGATTGACGCTTTCAGTAAATATGTAGTACTGTATGCTGTTCCCGATGTTGGTATGGAATACAGTAGAACTATTTAGTTCACAATTTCATGTCATATTACGGAAAGCCCGTAAGTTGCAAGTTTGATCAGTTTTGTGTAACTAATGATATAATTTACTCTAAAATTGGTAGTGCGTGTACACGCATGATCACATCTAGTTTGGCAATATTGTTTGAAGAAGAAAATCGGAATCGGAGCAACAAATTAGTTGAAATACAATATGCCATTAACAACACAGAGCATCGTATCACGAAAACAACGCCGTTTAAGGTAATTTTCAGGTACGAATGGAGACACTAAACAGAACCAACTTATAGACGAAATCAACGTTGCAACTGAAGATAATGGAAAGGAACGTGAAGTACAAAACGTCGAAGGGTTGTTGGAGACAAATAGAGAAGTTATGTCCAACCTATTTAACAAACATCGTCGGACAGATCCAAAGTTAAATCCCAATGACTTGGTGATGGTAAAAAGTGTCGCACCTACGATGGGAGAGAGTCATATTAACCATTGACGGTTTGAAGCTCGTCAATAGGGTTATGGCAACTGAAGACTAAAAAAGGAATTATTTCGAACCCTAGTGATATTATTTACATTTGTTTTAATAGTTGAGCAGTTTTATTATTATTTTATGTAAATTGTCGAGGACGGCAATATTATAGGATGGCTGAAATTGTGGTAATTCAATTACAAATTATAAATTTTTATATCGAAATGCTATCGTTATTTATTGTATGGTAGTTAGGCTATCGTATTAGTGTCTAGGGTCGTGTTGCAAAAACTCAACAAGGAGCGTCGCTAGAGTAAACGGAGGCTATATAGGAAAAAGTTGTAGGTGTAGAAAATTAGAGCAAAAATAATTAAATAAATCTTGAAATATTGTGATCATCGGAATCATATTTTGTATTTTGTTGTTGTGACAACAATCACAATATTTTTCTAATTCATTTGGTGGCGAATTTTTAAATGGAAATTCTTGTTTTTCATTTTTCGTGAATTTTCCGGGTTGGTGCAAAGGTAATTACATTCTAACAAATACTTCATTAACATATATTTTATTTATATTTATATTAGCACTTTAAATAAGAATTTAAGTGAGTCTAACTTAGAACCTATACAGATTTGTTCCTTTTGCAATAAATTACGGCCCGAAGAACATTACTGGATACGCTACTGAAGCCGAATAAGCAAAAATGTCCCCACGCGTTGGCAATTCAGTTCTCTTCTCCGATTCATAATCCCTTATCATACCCATACCTATACCTATACACTCGCATGCCGCTTAATTGCACCCTGATTTTATTGCGCATAAATATTACTTCGTTATCGAGATATAACCTTGAACCATTTTTTAGTTCTCTAGAGTTATTACTATTAATTGAGTGTGCAGCGCCGCTTAATTCCTATCTAATTTTTCCAATGGGAATAAAACCCATGGTGAAGATTTAGCCGGATTATTAAAATTGTATTTACATTACGTAATCGGAAAAACCAAGCGAACAAAATTCACACGTTACATTAAAACTAAACCGAAATAAAATTATGGCGCCACTTTCATTCCAAAGCCATGCAGCATTTTTATTTTACTGCTCTTAGTAAAAAATTTTTACTTAACAATTAAGCGAATTGTTATTGATAAAAATAAAAATTTCATGAATAAAAATAAGAAAATCATTCAACCATTTAAAAGAATTAAATAAAATATAAAAAAAAAATCACCTCCAGTTTAAGTTTTGTATTTTTTATTTTTTCAAAATTAAAAAAAAGCCTAGCGACGCATTGTCTGGTGTGTGCTCAGTGCACGGCGACATTCTGTCTACCCATTCCGCTTACGCTGTTGTCAATTTTCTCTTTCTTTTGTCGTTTTATATATTTAACGTACGTGTGTTTCCTCCATGCACACACCACATTCGTCTATCCAAAAGCATCATAAGCAAACTATTCAACTGATAACGAACTCATTTTTAAATTATGTTTTTGATAAAAAAATTATAAGAAATTGAATTGATTGCATTAATTAAAATTTCTGTTTTTATTATGACATATTTTCATTTATTTTGGTGTGATGGCAACATTGATACTTGCTCTATACAAACTGTGTATGTATGAAACGACGAGAACTTGTTTTCATTAATTTCTTCGTTGTTGTTGTTGGTTCGTATTATATTTAAACGGATGTCAGCAGACCTGTAGGCGTTCATGAAATCAAAAAATATAAATTCAATCATAGTGTGCCGTTTCATTCATACACGAATTATTTAAACTATGAGTGAACGAGACCGTCTACGTTATTACAACAACAACATGCCGATAAAGTTTTTCGTTTCTTTATTCTTAAAACTTGTATTTTGTTGTGTTGTGTTTTTTGTTGTATGGTATTTTAGTCGAATGGAATGGATTTTATATTTTATTTAATGGGATGTGTGAGTGTGTTTGCTTGAGAATACGTGATTTTTAACAATAAAATTAGAAATTAAAAATCATTCGATTTTGCGTTTTGTTAGTACATTGTTTCGTTTTAGCTGTTGATTGGCTGTCGGTTAAAATATAGTTGGTACGAATATATTGGTATGTTGACTGTGCGTATATGGCATTGGAAATAAAAAGCGTAACACTCGCTCCCCCACTCAAAACCAATCAAATTTCGTCAAATGGTTTATGCCCGGCTACTAGTTCCACACTCGAGATGAAATATGTTTAGCTTTGTTGTTGTTTTAATACATTCAGCTATCAGTACGATTCCATAGTATTTTTTCCGAACTAACTCCCGATGTCATGTACGTAGCCTGAGAATGGCGCTATCTATAACAAATACCATAGATTGAAGGCTAATCTGCTCTAATTAAAAAAATTCGTAATTTTGGCTCGTAGAGCATTAAAAAATTAGTGGGAAGAAATTCATACTAATTTGCATTATCAATTTGAAAGCTGTCATAAAGCCGTTAACAGCGATAATTTGAAAACATAAACATTGTAATATGAACCCAACGGACACACTACGCTTCTAAACGTTTATAATATTGCACGATTTTAACTAAAAAGCGGAGCAATGCCGAGGCTAGAAGTGATTTACTACAGAAATTATAATTATTATGTATACGCAAATACACAAACACAACTCCTAAAAATTAACAAACTTAATTTAATTTACTTAATTAAACTCAAACTCAGTAAAAAGTTTGAAAAGTCAAAATAACAGCTAATGAAACAGAATTGGATATAAATTTTTTTTTTTTCTAGTGTTTTAGTTTTAATCCATGCAATCTTTTCTGGGGCCGAAGCACTCCCTGCTCTTTCGCGGTTGATTTTCCCGTCTTACTTTACGCATCTCTGCCAAATCGAAGACGTACGGCTATAGGACCGATTTAAGTTACCATCTGCGCATTGCATAGCTCCATGCCAGCCTATAGTACTGGACATGGAAGATGGGTCGGCCCATGGGTTTTGCACGCCGATAGGGGGTCGTAGTTGTATTCCTTTTAATCACAGATCGTAATCTGTTGATGAAAATTTCCTTTTACATCCTGCCCCTATCGGGATTCGGGATAAAACATTTCAGAATCCCAAAAAATAAACGTCGAGAAAAGTTTTTGTCTCCTATTCTCTTTTTCTCTCTGGATGATGGTTAGGAACTCAGCTCACGAAATGTACTTAAAATTATATTTTATTTATAAAATGCTTTCTACGAGTACTTTCTCCAAGTAAAGTCTATTGTGTTCATTATCATGCTAAAAATACCTCCAAAGTTTGCATTATGTCCCGGAATTGCAAAAAAATATTGGCCAATTTTTAAAAATTCAGAATGTTGTTCTTCGTTTGGCACAATTATACTGAAATCTGCCTATTTCCCATGTGTAAATGTTTCGTCAAAAGGTTTTTGTTTCTTAGCGTCTTTTAAAAAGCTCTTTAATTTGATAAATTGATTAATAAGTATGGAACCATTAACAACAATGTTTTTCCGATTAAAAATTTAGTGCAGTTTTATATTTTGGTTGTTTCTGGCTCCTTGGCTAGTTCCATCCGTTTAAATGTAGAAAAGTTTTCAAATTGTTTTAAATATTCTAACCAATTTTAGTAGATTTCAAGTGCATTTCTTTTAAGTGCAACCTATTCTTTCACCAAATCATCATTTTTTCGCCAAACCTTTAGCGTTAATTTCGGAATTGTTTTTACATTTTTTGATACTTAGATGAAAAATGTTTATCAAAGAGTGTAGAAAATGCGAATAAGCTTCACTAGTGGGTTTTCAAAAAATATCATCAACGTCATAGGTGGCTCATATAATTTTAAAATTTGCCGGAAAATGATAACCATCTTAAGTTTTAGACGAACTGAGAAGAATTTGGTTGCTTAATTTCAACAAACTCGCCGAGTTCTTTAGTTTTTTCAACTCAAACTGTGAAAATTGAGAAATGGTTGTCCAGGCCATAATTCAGATCCCTGTTTAATACAATTATTTAAGATGTGTGCTGAATACCCGATGTCCACAATGTTCCGGAAACTTGAATCGGCTTCACGATTTATACCACCAAAATTCGTATTTGCAGAAGGTGCGCAAAAAGTGCCACATTTTGTTTACAGTCCGAATTTAGTTAAGTCACTACTTAAACTTTTATTGACCCATGATTGCTGCTATCTCTGCAGACATTAAAATTCGGTTTTCAATTTTTTGATGTCCAAAGGAAATATTACATTACGCACAATCGCTTGTGTTTTCGTGCGGGTACTTTAAAGTTCTGTCGCTATTACCGTAAAGCTTGGTTGAACAATCAGTCGATCTAACCCTAAAATAATACTGCATCCTCTTCTTTTGTTTCAACAAATAATTATTTTAATGAAGGGGAATCTCAACAGAACCGATGTTGTCTTTGTGTTTTTTAAAAGTCAAGTGTTGCTGCAGATCTAATTTTCCTTTATTGGCGATTGAAATGTGTGAATTGCATGTAGTGCAAAGCTCATTCGATGTGTAGTTTATCGTTGAACTGACATTTTGCTTTTATTTTATTTTACGTAGTAAAATAAAATATAGTTATCATGAAAAATGTTGGCCTCGCAATTTTGCAGATTTGGTTTTCAAAATGTTATCCGTGTGTCTTTGTGTGTATCTATTTGTAGGTGGGGTCGAGCATACTAAACGTCTGTTGGCTCTCTACAGCTCAGATGGATTAGGGTGAAACTTCATACTTAAGCTTTTTCAGTAAGATGGGAGATCCCAGATCCCCCCCCCCCCCAAAGTGGCAGCACCCATAAAAGCGTTTTCGTTTTTTGCAAATATTTTGATTAATATATCATGTATGAGAAAAACAACTTAACACTAAAAGATTCTAAATTGACCAAATGGCACAGTGGTTAAAGCTTTATTATAGAGAGTATTGAAAGTTTTTTTTAAAAAGGGTGGCCTAAACACAAAGAACAACTCGATAGTATGATTAAACCGTATTGGAAATTAGAAAATGATATAGTTTGTGATGAGGGATTAATATATCTAAGTGAAAAATTAATAATACCGGTTGTCTAACCGACGAGATATGTTGGAAGCATTTCATAATTAACATCAGGGAATTATCAAGACTAAGCAAAGAGCTAGGGAAATATTATACTGGTCTGGTATAGATACAGATATTGCCATAAAAAGCCATAAAAAGCCATAAAAAGTAGAATCGTTTTCTTCCTAGAAAAAAGAGACTTTTTCTCTCCTGACCAATATGGTTTTAGGAAAAATAAAAATACTGAACAAGCATTGTATCTTTCCTAGAACAAGTAACTGAACATATTGATAAAGGGTCCAAGGTATCTACTCTATTTATAGACTTAACAAAGGCTTTTGACAGAGTTCAACATAGCACATTGCTAAAAAAGCTATATTGTTGTGGATTCAGAGGGATAACCCGGGATTGGTTGTCCTCGTATTTGCATGGGCGAGCGCAATTGGTTAGAGTAAATGAACAATTAAGTAAAGAGTTACCGATAAATGTGGGAGTCCCACAGGGTTCTGTCTTAGGACCTTTATTATTGTTAGTGTATGTAAACGGTATCTTTCGACAACAATTTCGAGGGTCTCCAACTGCTTTTGCTGACGATTTCTCGTTTACATATGCTAGTCCAAGTTATCAAGATAATATCATGCTCATAGATCATGATTTAAAAAGTTTGTCTATTTGGTTGGAAGCACATAATTTTGTTTTGAGTCACAAAACGAAATTATTACATTTTAGGGATACCTCATCGTTGTATCTTGAGACAACGTATCATACTTTCAAATGCAGCAGAAACAAAACCACGCAATGCCCTCCTAATGACTGCTTCTTAGTGAACACTGTTGATGAATTTCGATATCTAGGTATTATTATTGATCGAGATTTAAATTGGAAAGCGCACACACAAGGACTGAAAATTAGACTATCATTGGTCTCCAGAAAAATGTATGTCTTACGGCTATTTTGTCCGCAATATTTACTTTGCATTAGCGGACTCAATACTGCAATATGGTTTATCATGTTGGGGTAGTGCTTGCAATGCTACACTACGTCCTATCTACGTGCGACAAAAGCAGTTAATCAGAATAATGTGCTTTAAACCATCTTTTTCGCCTTCGTGGCCATTATTTGAAAATCTCAGCATACTTCCTCTACGTCACATATTCGTCTTCAAGGTACTTAGAATATTCTATGTTAAAAGTGGGAATAATTTTGTGACTCATGCAGGGTATAATCTCAGATCAAATCATACTTTCTTGAAACATATTCCTAAGTTTAGATTAGATCTACGGAGAAACTTTATTAATATCGTTGCACCAATCATTTTTAACAATTTACCGTTGGATATTCGTAAGTGCGGCAACTTCTCTAGTTTTTCAATATACCTTAAAGAATGGCTTCATCAAACTAAAAATATTGACCATCTTTTTCAACTATTAGTTTAAAATATTATTGTTTTTGTTTTTATTGGTTTTAAAATTATATATGTTAAAATTAAATGGTGTAGTTTAAGAGGTTTTAATATATTCATGTGTAGTAATTAAGGTGTAGTTATAATTTTATTTTCTCTTAATTTTAACTGTAAAATAATTTGATTTTAAATTGATTTTAATTTTGTAAATAGATTTCAAATATTTTTTTGGTGGCTTAGAATCAGGGGACCAGTCACGTGATCTATTTGATCCAATGGTTCTCTTATCTTACCTTCTTAATCTTGTTAGTTTTAATAATGTTTTACACACAATGTATTTTATTTATAATGATTAAGCTGGTAATGAAATAAAATAAATAAATATTGAGAATTACATAAGTGAATGTAGGATATGTGAAAAATTTCAAATCTCAAATACCAAGGAGCCGTTAATTAATCATGAAATATCTCAGAGCTACCATTTGAGAAAATTGTTTGTGATATTATGCAAGTCGGCAATATGGATTATTTAGTCTTAATGGACTACTTTAGCAAATGGTTGGAAATAATTTCAGTGAAAACAAAACAATCGATAGAGGTTATTGAAAAACTCAAAATTAGTTTTACAACGCATGGTATTCCAAAAATACTGATTAGTGATAATATCCCTTTTGCATCACAAGAAATGAATTAATTTAGCAAAAAATGAGATTTCGAAATTAAAATACCCAGCCCACATATGCCGGGTCAAATGGGCAAGCTGAAAAAGCTGTCCATATTGGGAAAAAGTTAGTAAAAAATCAATCGAAGAGAAACAAGTTTTGGAATATACTCACTTGCGGGAACCGGCTCAAATTGTGAATAAACACAGTAGTCCTCGGTCATATTCAATAATAAATGAAGAAGGTAGACTGCTTAGGCGAAATTAGTTTCATTTAAGGAAGTCAAATATAAGTATATGATTTAAAATTGAACCATATGATGATGGTCCATAAAGAAATAGTAATCAATTTTCTAATACGAATATGGGCGATCAGAATTAGATCTTTACGTAAATACAAGTAGTAATGATAATTGGCGAGAAGGGTTAACGGATGTAAATACAACAACAAGATCAGGTCGGATTCACGACCGCCTCGAAGGTTCGAAGATTTTATTAGATATTAAGGAATCTTAAAAAAACGAGAAATTAAAAAACATGTAATTAGAATAAGATATATTGTACATTATCTATGTACATATTATAAAAAAAAGAAAGAAGATGTAGAGAATTCAATCATAGATGGTGTTGCATGCTACACTGTATTATATTGTAATGTGGTAACACCATGAATAAAACAGTGTTTATAATTGAAGATAATAAGATTACGTTGATGATGAAGTTGTTGTCGCATTATAACCCTCTGTCACACGCTTGGGAGGCGATTAACAAGGTTGGAGACTCCAAAATTTAAAGTTTGTGATTCAAAATTTTACGGAATTTTTATATTAATCCTAATTAACTGCATACAATAAACAGAGAGATAATTTCCCGTAAAGTATAGCATGTTATACTGAAATATTCACTGATTTGTTGATTAAAAAACTGCCGTTATGCATGCCCAGAATCAAAATTAATCAATCTCCCTAACGCAATCATAGTTTGCAGCATAAATTCCATAAAAAAACCAATGCGACATTAATTATTATTAAATATGATAAGATTCATCGATATTAAACTATCGCCTGTCATCAATTACGATATATAATTCCATCATCATGATGATAGATTAGCCGACGCGACCAAAAACAAAACAAAACACGTACAATTTCCCACAGCGTAACAATACACTAAAATTAATCATTTTGTTTTGTATGACCAACACGTTATTGCGTCTGCATTCTCGTTACAATCCAACACAAAAACCAAAAAGATAATTTTTTTTATTATGTGAGTGTAACTGTGTGTATATACTACATGCATGTGTATTTAATCGTGAACTGTGTTGAATGAATCGAACAAAAAAAAAACTCGAATGAAATAACAATATTCATTCATAGACGTAGGTGTGACCAAGATAGCGATACATTGACGACGATCCGACTGGTAAGACTGAAAACGAGACAACGAAAATAAATAAAATACAAAATACTTATACAAGTTTAGTCATAAAATACTCGACGAGAATTGAATTGAGGTTTTAAATACAAAATAAATGTTGTACGATGAGAACGTGTTACTAGAGTGAAAAAGTGTTAAAAAGTTTTTTTTATTATTTTTTTTAGTTTTTATAATTTTAATTATTATATTGTAAAACTATATATTTTAATTCATTGATTAAAGTGTAATAATAACATATATGTATAAAATATATATATAAATTAAGTGTGATTGTATTAAAGTTTTATAATATACACAATCAAAACTAAAGTGTGAATAAAAAACAAGTAAAGTAAAAAATATTTTATGTGAAAAAATGGCGCACGGACTAAATTCACTTATTAAACATGAAACAGAGTGCAATGATGATGTACGAACTGGTTCTACATCATCGTCGGTTATAAAACCTAATTATAACGCATCGGGAAATATTAACACTGTAATAAAATTAGAGCATACTATACGTACAGTAAATACAGTGTGTGCAAATCAACAAGGAGCTACCAACGCAAATAGTGGCACAATTGTACAAATGACGGTTACACCACCAACAAAAATGGGATCGAGGAGGATATTTTCACCGCAATTCAAACTGCAGGTGCTTGACTCGTACCGCAACGATCCAGACTGTAAAGGTAATCAACGGGCGACAGCCCGAAAATATGGAATTCATCGGCGGCAAATACAAAAATGGTTACAATGCGAGGGTAATTTACGGTCAACCGTTTTAAACGGTGGCAATTCAGCCAAAAATAGTCATAGTGCTAACCAATCAAAATCTGCACCAATTTCGACTTTGACCACACCGAGTGTACATGCAAGTACACACGTAACCGGCTTTGTATCATCCATGCATAATGCTTATGTGTATGAGCCTACAGTTTCGTATCCAACACATTACGAAATCCCAACCGCATATCCACCAACGTCAGGCAGTGAAGGTTATATGAGCGCAAACTATCCTAGTTATTATCAAACAGCGCCGCCTCTAAGTACCGTGGCAGAAGATTATGAACCGCATAGCTTTATCGAAATATCATCTACATCAACACCGATCGATTTATCGCTACACCGAAAACGATTACACGGTGAACCAATCGATAGTGATAGTGGTATATTTAATAAGAAAGCGCACGTATGCGGTGATTGGAAGAACAATTGTAAAATCATAACCGATTTAACGACGTCCTATCCGAAACCCGCCGAAGCAGTTGATTTAACATGCCGTAAACGAATTGAACCACCCAGAACACCTGCCAAACCTGTAAAACTATTCAAACCATATCTTCTGGGCGACGAGGAAAATTCAAAAGAGACACCAAATTCCCGTTCCGATTCAACGACGGGAAACGGCGAAAAAAAACTTGACAAAAATGTCGAGCAGAACGATCCGATCATTTGGAGCAATCATCCCACGCCATCCACATCATCGGTTTCATCGTGTTCGCCCGTCTACGAGAGTAGTAATAATTTTTTCCCAAACGATTATAATCTCTACTCAAATTCACTGTATCAAATATCGCCGTCATCGTACGAGATTGCATCGTATTGGTATCCGCCTCAGAGTAGTCCGCCCGTCTCTGGATACGATAGTGCTGCCTCAATATCATCGAATTTGAGTGATACGAGCGACCACCCTTACGATTCGTACGCATATCAAAGTGTAAAATATCAACAGTACACGCATCACAAGGACATTCACAAATGGTTGCAAGAGGACCATTTACGTAATCGAATGATCATTACAAATTAGTAAGAGAATTTTATCGTATATATTTTATTATTATTATTACAAATATCTATATAAATTATAATATTTTTTCTAAAAAATAAGCTTTAAGACATTTTTTTAATAAATAAATTAATAAAATTATTAATCATAATAGGAAAAGAGAAAAAATGTGATAATTTCTTATATAAAAAAAATAATTGCAATTGTAAGTTAAACTCTGTATGCATATAGTGTTGTAAGTCTTATATTATATATCATTTCAAGGAGAAAACGCAGGTGTAAAATATTATAGTTTTCTTTAAAAGAAAAAGATAATTTGTCGTTGGGTGTTTTGCGAATAATATAATCAAAGTATATACTCTAGCCGTATATAAATTTGGTGTGCACCCCTCAGTCGAGTATAAAAAAATTAAACAATTACAAAAGGCAGGTTACTTTGTTATATATTTTTATTATGTTTGGTTATATATCTACAGTATATAATTAAGCCCTTACGGTTGAAACCGATTTAAAAAAGAAAATACCGCTTAATGTAAACCATTTTATTTTAATTTATTCAGGAATTTAAAATATATACAAAATAAAAATTAAATTTGTGCCAAAAAGAAGTATAAACCCTCCTCTTAGTAATCAACCCCTATAATATAAAATCTAATACAAACTACAGGTGCCATATAGTTTTTAGTTGTGTCTCATCTAATTTACATAATTTTCACACCTTACATCTTAGATCTTATGCCTTAAGTCTAAAATTGTACCTACCTGATATTATATATATATTATATTATATTATTACTCTAAAACACTAATAATACCGCAATAAAAATGCCTTAAAAATATTACATAAACAATAATTGTAGAGTGCCTTCTAAATTTATTATTATTAATTTTTATTTTTATTTTTACTTCAAAAAAAGATCGAGAAAACTAAAACAAAAAGTTTAATCAACTAAAAGTGCCAATATACTATAAAATAAAACTTTAATTAAATTTAAGAATTATTTATATTTGAAATAAACATATGATATATTTTTCTAATAAATATTTAAAAAAATAATAATAATTGGCATCTAATTGTAAATTGTATTGATATTATACATATTATTAGACAATTTATGACGTATACATAAAACTTAAACTTAATTATTATTGTATTATATATATTTTAAATTATTATATTACTGTAAATTTATATATATATATTATTAAATAGAAGAAAACAAAAAATTATATATTTAAAATCTTTTTTTTATTTAAAACAAATGGATAATATAAAAAAATCTTATTAAAAATTTAAAATAATTTGTTATTTTTATTTTTTGTTATGAAAACCGTCGGATATCGATTTATGCTACGCCGGCGGTGTATTATAATATAAAATATAGGTGAGTTTGAATCACATTTTTTAATGGTATACTGACCATTATAATACCGAGGAATATAAGCAACACAAATAACAGAACTCCGAGAATTGCCATTAAGATAGCTGATTGGAGACTATTTACTAGACACTTTACTAGGTGCTTGAGACGGCGTGAATTGATGCTGGTGTGCTGCTAATCTCCTTCCAAAGAAAAGAAATATCTAAGAAACGAAATAGTTGGTGGAACTCTAATCTAAAGAAATTTGAATTATCTATGTACAAGCGAAGAAGGGCATAACAATTGACAAGCAAAATAGTTAAAATTGTCACTCGTTAGAAGGTCAAGATACAACTATTTTATTGAACTGTTTAAAGCTAGGCAAAGTATTTCCTCTTTGGGTAACTCTAAATGAATCAGGCCGTGTAGTGGAGACGAACTGGGTAAATAATGTTTATAGTCTTGGACACAATAGAGCTGCTGAAGCGGGCGTCTGTCTTGTGTCAAGCGGCTCGATATATAAATCAGCGTAGCTCAAGGTAGCCCAAACACGCAACAAGCGGGTTGAGCTTCAGGCCAACAACCTTCTCTCATAAAAATATTTAAGTTATGAACCCTAATCAAAGGCTAATCGGATTACCATATTGGATTCATCATAAACTCGACCTCAGGAATTATACAGAGATAACGCTTTAAAAATGGGAACATGGAACTTACTTAGCCTTAAGACCTGGACATCTCCAGAAGCTTTCGAATCAAGCAAATAATTACACTTTAGACGTACTTGCACTACAAGAGCTTAGATGGTCTGGAAGTGGGATCCATGACACCACCAATGGTTACACTCTTCATTACAGCGGCCACCAGGTTGGAGCATGAAGTTGGCTTCTTTATCCATCGGCGCGTGAAGCATCATATCATCGGTTTCCGTCCTATCAACATGCGAATATGCACGACCAGACTTCGCACTAAGAGATGCAACATCAAATATCTCTTCTTCGTCGAGCTGGAGAAAGCTATCAATAACATACCGCACCACGACATTAAAACCATTGTGGGCGACTTTAATGCAAAAATCGGAAGGAGTGCAAAAAATACATCGCACATCGGTCCTAACAGTCTGCACCTAACTAGTAACAACCACGGCCAACGCGTCATCGACCTGGTGTTATGTACAAATAATGATGTACAACTTAGTTGTATCTAGTACGTATTTCCCACATAAGATCGGAAAGAAAGGAAAATCAAATCGACCATGTGATGGTGTCTAAGAGACACTCCACTAGCATATCCGACGTTAGACCTTACAGAAGTGCAGACATGGACAGCGATCATGTGCCTGTCATATTCAAATACAAGGGCAAACTGTCACCTACATTCAATAATAGACGAGCATAATAAACCGTTCGATGGAATGTCAATGCTTTAAAAGTACAGTGTTACTGGAGAGTACCAATCAGCTGTCACTAACTATTTAGACCGGCCTAATAACAACGAAGAAGTCCCCCTAACATTGAGGAGCAGTGGCTCGCTATACAGTCATCCATAACCACCGCGACACAAAATACTATCGGAAGAAGGCCTGCGAGGTTCTGCAATGATTGGTTGGATGATCAATGCCGCCTGGTCGTCGAAAATAAACGGAAGCTTTGTGAAAAATGGTTGGCTCGCAACCCTAGAAGCTCTCTAGAATGTCTTCGCGCTAGGAAATCCACGGCTAAATACCTTCGACAAAACAAGCGCGATCATTTGAGATCATGCATCGAAAACATCAGCTTCCAAGCGGAACCAGGAAATTCAAGGGACTATTTTGTTAACGCCACGAATCTAACTAAAGACTTCCACCCGAGAAGTACAGCCATCAAAGGCGGAAATGGAGAGCTGAGAACAAACGTGGCTGATGTCCTTTCAGTATGGCAAACCTACTTTCAAAATCTGGTAAATCGGAATGACGAAGTGACCCCCATTAGAATGGAAAGGCACCCGGTCTGGATGGAACTCCGCAGAATTGATTAAGCTCAGAGTGGCAAATCTATACGATCTCATCGTTTTTGTTTGGGACCAAGAAGAGCTGCCGGAGCATTGGAAGATCTCCTACGTCCGTTGTCAAGGCGACTGTCTTAAATGTGTAAACTATCGTAGGATAGTTCTATTGAACACTGCTTACAAAGTGTTGGCTAATGTTATACTTGCCAGACTTATTGTTTTCGCAGAAAACATCATTTGCGACCATCAATGTGGTTTTCGTCCAAATCGATCGACCACTGACCATTGTTTTACCTTGATGATCTTGGAGAAATGTTGGGAGTACAACATAACCAACAACCGGGAGAATCTATTGTCCGCGCTCATATGCCTAGGAATTTTATACAAACGCGTTTCCCGGTTAAAATTAATAACGTCTGGGTCTGTATATAGAATCGTAATTGAAGAAACCGTACCAGACTCCTTTGAAATAACATCTGGTGTTCGACAGGGAGATGCACTCGCCCCCTTGTTATTCAATTTTGCGCTTGAGTACGTAGTGAGTAAAAGGAAAATTGAAAGTTCGTGCTCTATATTTAATAAATCAGGCCAAATTCTTGGATATGGAAATGATATCGTGCTTCTGGGACGAAAGCTTTATATACCTCGGGTCAGTTATAACATCGTTGAATGATATGCAGGTGAGTTGTCTACGCCCAATCAACATTATTGTGATCTAAACATCTATCGCAGTCGTGCAAGCTCGCACTTTATAAAGCACTCGGCCTGTGCTGGCTTTCGGAAGCGGGAGTTGGACCATGACCTTTAACGATTGTAGATTGTTATCTACGTTCGAATGGAAGACCATTCGTTTAATCTTTGGTCTGATTGAAGTTGCGAACACCGAATATCGGATTCGTATGAACCACGAAATCAAGCAACTTCTCGGAGATAGCGATATTAGTGGATACATCAAATCCAATCGAGTTAGATGGCCCGACCACGTGTCAAGGTCTCCACAACAACGAATGATCAATAAAGTGGTTCACCAACAACTAGCTGGAGTACGTCGTAGACCGACGTTTATTAGGATCTCGGAACTGGAGGACCGGGGCGTTGGATCTAGACGGATGGAGGATCATAGTGCAGGCGGCAAAATCCCTTCATGGGATGTGAAAACTAGAGAGAAAGAGAAAGCAGTATCCAACCGTAGTAATAATGACCCATGCGGGCTTGAAAACAAATTTTCCGCCGGCAAAACAAGACCTCTAGAAGTTTTAAACACCATTGGAAAGACAAATGGAGTCGTTGCGAGTACGTTGCGTGACACACGTTTGGAGTTGCTGGACTTACTTCTATTGGACGAAATTGAACTTACGCTCAAATAATTCATCTTGCATGGCCTATCATAGGGCAAAGAATATGCATTAAATCCAGTGTCATAATTTTTTAATGTTGTACTGACCATTATAATACCGAGAAACATAAGTATCTCAAGTAGAAGAACTCCGAAGACGGCTGGCTAGGCTATATTTGCAAGGCGTCTGGTTGGCTCTTGGGACGGTGTAGAAAAATTTCCAGAAATTGATTCGATTAATGAAATTGATTCTCGTGTGAAGCTGGTCTCAACACGCTTAACCAATGGTTGCAATAACTCAATTTCAAAGAACCGAAATAGTTACCAATCGGAAAGAAACCAAGAAGCAAAATATTGTAAAAAATTATGGGGAAATTCCTAAAGACTTACGCGCTATTCGTATTTATTACACGGTATATAATCCGATATAGCATGTTTTCAGGAGCTACACTTCAGTAACCGACATGCAATAATAAGAGACGATAATAAGAAACATGAATCATTATGTTACTAAACAAATCACCAAAGAATGTTCTCAAAGCTCTATTCTAGGACCCTTCTTGGTCTGGAATGTCGTGTTTAATACAATTTGAGATTCGAAATTCAACGTCAGTGCTTAGCAATAAATCAGGAAGTGCTGCAACTAAAACGCAAATTTAACTCCTGTCGACCTCCAACAATATCTTTAACCGGTCGAAACTTGAACAAAACTGTGATACAGGAGCTGACTTGAAGAACGTATGGAAGTAATTTCTCACTTTCGAAGAGTCTGTGAAAACGCTAAGAAACTATTTTTGTTTCTGGCGATCATCTCGAAGGAAGAATGGGGACTCAATCTCAAAACCGCTGCAGATATGAGGTCATTAGAATGTCCTCAGAGGAATATCCTTCTACGAGCAACTGAAACTTATCAATCAGTTTCTATAAAAGCTGTTGTGGTTAGTATAATAATAAAAATGGCGATTGACATATGGCAAATTGAAATGAATGGTAGGCACATTTTGACTTCATTCCCAGTATTAAAGCAAAACTCAAAATGAAACGAGCTCAATGAACCAAGTAATTTTTGGACATGATAAGTTTAAAGCTTACCTACAAAGAATCAATATAACAGACCAATGTCAATTTTGTGCGAATCTGAAGTAACAGACGTTAAACACAGACATTTCAGCTGTAACGAGATAACCGTCGTGCCACTAAAAAGAAATTAGCTGCGACTGTAGCATTTTCGTTCCGCAAAGAAATTCTTCATAAAAAAAATTGCTGCAGGCTCTTACAGGTTTGCACCATGCAGCTTTTTCCAGCCGGCTAGTTTGCAGTGGCTTGTGGAGTTTTTTATGAAACACAGAAGAGCTTGAATTAGCTGTTGGTATAATATTTGAAAAAAATTGCAATAAAGGTGAATTACTGTAACCTGTGGTTGCCGCAATACACTTCCAGTGGAAATTTACGAAATTAGGCGAACATGTTGCAAATTAAGCTAAATTAAGTAAAAATTAAAATAAAGATGAATATATATCGTCCAGCAGTTGGAGGAATATTGAGAAGGCATTAATCGCTACTTTCTTAGAAATTATGAGGGAAACCCCAGAATCCGCTTCGGTTTGTCACACCCAAGATTTATAAGAAGGTTGATGGTGACATCTCAAGGACGCCGATACCCGTAGAGGCCCCTGCTGACATCCTGAATTTGATGGAAACGTGGAGACGTAGAAATGCTCTCTACAGGCCCGGAGGTGTCCATTTCGATGGAATTCTTTATGGATCTCTGGACGAATCACAGTCAATTGAGGAGGGTTAGGACTCTTAAATATAAACTGCTACATGCGAAGTACATATGTACAATTCGCTCCTGCATTCTTGCTTAATCAATCAACTCAATCAATCAAATAATAGTTTTCTGTTATCAAATTACAGTAATTCCGATGTGGTCACAAAAAGCATTGAGATCGATGGTCAAAAACTTTGGCTATAATACCAGCTTACCTTCCATTTGATGGGGAAGATATCACACCTCTCATTTTAGGAAGCTCAAAACCGAAGACTTGGAGTTATCCGGGAATTCGAGGAAGCACTACAAATAGACATAAAACCAACTTTGTGTATCAACCAATAACCAACTTTGTGGTTCGACGAATAACCTACCCGGATGTGTTAAATCATGCAGTTTCCCAATAATCTGACATGTATTCTCGGTAGTGAAGAATGATCGGATGTGATTATTCTATAAATTACAAAAGATTTGTGAAGGTGAGTCTACTACTAGTTAAAGACCATTTAATTCGTGTATGGTCGTGTCTTTGGAATTCTCAAACAAGGACAGATGAAAAACACAAGTTCCGCATTCTCCGGTAAATCGTTGTAGTTCGGACAATCAGATATATAGTTCTGTTCAAATCTGCAAATTTGCACGGAAATTTTCGTGATCCGTCATCAGAAAATACATATCTATTGAAGTACGGGATGTCTGCCGCATCTTTTCTGATGATCTCCGCAACAACAATGCGTTTCAGCCTTTAACTCAGGTCTCATAAGACTAAAATTCTCTCTACCCGTTGCCGTAATTCCCTCGGCTTTGTTGTGGTATACTTTTTGTGAATCCTCATCCATAAGCGCAATTGGAACTATTCCAGCTACTACATACGCCGCACCATCTGATATATTGTGCATTAAATCTGGGCAAGTAGAATGGTTAAAATAACTGCCTTTCATCTTTGTTATCATCGTTCGGTAATGTCGATCATACGGCTCTCTATCGACTTATTAGCACAGCTCACTAAAACATTTCCGCTTGCTCAACTTTAAAGTGGATTTGATCTCCAATCGAGCACTGCAGTAACCTTGTCGAAAATCTTCAGTCTCTCCACACTTTGAATGCTGATACTTCCTCTTTGCTTTGTAGCGTTTCCAACGGAAAATCAAGATTTCCTCATTCCCTCAATATATAGCATTACGACGGCTATCTACCGCTCTTCTACTGTTTCAAGGGCGTTTGTGATGACCCACAGATCATTCGTAGCCACACCGTCGATAAACTGAATTTAGCCTTCGGATATAGACTTTAATTGTCAGTGATTCTGATCTAATTGGGACTCTGTACAATAAGATTGAAGTGACACTGGCCAACAATCACCGACGATTTTCTACCTCCTTTCCACCCGCTGTCTTGTGTTTCTGTACTAGCGGTATTTACCACCAGATTTGATTTTTTTATTTTGTTTAGTACCATACAGCCCCGCAGAACAATCACTAGATATTATGCCGCGAGGCAGGCGTACAGCATAAGCTGCACTTACACCCCTGAGCGGTTACAGAATGGATACATTACCGAACCTTTCTCTTTCCCTTTCGAAAAATAGATGCTCTACATTCTCCACTACTTCAGTGCATGTTGGACAATAAGGACTATTACCGGGTTTGTACTTAATAAACAAATACTCTCAAAATAAGCCATACACCGTTAAATTTGAGATAGATAATAGTCAGTTTTCCCATATTTCCTTTCCATCCTAAGTTTTATTCTAAGAATCAAGCGATGATCCTTTGCATGATTGGCTCCATCTGGTTTGCCTCTAGGTTGTAGGTTCCTCTCGGGCAAGCGTCCTCCTTTCTGCAGCACTCTCATCGCTGCCTCGTTCTTCAGCTAAAAGGTTCAGCGGTGACATTCATGCGATTACACACATCGTGCTACGTTACAAGCATTCTTTACATACTCCCTTACATCTACTTCTGACAATCATATTTTGGACAATTTCTATGACTTAGTTATTGGCGTAAATTGTTGAGTGTCTCTTTCTGAAGCCGTACTGGAGTTTGGCTAGTTCACGGGACCTTCCAATTGATTTTCAATCTGCCATAAATCATTCGCTCCAATTTCTTTCCCGTAGTATCAAGCATGCACAAAGGTCTGTACGACGTTTGATCTTCAGATGGGTTTTCCTTTTCGGTAACAGCACTAACCAGGAATCGAAGACATTAGCGGCCAGTTAGGGTATTATTCGAATTGCTTATTGACCGCCAAATATGGTATGTTGTCAGGCCCGGGTGCCTTATTATTACCAACTTTCCTAATAGTCTTGACCTCTTCATCAGTTTCCGCTCGGTCAAAACATGTTCTTGTGGCGGGAACAACGAAGTTACAATATTGTGCATCATATCTAGGCAAGTACGAGCGTTAAAATAACTGTATTTCACCTTTTCTCAACTTTATAGCAGATTTGAGGTCCAATCAAAAAATGCTGCTACTATTTAACGTAAGATCAATTATTCATATGGCATTACCTCGGTGGAATGTTGGCGTGTCGCCGTGGTTAGCAGGACACCCTGCAGTGTGCCAAAAGCTTTCAATAAAACGTCTCTTCTCTTAATGTTAGTGTACGTATCACTGCTCGGTGCACAATACCTGCAGTAAACTTGCTTGCTCGGGTTGAATTAAAAAGTAGATCCTGTGCAAAAACAAACAAAAATTTTATCAAAAAAGTAATTTGAAATTTAAATTTCTTTGATAAAATTCATTGTGTAGTTTGAATTTCGACTAGAAAATTGTTTGCTAGCCAATCGATATACGACAAGTTTCGATACATTTTTCTGTTTATGGCAATGAAAAAATTTTTTTTAATGGAGCAACAATTTCAGACGTGCGGGAGTCTATGCATAATTTGAACAGTGGGTTAAGCCGGCCCTCACTTTGACTATAGTTCACGTATTCCGGACATATTTCAAAATTTGCTACTGCACCCTCAGAATTTTTAAAACTTAGGGATATTCCCGTTTGTCCGCCAAAATTCCACTAAAACTTATAAACCGAGATGTAATTGATTAATTGGTTGATTAAAGTGGAAGCAAGTGGATTATCGGCTGTTTTTATTCGTTTTTTTATTATGCTACCCTAGCGTTAAGGACATGTGCATCATTAACGGATTCAAACCGTCATTTTCTAGTAGGTGTTAGCATTATCATCTAACCTCTTCATATTTGGAGGGAACTCGAGACTCCATTTAGTGTGATTAGATATAATATGATGTTTATTGCTTAACCCAGCCTGTGGTGAAGATTCACTTGTTTCACTCACTAACCTTTATAAGGAAGAGTATTGGAAGTATTGCCTAATCCTACCATTCCCAGTTCAAAACGCGCGCATGTTCAACTAAATATTTACTATCACCAATTTCATAAAGAGTACGGCAGCGTATATATCCGCTTCCATCTTCAAGAAATATAGAAACAAGCTATACCAAACCAGTTAGTTATAATAAATGAATGGACGATGAGAATTTTTTACATAAATGTTATGTGGGATGCAATAGATTGTCGTTCTAAAATACTTTAGTTTATTTTGTATATAACCAGCTCTCGCAGCCTTGTAGATCAGCTGCGCTGATTACATCACCAATTACTATACAACATTATACATTATAATTGGTTTAACTAATATTCAAGCGGTAGTCCACCCAGCAAGATGGAACACAATAATATAATATATTCTGAAACAACTTTAAGAATATAAAAAAATTCAACATAGACAAGTTGTCTACGAGCGAAAAAAATTATTCGTTATGGGTACAACAAGATTTCCGCGTAATTCACTATTTTACTGAACACACATACACCATCGCGTTTCTATTTGCATATCAAGACACAACTGCGCCAACCAAGTCGTGCCCAATTTTTTTTATACGATGGTGTGTGTCGTGTTAGTAATAATAATCTTGCATATATTATATTTTCTTCTCACATGGCACCACCGTCAGTCGGACTGACTCAAATAAATTTTTTGTTGTCACACAGATTATTGTATTTACATTAAAATACACAAACTAATTGTTTATGTCATATCTTAGTAATTTTCGAATCTTAAGATTTTTTTTTTTTGTTATAAGCAATTTTTTCAGCATGCGCGCACCGCGGCTTTTCGGATTGCTGTGTGTTAGTACGGAAAAAGACAAATTATTCATGTGAATGGCATTTCGGTAAGAGGTTTACAATACACGTAGCTAAAAGATTGTTTTTTGTGTGTTGTCTTCGCATGAAACTGATTTTAGAATGTATGCAAATTTAGAAATTTTAGAAATATACAAAATAATTGGTTTTTTTAGTTTGGCTTAATTTGCGTAGGTTTCGATTGAGAAACAATTATAAAAAAGTGTAATATGTGTGAGGGTCGTACAAGATGAAGGGAAGGCAAAAATAAAGGTGGTATATGCATGCTACTGAAGTTACCAGAAAATCCAGCATAAAAACTGCATTATCGACCTCCTTTATATACATTGGTAGAAAAGGTTGGCAACATTTTTCGTAGAAAAATTCGCAAATTTGTTGAGTTAGATAAGTTCTGGACTCCTATCTACCGAGCGAGTATGACGACCCGCTGATCGTTGGAAATTTCCGCTATTTAAATTTGAGTGCGCGTAAAATGATATTTTACGAATTTGAGCAATGAAAATTAATCTGGGATGGGTACTTCTATTAAAAGGTCTACTTATTTGTCATTACAAATAGTTTATGTACTCTGTTTGCCAACTTTTGACGAAACATAAAGTTCCACTGATTATGGGTATTCCCGCTTTTCGAATATATGTGACTCGGGAAATGTATTGGTTCTGTTGAAAAAATAAAAATTATCCAGCCTTAGGGTTTGCAGTCGTGCATTATATTTTTGGTACCAAATATTATTTGGTTGTTCTCTGTTTAAAAAAGTCTTACTCTGCAAAAAAATGGCACGCCTATAAAAAAGTTACCGGTGAGATTTTAGAGGTTTTATTTTGTTAGTTTGGGACGAAATGGTCGGTATAATTTTGGTATGCGCATGCTATGAAGCTATCTCTATGATGGAGATGGAAAAACCCAACATTTTATGATCTAATTTATGAAAAATGCCAGCAAAGGCTGAAAGGCCTTACAAAGGCAAAAGGTACAATAGAGAAAGCTAAAACCGGATGTAATAAAACAGAATATCACATAACAGTACATGGTACCATCATGTACTAAATGGATAAATAGCGGGTGTCGGTTCGAAAGGTCGACGACAATTGGGCATTTATAGTTAGCTAATAAAAAAAGTTAGTGTAAAAAAGCAATTGTTTTATAATCGGTATTTCAACCAGAGTTTTTGCTCGTTGATTGGATATGATCTTTCTCATATTTTAGAAGTTCATAATGTTTTAGTCTTTTTTTAATCCCTGCGGTTTGTATTTCTCGTCCTACCTTACGCAGTTATGCCATATCGAAGACGTACGGCTAAAGGTCTGATTTATACTACCATCTGCGCATTTCATAGCTCCATGCCAGCTTATATACTGCACATGGAAGATGAGTCGGCCCATGAGTTTCGCACGCCGATACGGGGTCGTAGTTGTGTTCCTTTTTATCACAGATCGCAGTCTGTTTTTTTTGCATCCCGCCCCTATCGGGATTCGAAACCCGGTACCTCTCGATCCAAACACCAAAGCTTTAACCACTGTGTCATTTGGTCGGTATGTTTAGGGTCATCTCTTAATCAATAAAGTAGTGCCACCGTGTGCTTTGCAATCCAGATGCTTAGTATCATAAATAGAGTATCCATTAATTTTGAAGTAGTTCTTGTTGGTGAAGCGTGTTTCAGCTATTAACATTATGCCAATATTGTGCTCGATAAGAAAGGCTTGACGGTCCGCGCTATGCTGCGCTAGGCCGTTTGCATTCCATATTGTATTTTGTGGAGAGTAATTTTTTATTTTTAATAGCTGCAGATAGCGTGTTCATATTCTGGCTCATTAGAACCATAGTTCTCTCCATCATCGCCATGAAGCTTTGCATCATACCAGTTACTTGTTTAAAGCTGATGAGATGTCTCCTTCCTCACTTGCCTCCACTTTTGGAACGGCAACCTTAAGTACACTTGTGTACGAAACCCCGTGATGCACACTACTGATTACATTTATATTCTGGTTTCCATTTTGAACTTTAGCTCGTTTTATTTTCATCGCATTTCATTGAATTATGGAGACTACCACAGATTACTCAAACATCGCTCAAAGTGCAATCAGCTTAGTGTGGCCAAGAATACGGCACTTAACACGCTATACCGGTCCAGTTCTTTTTCTGGGTTCTTCGACAGTAATTCTTCTATGTATAAGATATTTTAGATCATATATTTCATGCTTCCCTTTGCTTTTTTATTATCTGGTTCTAATTCCAGACTGAATATTGGCTGTGGCATCTTTTCCCGATTTATAATATTAGTTATAGATTTAACACGGAAGATTATTTCAGAGAGAGCAGCTTGTATCTCGTTTTCGTCAACAAAGCTCTCAATTTAGGTGTCCAAACTGACTAGAAATTCTGAACCTGCGGGGGTCTCTAATACTACAGTATAAGGATGTGTTAAATGTTCTAATTTATGAGAAAACCTAGTTTAGCGAACTGTCGTTTACCCACAGATCGATGTTTCTCCTCACAAGTGAACCATAATCATTTCATAATTCCCGTGTTAGTAAATAATTTTTAATGTTATGTAAAGTGAGAAGGTTAGTTGGAATGCTTCCGTTGAGGATCTTCCTTCGGCTCACCATGAGTCTTATATACCTAAATAGTTATATTCGTCTTCTGACTTCTTCTGAGAGAATTCAGGAATATCACGAACTATATTCTAGTGAAGAAGTTTTTCATAATCGTTCGTGATATTAGTTCCTTTAAGATGTTTTTCGGCTTTTCGGACAAAATATTATTTTTAATGGCATTATTCATACAATGTTTACGACTTTTTTAGTCATAGAAAACAAAGAGGCCATTTACTCACAAAATATCTACCACAAAAAGTAGAAAAATGCACACCTCCCCCCATTTTTAACCCCAGGGTACTTAAACCCTGTAAAGGTACAAAGCAAGAGTTGAATTTGTGCAAACTGTACCCCGTCGCTGCAGAAGAAGTTCCCTGGGGTTTAAGTACCCTGGGGTTAAAAATGAGGAGGGGTGTGAATTTTTCTTCTTTTTTGGTAGATATATTGTGAGTAAATGGCTTTTTTGCTTTTAATTTATTGATTGCGGACTGTAGAACCAAGAACTGGACAAGTGTCCCGGATAACGCCGGGCCTATTCCTACAGTCTGTTTAAATATAAAGGGATAGGAAAGTTATTTATTTTTTGAGACAGAACGACCCGGTTTCAGACATCTAGCGGCTCTATGGCACTGACATCTTCACAAATGATGTGTACTAAATATCTAAAAATGTTTGGTGTGTCTTGGTTTCAAGTTTATTATTTTGTAACTTACAAATCAATTTCTCAATATTCCAAATTGTAAGAAACATAAAATCGAAATAAAGGGGTTTCCAATAAATGTTTCATTTTGAATAGCCTGCTATTTGGGCAGCTGTCACTTTTGAAGTGTCATATTTTGACATTTGACAAGTAAAAACTACACCATTACTAAAATCTACTACAAAAATGGTTAACATTTTGCAGACACAATTCGCAAAACTTAAGCACTTTAGAGTCGTCTTGAAGCACCTTTTCGGCCGGAAAAAGTGAAACTGGTGGAAAAATTTGAGCTGTTGGGACCAGTTAGTGATGTAAAGAATCGAAACCGTGTGCGTCGCTTAAGAACAACTGAGAATATTGCTGCTGTAGCCCGTAGTGTTAACGAAAACCCAGGTTTTCGATTCATCGTCGATCTTTGGAATTAGACATTCCACAAACGACTTTAAACCGTATTTTGTATAAAGACTTAGGTTTTAAGGATTTTAAAGTTCAGTTAACACAAGAAATCAAGCCGGTAGACCACCATAAACGTCGTATTTTCGCTGATTCTTTCACATGCATCAAAATGATCGGATTTTCATCGAAAAATCATCTTCAGTGATGAGGTCCATTTTCACCTCGGACGCTATGTTAATAAGCAGAATTGTTGCATTTTGGGCTCAGAAAATCCAAGAATGATTGTTGAAAAACCACTAAATCCTCAACGTGTCACTGTTTGGTGCGGTTTTTGAGCTGGCGGTGTGATTAGACCTTACTTATTCGAAAATGAGGCTGGTGCAACTGTTACGGTGAATGGATTACACTACCGAAATTGGAAAATATCGATGAGGACTACGTTTATTTTCAGCAAGACGGCGCTACGTGCCACAAAAGCAACGAAACAATCGCAATTTTGCAAGAAAAGTTTCCTGACCGAGATCTTGTGATTTAACACCTTTAGACTTTTTTCTTTGGGGCCACGTGAAAGATAAGGTCTATGCCAATGCTCCACAATCGATTCAAAACCTTAAAGATGGAATTCGTGAAGTTATCGAGGACATACAGCCGCAAATGTGCGAATTGGTCATGGAAAATTTCATGAAAAGGATATGGTGCTGCTAGCGTAGCCGTGGCGACCATTTGGCTGATATCGTTTTCAAATGTTAATGGCATACCTTCCTCTTTACAATGAAATAAACATTCATTGATTTCTCTTAAAAAATACTCGTTTTTTTAAATATTGAAATGAATCCCCTTATTGGAAAATCCTTTATAATACATGATTTTCAAGATTAGTCTCGAAATGGCGTAAAAAATGTAAAATTAGGTAAAAATATTAAAAATTTCGATTTTAGTGATCGAAAAAATACATCAAACGATAAGTTTTTGTTTTACGCCGCAATGACGATTATCTTAAGTAAATTTTACTGTCCCTAGCAAATCACTTCTTAATGAATGTGTCCAAGATAAGTGGTCATTAATTTATTATAGTATACAATGTTTAGTTCAGAAATATTGTAAATTAAAGGAATTATTTATTAATTTTACACATATGAGCAATATAAGTAGACTAGTAAGCAAATTATATAAAATTTTGGTATTCAAACTTATTAAAGAATCAAACCATTTGCATACATCATAGGGGCATTTAAATGTCGACACTTAAAAAAAATTGGTTTTCTCAGTACAATACAGCCCTAAATTAATGTTGAAAATATAATACAATTACAAAAAACAACAATCCACAAGTTATAAACTCTTTATTAACCCGTCATCAACAAAACCAACACCGAAACCAATAATTTATGTACATATTGTTACGTTTTCGCCTTGTCACTCAAGGTTCGAATCACTGGATTGTGAATAAATACAACTGCTTCAAATTTGAACACACACAGTTTATTTACACAACACAATTTATTATACAACACAAAATTAACAATTAATTATTACTACAATAACACACTTTAATATTCACTTTAATAATCTTTCTATTTAATCTTCACTGTATCACGTTTAAAATAAAACTCAGCATTCCACGTCAACGCGCGCCTTTATATACCAAAATATTTGTTTCTAGAATAATCCCAAATGTTGTCCAAAATTTATACGAGAACATTCTAGCAAATACGTTAGTATACAAATAGCGCCTAAATGTTGATCCATGCCAAATTAAAATTGAACAACTTATTAAAATAACTTATTCTACTCTAAACTAGATGTCACCGTAACACTACCCCTCACTCAAGCCTGTTCGTCCCGAACAGGATCCAAATCACCTCCTCTGTAGAGCGCCAAACGCTCTAAATGCACCACCTTTGGTTTACCTCTCCGTCCTTTCCGAATGCGATAAACCACGTCGTTCATCCTTTTAATGATAGTGTAAGGTCCTTCCCATGTAGGTTGCAACTTCGGTGATAATCCCTTCTTCCGTTGTGGGTTGTGAAGCCATACCAATTGCCCTTCCTCGAAGCCTTGATTATTTGCTCGTATGTCATATCGAGCCTTCATTCGATCACTTGATATCCGAATTTTCTCCCGTACAAATTGATGTATCTCATTAAGTTCTTCTTTCATCCGGTCGACGTAATCTTGTCCGCATAGAGCCGCTGATGGAACTGCTCCAAACTTTAAATCTCCCGGTAGTCGCAGATTGTTCCCAAATATGGTTTTAGCTGGCGTCACTCCTGTTGTGTCATGTACCGCTGATCGGTAAGCCATCAGGAACATCGGTATATGTCGATCCCAGTTGCGTTGGTTCTTTTCCACAATCTTTGCTAGATATTCCTCCAATGTGCCATTGAATCTTTCCACCATACCGTCCGACTGCGGGTGTAGAGGCGTTGTTCTCGTTTTATTGATGCCAAGCATCTGACATATCTCCTGAAATACCACCGATTCGAAATTCCTTCCTTGATCCGTGTGAATTTCCATCGGTACACCAAATCTGCTAATCCAGTTGTTCACCACGGCATCAGCTATTGTTGTTGTCTCTTGATTGGGTATGGGATACACTTCTGGCCATTTGCTGAAATAATCCATGATTACTAGCACATATTTATTTCCGCTCTCGGTGGTCGGAAATGGCCCTGCCACATCCATTGCAATTCTCTCGAATGGTGCCCCGACATTATATTGTTTCATGGTTCCACGGCTTTTTCGTGCTGGTCCCTTTACTGCCGCACATTGATCACATCTTTGACACCATTCCACTACTGACTGTCTACATCCAGACCAGTAGAACCGTTGGCGAATTTTGGCTAGTGTTTTATTAATCCCTAGGTGACCTCCGCTTGCTCCTCCATGATACTCTTTGAGGATTTCCGCAATCCGACCTTTTGGAACCACCACCAACAATTGTTTTACTTTACCATCCGTGCTTTCCCAATTTCTCTTTAAACATCCATTTTCCATGTGGAGGCTGTCCCATTGAGCCCAATAAGATTTTACGATGGGGGTTTTATCGGCTATCTCGCTCCATGTGGGCCGGTGTTCCTTTTCCTTATGTTCCATGACGAATGCCAGATCAGCATCCCGTAATTGCTCCTTCCTGATCATTTCATCAGTCCACTCCTCATCAGGTAGCACTTGCATAAGCCGAATATCGCTGATGTTTTCCTTACCCTCCACACGTCCACAATGCTTGCATTCCACGGGGCATGGCCTTCTTGATAATGCGTCGGCATTTCCATGTGCACTTCCCTTCCGATGTTCAATTTCAAAATCGTAGCTTTGCAAACGTTCGATCCAACGTGCTACTTGTCCTTCTGGATTTTTGAATTGTAACAACCAGCGCAAAGCTCCATGATCCGTCCGTAGAAGAAATTTTTGGCCATAGAGGTACTTATGGAAGTGTTTCACACATTCCACTATAGCCAACAACTCTTTCCGTGTCACACAATAATTTCGTTCCGGTTTTGATAACATCTTGGAGTAATATGCAATAACCCGCTCCTCACCATTTGTTGCCTGTGATAATACTCCTCCTATCCCATCATTACTTGCATCGGTGTCCAAAATGAATTTAACGTTGGGTATAGGGTATGCGAGGATTGGCGCTTCGCATAATCGTCGTCTTAGTTCCACGAATGCCTCTTCTTGGTCTTCCTTCCATTCGAATGCCTTGTTTTTCCAGGTTAACTCGTGTAAACTCTTTGCGATGCTGGCAAATCCTGGCACGAACCGTCTATAGTAGGTGCATAATCCAAGGAAGCTCCGTAATTCATGTAAATTTTTAGGTCGTGGCCATTCCTTTACCGCTGCGATCTTGTCTTCATCGGTGTGAATTCCATTGGTTGTTACCTTATGACCCAAATATTTTACTTCCATCCTAAATAATTTACATTTCTTTGGGCTTAGCTTTAATCCGGCGGCTTGTATCCGATCCAAAACCTCTGCCAAATTCCTTAAATGCTCGTCGAAATCTTTGCCCATGACGATGATGTCGTCCAAATATACGAGGCACGTCCTCCAATGTAATCCCTTTAGTACGCGCTCCATTAGCCGTTCAAAAGTCGCAGGGGCGTTACATAATCCGAATGGCATAACGTTAAATTGCCATAATCCGTTACCCACACTGAATGCCGTTTTCTCCCGATCTTCCTCCTGGACTTCCACTTGCCAATAGCCGCTTCGCAGATCTAATGTCGAAAATATTCGAGCACCCGATAATGTGTCTAACGTGTCATCGATCCTTGGCAATGGGTAACTATCCTTTTTCGTCACAGCATTTAATTTTCGATAATCCACGCAAAATCTCATGCTACCATCCTTTTTCTCGACTAACACCACTGGCGAGCTCCATGGACTGCTTGATGTTTCAATTACCCCTGCTGCTTGCATATCTTTTACCATTCGATCCACTTCTCCTTGCTTTGCCAATGGTAATCTCCTGGGTGATTGGCGAATCGGCATTTCTGCTCCTGTATCTATTCGATGTTTTACCATTGTGGTTCTCCCATTATTATCCGATGTACTGCAGAATATTGGCATGTACCGCTCGAGCAATTGTTTTGCCATATTTTTCTGTTCCATGGTAAGATCTTCGGTCCATTTCTCCATGAGTTGTTCAATCATTACTTTCTGCCCTTGCGAGTTAGCCGTCTTAATCGGATTTTTCTGCTCGCACTTCACTATCGCAGATATTTCTTCACATTTTCCGATTATAGTCCCTTTCTTGATGGTTTTCGTCTTATCCAAGAGATTTAGAGTCCGAATTGGCACTCTATTATCGCTGTCTGATTTCACTAGAGCTCTTCCGATCATTATTTCTCTGGCTCCGTCCTCCGCTTCATTGGTTTCCACAACCCACAACCTGGGTGACCCAAAACCGCCCTCCAATCTTGCCCATACTATTGTCTCTGAGTTCGGTGGCAGCTTCTCCCGATGATCCATTATAATTTGCCTGGTCGTTTCTCCTATAGTGCTAACGTGAAGTGGCAACTCGATATTATCGTAGGTTAATACACCTTGTCCAACATCCACCACGAATCCATTCGTTCTCATGAAGTCCATCCCCAAGATGACTTCATCTACAATATCTGCCACCAGCACCTCGTGTTGAAAATGGTTTCGCCCAATCCTTATTTTCACAACCTTTTTACCTTTTATTGCTGAATTTTCTCCAGTTGCCGTTCGTAATTTCATTCCATTGGCTGGTTTTACAATTCCATCGATAATATCTTGACGAACAATCGTATGAGTTGCTCCCGTATCCAGCGTAATCATGCAGTTCTTCCCATCAATATCGGCTTCCATTGTCAAGCTGTCACCGCCTCTTGCTACTCTCGAAACATAGATGGAGGTTATGGGGCAATCGGTTGTAGGAGTCAGCTTCTGCCCCTTCAAGCTGACTCTTTTTAGTTTAACGACTCCGCTGTCGTCTGACCCTCCTTTTCTGGCCTCTGTCTGCTCTTCGTTTGGTCTACGCTTCATGGGAGATGGCGATCTTCCTCGTTTCTTCTTAATCTCCCAGCAGTCCCGTGAAATGTGACCCATCCTATCACATGCCCAGCATTTAATTTTGCCACTTCCCTTTCTGAACCTTGGCGGAGCCCGCTCGGTGTCTATTCTGGAATCAATCTCCACTCGGCGAAATTTTATTGCTGGTTTGACGATGGCCTGAGCAGTTTCGTTTGTTAACGCACAAGCGATGGTTTCCGCGAAAGTTGCCTTAGGTGACAACATCACCGCTCTGCGTGTCTCAGGATCTCCAATGCCGTCGATGAATGCATCTATTTTGATTCGCTCCATGTAATCGGCCGACATACTTGAATGTGCCAGATGCGCAAGCCGCTCAATTGCCGATGAATAATCCTGTAGCGATTCTCCTCCTCTTTGATATCGACCCTTCAATTCCAAGCGATAGATTTCTCTTTTGTGGTCACTTCCGTACTTTCGATCCAGCGCCTTCATAATTCCGACGTAACTATTGCGTTCTTGCTCCGGAATTATTTGTAATGTTTCCGCCGCTTCACCTTTAAGAGCCACAATTAATGCGCCAACACGATGCTCTTCATTCCATTGATTTTGCTTAATCACCGTTTCGAATTGGAACTTAAAAATGCTGAAGGATGTTGTTCCATCAAATGTTGGTGGTTTTAACTTAACAGCGGTTACTGTCTGGATTACTTGATGTGTTGTTCCATTTGACTTGACATCTTCAAGCCCCTTCTCAAGACGTTGCACTTCGGTTCGTAGATCTTGTTTAACCGTTTCAATTTTTTGTTGAACCTCCCCTTTAATATTTCGAATTTCTGTGTGTAACTCTGTTTGCCGTTTCTCCACTTCGCCGTATAGTGTAGCAGATAATTCCAGAAACTTCTCGTCCATTTTCTTTTGGCCATCTTCTATTTGGTGTTTAATATCCGCGCCTTGTTGCTTCATTTGTAGTTTAATTTCCGACTGTTGTCCCATCATTTGATTCATAGCAGCCATCAACTGCGATAAATTGAAATTTCCAAATTGATCTTTTGTTGTTTCGGCCACCGTTTGCGCGTCCTCTGCTTTGTTGTCTACATTAGTCTCGTCCATTTTATCCTCCTCAAAATGATACACGTCCGGATCTAAACCTTCCTTCTGCATAGCCTCACGTAGTCGCTCCACTAAATTAGCTTTTGAGCCTTCACTGGCCAAACCTCGCTGTTTCAGTTGCTTCTTTAATTGCAGAAGCTTTAAATCGTAGAGAATCATTTTTCTTATTATTCACAATCCCACCGCTGTCACCAATTGTTACGTTTTCGCCTTGTCACTCAAGGTTCGAATCACTGGATTGTGAATAAATACAACTGCTTCAAATTTGAACACACACAGTTTATTTACACAACACAATTTATTATACAACACAAAATTAACAATTAATTATTACTACAATAACACACTTTAATATTCACTTTAATAATCTTTCTATTTAATCTTCACTGTATCACGTTTAAAATAAAACTCAGCATTCCACGTCAACGCGCGCCTTTATATACCAAAATATTTGTTTCTAGAATAATCCCAAATGTTGTCCAAAATTTATACGAGAACATTCTAGCAAATACGTTAGTATACAAATAGCGCCTAAATGTTGATCCATGCCAAATTAAAATTGAACAACTTATTAAAATAACTTATTCTACTCTAAACTAGATGTCACCGTAACAATATGTAAATAACCTAACTACTTATTCTTGATGCCATCTACCGTCATTTATGTAACTAAAAATTACAAATGTTCACTGGTAGATGTCATTTCCTTAAGTTATAATCATTTAACGTTGGTAACACTAAATATTTTATTACTCTTATTTTGAATTTATTATTCATGCTAATTATCCTTTTAAATAACAAGCCAAGCTTAATAGTGAAGTATTGTTTACACGCGATAGTACCACAAAAAAATAAAAATCTTAAGAGATTATACAAAATAATGAAATATCATATAGTGATTTAAATAAAATAATTAATCGTTCATCTAGAGTTATAATTTATAACATTACAACACTGTAAGAAAGATAAAAATTAATTTACATTTAGTATATTTCATTTGTTGCTTATTTGATAACACTTTAAGCTATGGAAGTGTATAAAATTCCAAGAGATGGCAATTGCCTTTTTAATGCTATTCTTCATCAGCTACAAATGAAAGAACCCCAGAAACCATCCTGCAGTGTTAATCAGCTACGGACTACCGTAACTGAGTACCTCAGAAATAATCTTAACGATTATATTCCAACATTGCTGGATTCTTGCGGTTCTATATATTCATCTAACCTTAAAATGTCTGAGAATGATTTAATAGCAAAATATCTAACCAGTTTCTAACAAGATGGTTTCTGGGGTTGTACTGGATGTTTATCAGTAATTTCCAAACTAAAAAACAGAAAAATTAATGTGCATTACCCTAATTCCCAACACCAAGTCATAATGACAATTTAATTCCACAACCAAGCTCAACTTCTCTACAGCATCCCAACTTTTACATCACTCAAGTAATACTCATAATACATAACGAATCATTCATGTCGCTGAAAATAAACCTTACATTATAGTTGATATAACACAACCTAGTCCTTCACCAATATCTAATATATACAGTTTCCTTTGTTTCGGCACCTGGAATGTTCGCGGAGTTAATCATACCCACAAGCGCGACAAAATTGACTCTATTTTATATAACAATCATATCGACATTTGCCGTATTCAGGAGATAAATATGAGTTCAGGCATGTGTTCCTCAGAAAATTATATATGGTACTTATCACACTAAACGGCGCGGCGTAGGAATATTAGTTAGAAAGAAATTATCTTTTTGTACTGAACGTATTAAACATTACTATGGGTCGATAATAATGCTACTAGGACATTTACCCAATTTAGGAGAAATCCTCTTTATCTCTACCTATGTTCCACCTCAAACCTCACAATACAATCGTCGACGTTCATCCAAAATATTTTCGACATTATCCTCAATAATTGACAGATGTCCAAAATCAAAGGACATAGTTGTGTTAGCTGATTTTAATGGGATCCTGCTAACATTGGTACCAATTTATTCCACAACAAATCCAATGAAAATGGTATTTCATTAGGACTCCTCATCAGTTCAGCCAATCTTTTTATTGAGACCACTAAAGGAAGACACAAGCTCATTTACACCTGGACGGTTGGACATAGTCGATCCCAGGTTGATCATATTTTAGCACGACAAAAATCACTTTTAATATTTATAAATTCCATTAAGGTAGACATGTTATATCCTGAATTAAGCGACCACTACCTTATGTGGATTAAATGCACTCCACGTAGAAAGGTCGCCTCATTACCAATTATGTAGTATACAACAGCACATTCCACAGCATCATACAGTTTTAAATCTGTAAACGTAGGACTATTACAGACTGATAATATTAAAACGCAGTTTCAAAACCAACTTGCTACAACATATGAGAGTTCTATTAACGAGAACTAATGATCATTGGAATACAATAATTGACAGCATTAAGCTAACTGTCCAAAAAGTTTTATATACCAAAACTCCTTTGATCTCTAAGCATCATAGAGCACTAGCTGCTTTCCAAAGCGCCGGACATTATAAAAATCACCCTCACGACTCAAGCTCCGAGCATTCATTAATGCAAGCCTATAATGAACACAGTGAAGATTTTTTTTAAAAACTTAACCAATTACAAACCATCCGATCGAATTCGTAAAACTTGCCAATATTTTAAACATTATAAAAGAGAGAATAATACAACTACAGGAACCTGCATTCCTATAACTTCATGGCTTCGTGAATTAAAAGAATTCGAAAGAATCTGGCCTTCTTTAATCGACGAATATGATTACTGTCAATTAGGACCTCCACCCAGCGAAGACGACATAAGAACTTAAATCAAGTTTATACGATCAGGAACTGCACCAGGAAAGTATGGTATTCCGATTGAATTCTTTAAATATGCGTCAGACAATATAATCCAAGGTATACATTCAGTAATTGAAAAAGTTTGGATACACAATGATCCTCCTTCTGAGAGGCTTGAAACCATACAAGTTCTAATTTCGAAGGTGAAACTATCGTAATAGAAATATTAAAATGCCAACGTTACAATTTAAAAAAAATGAAAAATTTTAATAAAAATTGTTGTGGATCTTGATGTAATAAAAGTTAGGCCAAAAATTCTAAACGACCATTTGAAACAATCAAACCCGCATGATAGATAAAACAGCACTCTCAAATCTAAAATGAAAAATTAACGAACTAAATTATAAAGTTTAGTTCCATATCGGTGTATTTTGAGACTTAACTATTGACTATTATAACCATTTATGTTAAAGTATACATCAGACGCTATTTGACATAAACGTTTGTTGGGGAATCGGGGGCGTAAGGGCTCCCCGTATAGTCATTATTCCGATGATAGTACCATTCAACGAAATATGTAATTTATGTATTTCGTTGAATGCTTCTATCATCAGAATGATGATGACTACGGGAGCCTGTAAACCTCCAATTCCCCAACAATTGTTTATGTCGTATAATGCTCTGATGCATATTATAATCATCATTGTTCGATCGTGATACTCAAATTTGAAGTAGACTCTTGTACTTCCGGTCCAACTGATCGCTCGATATCGTTTGACTCTCCAACAATAGACATTTCATCCCTTTGCTTATGGATATTTGCCATAGGTGATACCTACCTTCTTCGTCTGTGTTGGCATTTACCATCCGCACCTTGTATTACTGCTGCTTTTCCGTTCTTGTCCTTTACCACGTACTGATCAGGATTGTAGTTTGGAGATAATTTATTTTCTGGCCTCTCGTTTTAACTAATTAGACTGTCCCCTATTCTCATATCCCCTTCTACTGCACCTCGTTTATTGTCAATATACTCTTTCCGTTTTAATTTTTTCCAAATCGCGTTCTCTTACATCCTCATCGAATATAAAACTATCATCTGCCAGATAATGGAATTTTTTCTTTCAAATCCCTGATAAACATGAGTTTCGCTGAACTTGCGTTGGTTGATTCGTGTATCGCATTCGAACACATTAGCAAGTAATTGTTTAATTCATCTCTGTAGTTTTTCTTTTCCAGCTGTGCGATTATTAAACGCTTCAGAATTGATCGGTTCTGTTGTTCGATTTCTCCGTTGAATGGTGGTGAGTTTGGTATAGTGTGCTTCAGCTTTACACTCAATGTTTCACAAAACTGTCTAAATTCGTGATTAATGAATTATGGACCTTTATCGGTTATCAGTATTTCGGGAAAACCAAATCGTGTGAAAATTGGTTTCAGTACCTCGATCGTTTTTTCACTTGTACACGTTTTCATTATTTACACAAGTATACAAACCGAGTATAATCATCAGTTATCTCACTAAGTTAAACTCCTTATTAGGTAATGGGCCAAGGAATTCCATTCATATCTGTCTCCATGGACTCTTAGATAGTTCTGTAATATAAAATGGCTCAGGACTTTTCCTTTTAGATACTATTTGACAACTACTACAAGCTTTTACGTAATTCGTCACATCATTATCCTGATTATACCACCATGTCTTCATTCATAACCTCCTTTTCATTAACAAGCATTCTCAATTTGATGCTTTTTGGGATTACTATCCTTCGGAACCGCAGTAATATTCCATTCACCTACGATAAATCGTCGGAGTACCGATTATAGTGTGACATCTGTTGGGACCACTTTCCGTATTTCAAACAACATTCGCTTATTTCTTCGTCCCTCATGACTTTTTCTTTAATTTCGTCCATTGTGATCGCTTTTGGCGTTGCTGGTCTGACTATTTCGTTTAGATACTTCTCACCTCTTTCACCGTGTGTTTTGGAGTTTGGTTGATATAGCCTTGATAATGGATCGGCTATATTCGTTTTTCCGGGTCGGTATATCACGTATATATCATATGACTGCAATCGGAGTATCCAGCTCTCTATTCTCGGACACGGTTTTGACAAAGGCTTAAACGATACCTCTAATGGCTGATTTTCCGTTATCAGATCAAATTGTTTTCCCATCAGATACATTTTGAAGCATTCGACTGCCCAGACTAAAGCTAGAGCTTCTTTTTGGCCTTTCTTGTCAAATTTTTTAACGGTTCGCTAATCGTTGCTAGATCTGGGACGAACCTTCCTATATCATTTAGTAAACAGGGTGGGCCATCTAACTTTTTTTGAACTAGCGGTTATTTTGAGTAGGGTAAGGGTTATGTCACTTCTGATTTGACAGAAAGTTAGTTTTATCCTTCCGCTGAACGAAAATGGTTGTGTTCCCAACGCTGGGAAATATTGAAATATTACTTCGAAAATCATGGTAATGTTGCAGAATGTGTGCGAAAATTGCGTGCGGTTTTCAGAAGAAACGAAGCGCCGGGAGCTCCATATGTGCGTTATTTTGTGAATAAAGTTAAAGAAACAGGCTTGCTTAATAATAAATCAATACGAACCAAGCAGCCAACCAAGCGTACACCCGAAAATGTTGATGTTTTCGGTTCGCTGAGTGGGTTTGCGATCGACTTGTAGAAGATGCCGATTTTGGCAAAAGAATCATCTTTTCGGATGAGGCGCATTTCCATCTTGGCGGCTATGAAAACAAGCAGAATTGTAGCATTTGGGACACGGAGAACCCGCACGTGATCGTTGAGAAGCCAATGCATCTCCAAACGTGTGACTGTTTGGTGCGGATTTTGGTCCGGTGGCATCATTGGGCCATTTTTCTTTGAAAATGAGCAAGGAGTCGCCGTTACTGTCAATGGTGAGCGCTACTGCGCCATGATAAACAATTTTTTGTTCCCGGCACTTGAAGATGAGGACATAGGCAACATTTGGTTTCAACAAGACGGCGCTCCGTGCCACACAGCACACGTTTCAATTGATCTTTTGCGCACTGTCTTTGAAGATCGAATTATCAGCCGAAATGCTGATGTGATTTGGCCGCCTCGGAGCTGTGGTTTGATGCCGTTGGACTATTATCTTTAAGATAAGTGTTACGCCGATAAACCAGCAACAACATAATGCCGCAAATTTTAGTTCTTGTCTTTGTCATGTTTTCGGCAAAATTTTTGTAAAATTTTTCCGTTTTCTAGTGGAATAGCATCATTAATTACCCTGTCAACCATCATTTGTTAACTTTACTTCTCATACATCAAAATACCTACAAACACATCACAACGTTTTTAGTACCTATAATGTACGTTACTACAGTACTATCATCGGAATAATGATTACGGGGAGCCCGTAAGCCTCCGATTCCCCAACAAATGTTTATGTCGTATAATGCTCTGATGTATCTCTGGGTGGCTGAGACCAAATGTTATTGACTTCACTCTGCTGTCATTTGTGTAATTGTCATTTTCGCGCGTTTATTTTTTGACAGATTGAAGTTTGGTTAGTTGTTTACATGTGATCAACAAATAATTGTTCTAAATTAATATCTTCATAAAAAAATCGTAATGGAATTCAAACGTAATAGTGTAATTGCACTGTATTTGGGTGGAAATTCACAAACAGCAATAGTTCGTCAGCTCCAGCATTTGAATGTGAATAAAATGTTTGTGTATCGAACCATAACTCGATACAACGAAACTGGTAGCATCGCTAAACGCACCAGAGGCGGTCCTAAAAAGACAGCAACATCAAAAGAAATGATACGAAATGTGAAGAAACGAATCCAACGAAATCCTCGTCAAAGTGCCAATCAATTAGCCGCACGTCTACATGTTTCACGATACAGCATTCAAACCATATTGAAAAATTAACTACACTTGAAGCCCTACAAGATACAAAAAGTTCAAGATCTTACGGAGGCACAAAAAAAAGTTAGGCTTGAAAGAACACGAGCATTGAAGGCCTTGGCCGAATGTGATGAGATTCCAAAAATTGACTTTTCTGATGAGAAAATTTTTACCATTCAACAGTACGAGTATGTGAATAAACAAAATGATCGTGTTTGGTTAGAGCACAAGTCCAACGATAATTTGGACACAAGAGTTGCCATGCGCAAGCAATCACCAGCTTATGTTATGGTTTGGGCTGCAGCGACTGCAGATGGACGCACTCCTCTGGTTTTCATCGAACATGGAGTCAAGGTAAACCAAGAGGTGTACCGCCAAAAGATCCTAAACGATGCTTTGCTACCTTGGGAACGTAAACACTTTGGTACGAACCGTTGGACATTCCAACAGGACTCGGCACCGTCACACAAAGCTCGAGCGACACAGCAATTTTTACAAAATTGCGTTCCGCGGCTGATTTCGTCGAACGAATGGCCTCCATATTCATCAGACTTGAATTCCATGGATTTCTCCATATGGTCCATTTTGGAGAGTAAGGTGTCCACTAAAAAATACGAAAGTGTTGATGCATTGAAGTCAGCTCTTGTTCGAGAATGGAGTAAAATTCCGCAAGCTCACGTTCGGTCAGCATGCAATGCTTTCTATGGAAGACTGAATCAAATAATCAGAGCCAAAGGAGGTCATATCGAGCAGTAACATGTTTTTCATAAAATGTAATATGTTTTCAACATATTCCACGAAATTCCAATAAAAAAAAATCAAAATTAAAAAAATTACAGCGTTTTCATTTGGTAACACTTGGTCTCAGCCACCCTACATTATTATAAATGTCATTGATATTCAGGGGTCATACACACTTTAGTCCGATCCAAAATTAAAATTAAATACAGGTTTCGTTTTATTTTATTTTTTTGGGTTAGGTAGTATTTTTCTTTCATGATACTATCACCACCGAAAGAACAATTTTTGGGTTGATATATAGAAAATTATTTTTAAACATGGGCTGACACTTGCGTTTAGTCAAAGTTTGTATTTGTTGGTATTGCCATAGATTTTTGTTGGATTAGCATTTGGGCCAACTTCATATACGTGAATATGCAGCCAAATCTCCCACTGCCATTGCTGGATACGATTTAGTGTACCTCCCCAGGATCTATAGGCTACCGATGAGGGATTGTCCGCAACAACGGTGGGACCCTCCCCGGGTAATATATTTTGTGAATTTGTACTAGCCATTGTTATTATTTTTGTATGTGGTTTTTGATCAGAGTTACATTCTCCTAACCTTAATTGAAGTAACACCGAACTACAAGGCCGTAGTTTACCAGAATTTATTTACCCAAACTCTTCTACATTTATCATGTTGGAGCCTAAGCAACTAATCCTTTGTCATAGTCCTGATCTGGCTTCCCATGTGGATGGAACACAGAAGCTTCTGTGTTTTTGAAGGGAATTTGATTTACCAGGCACCTGCCATATATGGCGGGTTTTTCCTGACCTGCCACTTGGGAAGTCGCCCAATGAGAGAACTAGCAAGAAAACCCCACTAAGATGTTAAATTCTAAATTTACATTAGATTATGGTATCACCAGTCTGCACAGCCCCAGTTAATTCAATTAAAAAAATTCCCAATTTTGCAATTCGCTGGTTTATTTATTTATAAATCCGCGGATATCATGTTGTATTGTATATACACAGAGCATATAAATACATAACATAAACATACTCGTATATAAGCACGCGGGGAATTCAAGAACAGCAAACATAACCAATTAAGAATTAAAGCAGACTCTGCGCTATTTCAATTTTATCAAAAGCAGCAGTTTTCATTTTGTGTTCTGTAATTCTGTTTGTTAAACAAAACCAAAAATATACAAAAAAAAAATACTTATTGCGTCTTCCGAGACAGTAAGACGCCAAAATAAAAAATAACAACAACAACAACATCAACGATAACTACTCGTATTGTATATATGTATACATGTATATAAGAAATGAAATGTGTGTACACTTGTGTATACTGAGGCTTACACATATGGACGAAGTGTATACACTTTACACATACGAGAATTGTTGGAACAAAGTCATTTAGAATTTTAATTACCCTCAAAATGTGTTTATGCACACAGTATACACATTTCAGATAATTTCTTATCAATTTCTTATTATCAGTAAAACAATTTTTTTTGTTAATTAAACTCAAACTAAGCGCATGTAAAATACAAAAAAAATTGTGTTGGAAACTTTGGTCGAATAGATACATAGTTACGATATGAATAATCGAAATTTAGCACACAAAATGGTATTGTCACGATCGCGGTATACGACCCTTGCGGCCAATTTTGGAATTTGAGGATTTCAATGTACCTATATACGTGTGTACTGACCCGTCTGCGTAATATAATTTTATTGATTTGCAAATTTAAAGTGTAATAATGTGTAGTGTGTACTAACGACGGTTTATAAATGTATATTGATGCAAGACAGATTGAACTTTAGACGTTGAGATAATTTTTTTTTTGCCTTGCTGTGTTTTGTGTATCGAACGTTTTGTAAGAAATTGTTTAAGTGGCGTTTTTTCTGTTTAAATGGCGCCTTAACTGATATACGTGGTATTAATAAACTTAAGATTGTTTATGATGATAATGACATATATTTTAAATGTAGATGATTAATTTATAGCCAGGTTGACGTAATTCTCAAATGTAGGTATAGCAAACAATAATTTATAGTACCAAATAATTGTAAAAATGTAACAAGATACAATACAATGATAAAATTTGTGTTTCAAGTGGTGGGTCGATTAGTTTAATGGAACCATTACTAGCATATAGATGTATGTTGAAACTGAATTTGTAATAATTTCGGGCTGGCCCGAAAAGATTAGAAAACCTGCATTACCTTTAATTCTTATCCCGTAATTTTTTTTACATCAGCAGACTACAACAAAATTTAATTTTACAAGCCAACACTACAAAATAGAATAAAATTTAATAAATAAAATATTTTTATGTAAGGCTAAGGAAATTTACCGACAATTAGAAAAAATTATTCTGTATTCACAATACAACTATAGTGGCATTACAATGACATTAATGACAAGATTTTGAAAAAAAAAAATACCAAAACATTTTCCTATGAGGCGGTTTTCACAGTGATTGCCTGAGACTTTGGCCACTGGCAAGAATTAGTGTCGGTCATCTGGAATCCAAACCATGTAGCCCCATTTCTGTCCGAGGTGAAAAGAAGGTTTGTGCCAGTCTCAGTATGTAATGATTTTCAACAAAAAATTGACTAAGAAATTTTCTTCTGTGGCGGCTGTTATAGGGATTGCCTGAGACTTCGGCTACCGTCGAGAATTAGTGTAGGCCAATTGGAATTCATATAATGTAGTTCCATTTTTGCACGAGGTGGAAAGAAGGTTCGTGCCAGTCTCAGTATGTAATGGTTTTGAACAAAAAATTTACTAAGACATTTTCTTCTCTGGCGGTTGTCACAGAGATTGCCTGAGACTTCGCCTACCATCGAGACTTAGTGTAGACCATCTGGAATCCAAATAATGTAGCCTTATTTCTGTACAGACAACTGAAGTTGGTAATAATACTTCTCAAATATCATCAAACAGATGATTTGACGAACACAAATTTCGCATGAAACTACAACTGATAGTAATGCCACAGAAAAGATACAGAAGCGACATACCTCCACTTTAGTATGAATTTCTTTCGACTCGAATTGTTGACCTTCTACATCAAAATAAGAGTGGTAAAATAGTTTAGAAGTAGATAACAGATAGCGCTAGTAGTTTTAAAAAAAATTAAAATCGATTATAAAATCTTCGCAGTGTACAACTAAAATTTTGCTCTCAATTGGCTCTCAATTTCAAATGTCACTTTGACTTTGGTTGTAACAACCGTATTGCTGTTATTGGTAAAATTAAAACATTTCTTTGATTTAAATCTTATAAAACTGTGAGTGATACGCAATTAATATTTATTAACGATACAACACAGGATTCATTGACATCCAGTGCTCAACTTAAAGTATATACAGTGCTGGGAAAAAAAAAATTGGGCAAACATATTTTATTGCAAATTGAAGTTTTTTTTTGCTAAAATTACAAAACTTTTGAAAGACATGATTTTTTGAAAAAAAGATTTATCTGCAATTTAGAGGAAAAACCCCGTTTTTTTTTGAGTATTAATAGTGCTTATTTTGTAAGATTAACTTATTCTGTAAGTGATCCTAGTCAAATAAAGAATAAAGTACAATTTTAGTTTAAAAAAATGTGAAAGGTTAGTGAGCAGCGTAAAAGCAATATGTCGGTTTTGGCGCGAGAAAATTTAACCACGCGTGAAATAGAAGAAAGATTAAACATTCCTAAAAGTACTGCCGCGTGGAATATTAAAAAAATGCGAAAGATGGGCAGTACACAAAGAAAGAAAGGCTCTGAAAGGCCCAGAAAGACAACGCTAGTGGAAGATCGTTTCATAATGTTACAATGTCGTTGGAACCGTTTTAAAACTTCATCGGACATCAGACGGCATGTTGAGCGAGCAACGAGAAAAGAAATTTCAGCCAGCTTAGTGAAAAAAAGACTTGTTAAAGCTAGTTTGAGAGCACTTAAACCAGGCCAGAAGCCTGAGTTCACAACACTAGTGAAAAAAAACGTTTGTTATGGGCCCAGGGGCATGTTTCTTGGACTCCAGAGATGTGCAATGATGTGATTTTCTCCGATGAATCAAAATTCAAGCTGCATGTTGGAGATGGAAGAATTCTCGTAAGAAGAAAACCGTTTGAGAGGCTTAGCAACGAATGTCTTTTAAGACTTCCACCGAAAAATGAAGGAATTATGGTCTGCTGATGCTTTTCTGGAAATGAAACCGGTCGATTGGGCTTCCTTAGTTTCAGCATTACAGCAGCTGTTTATCTGCAGGTCCTATACAACGAATTTGAGCCTTCTGTGTTATAGCTTTTTGGCGAGACTTGCAAATTTATTTTTCAATAGGTCAACGCTCCGTGCCATACCGTCAATGTTGTGAGTTAATAATTTTGAATTGTAGATAGAAAAATTGCCTTTCAGATAAACATAAAAAATTTGTTAAACACTTGTTTTTTTTCTTATCTCTTCATTTAAAGATAAAAAAGTACTTCGAAGAAAGAAGTATGGATGTGTTGAGCTGGCCCCCGTATAGTCCAGACTTAAATCCAATTCAAAATATTTGGCCTATAATGAAAGCGCCTAGAATTTATTCAAGCTTTAAAAAGTTTGTTCATGACGATTTGGGAATCCATACCTCCTTCGACTTTGAAAAATTTATCAAATTCAATTAATCGGAGGTGTATCGCTGTAATAAAAGTAAATGGCGGTCCAACAAAATATTAATATTAAAGCTAAAACTTCTATAAATCAATAAAAGACAAAAAAAAATAAAAAATAGGTGCTTAAATTATTCTATTACTTTAACTCCAATCAACGTATTTTGAATATTTTGACATTTTTCGGGGTTTTTCCCCTAAATTGCAGGTAAATTTTTTTTTTTCAAAAAATTACGTCATACATGTATTTAAAATGAAACAATTAGCCAATTGCTTTCAAAAGTTTTGTAATTTTAGCAAAAAAAAAGACTCCAATTTGCAATAAAATATGTTTGTCCAATTTTTTTTCCCAGCACTGTATACTGAAGAATATCGTCGAATGGATTATAGTAAGTGGTGATACATCTCAATCATCAACCTGTATGCTTAATTAAGTATTCTAATATTGTTTTATTTCTAGTTATGTGTCGCGTTTGGACGGAAGTATGCGGCAAATCGGTAATTCGTATGATGGCGAAATTGTAAACCAGAACGAGCTGGCAGCCGAAGTATTTTTAATTTCTGGCGATAAACTGTTGTTCGCACTTGTATTAATATGCTCTTGAATGTATACTGTAATTTTATTTTGTCCCATTTAATACGTAATACGTAGCCTCCACAAATCTAATGATAAATTGTGTTAGATACTAGAAACAACACCAGACAATCTGTGTTGCAAGTTCATATATTGGAGCTGAATTATTATTGAAACAAAATCCTTGGTGTTCTTCCAGGAATGCATGTTTATGAATTACATCCTGATTTTCAACTAAACAGTTTAAGTCGAATTTCTGTATTTGTACCACCAGTTGATGTTCGCTCTATCGATAAAAATACTGTTACCTGCTTTAAATATTTGGGATATTATAATGTGAAGACTGGGTTCAGAGAATTTTCGGCTATAAGACAAATTCTTCATTTCAGTATGGCGCATTGTGGAATGATCGAAATTATACTAAAACCTGGAACAGCATGAATTTTGGATCACTAACACCTGCTCGTCCGGTAACGCTGTTGCCCCGATTTATGTTATCCGAGGGACCTCTGAATCAAATGTTTGCCCGATAAAATATTATGTAAGCCCTGATTTTATATATTAATGAATGTGTTATCTAATAATTTTTATATTTTAGTTAAAGAGTTTAATAAGGCCAAGCCGTGAATTGGCTTATTGATGTGAAGCCAAGCCACATAATATATAGCCAAGCTTATTAAACTTGTTTTCCAAATAGCCTTCAATTTAGCACCACGCATGAAATTAAATTACAAATTATTCGACCGATCATCGTATTATACACCTTATTTTCTACTCACCAATTTTACATTTTTATTTGCCAAATTAGATTCAATAGCTTTCGTCAAGCGGTGCCAAATGGAAAATTGTGTCGCGTGAAGTAAAATTAAAAAAGACATTTGTAAATATTTTTCTGTTTGTTAATTTTTTAATTCAATATGTATTTCGTTAAAAACAATTTTAAAATACAACAACAATAATAAATACAATAATAAATTTTATATAATAAATCCTGTAATATAATCTTATGATGGAGTTTCGATTTACCCAAAATAAATTGTTTTTCGATGTACTTACTTGATAATAGAAATTTCAACTTCTTTCACTCACTGTTTGATAAATGATGACACAAACAATTTGACAGATATCCGAAGGGAGAAATTATTTTTATACTTCTAAAAACTTTTAATGTTTACAACATGACTTTTTTAAATTTAGAGCCATCTATTGGCGTACGTGGAAACTATTTTAGCAGTATTGTTTAAAAAAAATAGTTTCTAAATGTCGTTTCTGTATCTATTCTGTGGTAATGCTGCTGAATTGCTTAATTTTATTTGTTTACATAATTTGAATTATATAAATAAACACTGAAAGATTTAAGTTATTCCAACACCTTTAATTTCACTTTTTCTGCTCACTAATTTCACTATTTTTTACTACTTTCAACTGTCCACTTTTACTGCTCGCTTTACTTTTCGCACTGTTTAATTTTTGATTTGCACTGTTCACTGTCTCTGCGTCCCAAATTGCTCGCGCACATATACTTGCCTATCGCTGTTCGAGATCATTCTTTTTATTGCATTTGGCGATGTATGTGCTTTGCAATTGTAAATTACTTTCATGTTGTTGTATTCACGAATATGCCACGACATCAATTCCTTTATCTTAATGATTAACGCCGCTCTAAATTCCAATACTTTCTTTCCGTGATGATTATAACCGCCGTGGAATTGCTTTCGGTATCTCCAAATTCCATTCACCACTCGGAATGCCTTGTGAAAAACGCTTAATAAAATAATAATCTTCAAACTGGGTTCGAACTCTCAAACATTTGGTTGACAACAGTTGGTGGTGTACGTCTTAAGGCTGTATGGTACTGAAAAAACAATTTTTTTTTATTGGATTAATGCCCTCATTGTGGTGAGATGTCCAGTGTCCGTTGCTACTCTAACTATTGCTGTTGGTAGTAATACAGATCCTTGTTGTTTAACTACTAGAGTTTGTGTTGTCCCCATGTTGGTCGATGCCTTGTTGTTACCATGCAGAAGAGTGTGGTGATGTCCTTGGCACACAATGCATCGTATTGCGGATCTGCATGGGTTACTCCTTGGATGTCGCGTTAAACAACGTACACAAGTAGTTGTTTCGTTGACCAGCTTGCTTCTGTCTAACGTTGGCATTAGCTTGAACTGATTTCAGTCTTGCAGCTGATGCTTTCCTTGGCATCCCTTTACTACACACTGGCTGTCTACGGTTGTAGCGTGTACCCGTTTCAGTGGTACCATTGGTTGCGGTTGTGTGTATACAACCTTGGTGAACCCCATAGTCTCTAGAGATTGGAATCTTCTTTCTATGAAGCTGAAGAATTCATTGATTCGTTTAGTTTCTCTCGGATTCTCTAATGATGTTTCGTAAAGCCTAGTGGTTTCCGGGTCTAGTTTTTTGCCTAGAATGAACATCACTAGGGCTTCAAAAGGAGAGTGTAATTTTAACTTGTTGATGTTGTGTAATATTTCAACTGTAGTATCATGCAAATGACGAATTGCTGCTGCTGATGGTGCATGTATTGTTGGTAAAGTTAGTAGTGAGTTGAAATTCTTATTTGCTAATAATCTGGGGTTGTTGTATCTTCCTTGCAGTATTTCCCAGGCCTTGTTGTAATTGTCACCAATTGTTGAGAGGTGACTGATCAACTGGGCTGCTCCCTTTTGTAGATTTGCCTTCAAGTACGTCATTTTGATTGTGTCCGATAGCTTATTGTTATTGTGGATGAGCTCGGTGAAAATATCGTTGAAGGAGCTCCAATGCTCATAATCGCCATGAAATGTTGGTAGCTCTATTTTGGGTAATTGTACTTTGGCTTCTCCAGCCTGGTTCGAAGTTTCTTCTTTCCGGTTGCGCTACCATCGCAATGTTGTTGAGTCTACTCTATCCTTGAGAGCCTCATAGTAGTTATTTTGGAAGTAGGGAGCTGTTTGCTCTTGCTCTTCCATTTCTACTAAGAGCTCTATGTGCAAATCGTCAATTGCCCCCATTGCTTGGGATAATTGAGCCATTTTTAGCTTTAGAAACTCCATTGGAATGTTGTTGTCGTCCAATGCTTCTTCAATCGATTCTAATTTTCTGTGCATCCTCCTCATCAGGACATCTTGCTTCTTGAGCAGCTTCTGGTTGCTGTGTGCTACCCCTTTACTGGAATTTTCAGACTCATGCTGGTGGTCCTTACTTGATGATTCAGATGATTGATTAGTTTTGTTGGTTGATGAAATTTCATCTCCTCGGTCGTTGTTATTTGACTCCTCGCCGGCAAAGTTGAATTTGAAAGATGCGTCTGAAGCTTGCGTTGATGGTAAGGATGATGAATTTAGGAGTCGACGCATATCTTCGACATATTTTGTAAATCCTTCCCATACTATTTGTCTGTCTTTATAGTATTGGTGTTTTGGATCTAGTTCTGGCTGGAACTCTCTTATTTGATTGTCCACATCGACGTATTCGTTGTACGTCTTTTTGAGAGTTGCTATTTTCGCCTCAAGATACTTTTTAGTTTTCCGAGCTGCACCATCTTTTTTGTAGTTCGAGGTGATGTGCTCCAACTCTACTGCCTTGTCATTTTGCTGCTGCAATAACCGCTCCATGTCTATGCTTTTATGGACAGTGGTGTTGGACTGTTGTTGTATGGCGTAGATTGATTTATTTGCCGGTTGTTGATTGGCCGTTGAATTTCGATACCTGTTGTTGTGAGTTCGAATACGTTCGTGTTCGTTCCGCTTGGAATATTGTATTATTGCGCATGTTGAAATTGATTCAACAATAAGTAAAGTTTAGTAAGCAAATTATACGAAATTATAGTAATCAAACTTATTAAAGAAACAAACCAGTAAATACATTTAGGGGCATTAGATATCGATACTAAAAAGTAATTTGTTTTTCTCAGTACATAGCCTTAACCACCTGCCTACCAAGTGATATACCTGTGTAGAGTAGAATTCGTAACAATATGTTTAATGATGTATCAATGTATAATAATTAATTTAAAATATAGAGGGGTTACATGCCTAGGTGGCAACACCATTCTATGTATTCTATAATACAGACCCATGCATCCTGACTGTGCATATTAATTACAATATTGGGAAGATGGAAAGTAGAACTAAATCGAAAGACTTTGTAGATTTATAGATAACACAGTCGTGTCCGAACTGTTCTCGGATTTATTTACAGTAATTACATAAATCAAGCAGTTTGTCTGCGTTGTTAACATTCTCGTTTATAGTTTTATCAGTTGTAGTTTTATCAATGCCTGGCGGCCTAATTTTAGAATTGATTAAAGTAAAGTAAACAGCTTCTTCATCAACTCTGACACGATCTGATATATAAAGGTACTGGTCTTGCTCTCATATAAATTTGCGGTACATCTATGATGATCTTATATTTATATATATTTACAAACTTACATTTACATTAGTAATACTTTTAAGCCAAGTTTGCACTTTGTCGAAACTCAGATTTGTGAATGTAGTTCTCGACGATCAAGGTGACTGCGATGTGGTTGACAACGATATGGCTATCGGTAATATGAGTGTCGGTGATATGAGAGTAGGTAAACTGCGTGTATTGGTGATGCAGGTGTGGGCTAGTCGGTTAAAATTCCTGTCAGCGTTGTAGTTATTGGCCATCTATTTGGTCGGTATGTGAAATAGTTGTCGGCGATGTGGCCCATACCCCAAAAAATGTACCACATCAAAAAAAATGATTTTCCAACCGAAACTGTTTTCAGGATTATTTCGTGGTCATTCATGAGAATGACGCTACGAACCAATTCTACTAATTTAGCTTATTAACTCACCTTTGAACCACCTTTTACAAATCAGTTTTACACGACATATACATACATATAAGGCAGGACAAATATTCATTCGCATATGTTGCAACTCAACATAACATATACATAGTTTGGCATTAACAAGTTAATCCTATGTAACCAACATAAATTATGTGTATTAGCATAAATATTATGATACCCGTACAATACACAATCGTACAGTCAATTTGGTATCGATTAATCGAAAATTTGCTTTGACAATAAATCAAAATATGTATATTTCGTATTAAATAAATAAATCGGGGAAAAATTTCAAAAATTTATGACTTTCAACCCACCCGCCACACGCAATTGAAACACAAGAAAAATAATAATAAATTCGTGTGCGTCCGCGCGTAATTTTCTTGAATTGATCCACACTTTATACACATTTTCAAAACTAACTTTTCTTCTGCACAGTGTTTTCATCTCGAATTTACATAAATAAATAAACATAAATTTTATGTGTACATAAGTGAATCTGTGTGTGCGTGTATATAGTTTTTAATTATATAGAGGAGTTTGTGAACCAGATGCAAAGTGTCTTCGACAGCGGGATGGTATAAATTTTACAAACGTTCAAAATTTGACATATTCGAAATTTATTTATAGACCGACATTTTTGAAATACAAAAAAAAAATCTGCGATTGGTTTCGTGTTGGCAATGTAAGATTAAGATTAAGGTTGTTTTGCTTGAGGGGGAATTCATTAATGAGCATTGCGTGATCTTATCATTGTATGTGCACATCTTTGTTCTACATTCCACCTTTGCGGTTACAAATATATTAATGCGAGAACAAATTTGTTTTTTCCGAAATTCGATCGGTTCACAATCGTAAATCATATGGTGACATAGTCCTAATAGTAAGTGTCAACTCATATAATTTTTCATAATAAGCATATCATCCTCCCGAACAGACTCGTTCGGTTCCCTTATGTTGTAACGTCTTAATCTAGCATTATGGACTACTTCATTTTACTCTGGATTGCAACTTTGTTGAAAATTCAGTGATATTCCATTTCTTCACTTGGGATTGTATAGCCAAACCGAATCTCAATCTGCAAACCTATCGCTGTTTATTCGCTCTTAGGTCGGATCTCGTTTCCACTCTGTCGCTGCACTTTATGTTGTTGCTTCTTACTTCATTTTGTCTCTTGTTCATTTTCTAATTTGGATCTATTACGTATTCATACTATGCGACTGGTTTTTTATTCTGGTAAGCTAAACTGGCATGAGAGACCTTCTGCCAAACAATACCATTACAGATACATTTTCTATGAAATCATGCACCGCACTGTGATACCTCAACATGAACAGAAGTATATACATATTCATCTTTAAGTTTAAAATTTAAAAATTTTCACAGTTCTTGGAATCGGAATATCTCGAAGTTCCTACCTTGATCCTAGTGTAGCTCTAATGGTACTCCGAATCTACAAACCCAATTCTATTCAAATGCAGATCTGGTTTGTGTTTCGTTATTCACAATCATTGGCTTCTCCCCACTTACTGAAGTAGTCACAAAACAATATGTATGAATTACCGATCTGTGTTCCTATTCATTATAACTCTGCTCTAACATCGTACTGCTGCATTATTTGTTTCGTGGTTTGGAATGTAATTTCATTCTAAACGTGGTCGTCTGTCCTCTTTCCCTTGGCAAAAATTCGCGGTAGTATGAGCATAACCCTAGAAAACTTCTTTGCTACTTCTTTGGATCCGTTTGCAAATGACTTATTCCCTAAACAGGCTGCCATTTTGTTTGACTTAACTTCAATCTGATCACTCGGACTTGCAATCCTTGATTGATAAAGACCTTGTCTTCGATTATAGCTGGCACTCTCCATAAACTAATTTAATATTTCTTAGTCAGGATGACAGCCCAAGATCCGAAAAGCCATCTAATTCTGCAAAAAAGTCAATTTTTTGTTAAATTTATCTGTTACTAGTTTTATACTGGAAAAATATCAATAAATACATTTCTCTGGAAAATTTAGTCAATTTTGAAAGGTCAGTTGAATTTCAAGGAAATGTCGAAATTGGAGCAAAACAATTCCTATTTTCCTATAATTGAACAATAGCAAAATTGGGAAATACCGCGTTCCCCATTAATAACTTGCGCAACATTTGTCCGTCAGCTTGGCAGTCCAGGCTCCGGAAATCATGCGTGATTTAATGCCGCCAGAAAAATGTCAAATGAATTTGCAAATTTATCCTTGCTGTTTTTTGTTGGAAAAATACTTAAAAATTTGTGAGGCTCCGTTAATGGAAAATTTGGTCAATTATGAAAGGTGAGCTAATTATGAACGAAACGAATTAAGCTTAATAGGTATTATTGGAAGTTTCGTATTTTGAAGCCCGCCCACATTTTGTAGTCAAACCTTGATTGCAGGCGAACGAAGCATCACATTGCAACAATTTAAACATAGCTCTACTCAAAACTCGCGCATTTACTCGAAATGATCGAAACTTACAGAATCTGTGACAATAAATTTTATCAGGGAAAAACCAGTAAGGCTAACTAACCTTCAGGGATTTTGGTAGAAATTAGGCTTTATGTGCAGAGAAAATAAGAACGCAGTTGGTTCAAGTTAATACTGAGAGAGCTAATGTATATTTTTTGTTTTTAATACAAGATGGCGGGGTTATACATAATGACGTATATACTATTGAGTGCGTTCGTATACACAGTGGATGTGCATAACACTACAACGTGACATAAGCATTAACATCAATTCAATTTACAACACCCCAAATAGACTTGAAACAGGAAATTATACGTCATGCATTGGCAATCATGGTCTCAGTTGCAACATACTGAACGTCAAGAATTCCTTGATTAACTTGATCTCGAACAAAATGATGCCTAATACCGATGTGTTTTGTTCTCGGATAATGAGCTTTACTGTTGGCTAAATCGATGGCCCCTTATTATCACAATACATTACAGTTTTTTTTGGTGTTCCAGGGAGTAATTGCTTTTCCAGATTTTTAAGCCACAATAACTCTTGAACTGCCGACGACAAACTTAAATACTCAGCTTCCGTTGTATAGGCAAAGCTACAGTTTGTTGCTCCTCCTTGCATCTTGAACACGTAACCAGTAGTAAATCTTCTATCGTCCAAATCTGCTGCCCAGTCTGACTCAGCATACCCCACAACGATGCATCGGTCACTACTAAACTCCAGCTTAGCATCAGTTGTTCCCTTTAGATACCTGAGAGCACGCGCCTTTCCCAGATTACTATTAAATCTGCTGAGCACATCAACTGCATGACAAATTTCAGGCCTCGTTACCTGTGCTGCAAACATCAAGCTTCCAACTTCATTCAAACTTTGAATCCTGATCGTTTAACAAAATGAATGTCATCGACCTAGATTGCGACTACAAGCATCTTATTATTGGCGATTCTGTAATATACGCATGGATCACCATCTGATTTTTTCAGTCCAGCATCTTTTAAAACTTTATATAGGTTTGCGTTCCAAACTCTGCAAACTTGCTGTAATCCACATATTGACTTGTTTAACTTTCACTCGCCATTGATATATACCCTTCCGGTTGCATTATGTATATGTATATCTTGATTTCTTAACTCACCTTGTAGAAAGGCCGTCACAGCATCCATCTGGTCTATGTCAAGATCAAATTTCACTGCCAAAGCCATTAGAAAACGTACCAATCAATGCATCTCTTCTACACGTTTATTCCTTTTATTACTAATTGAGCCTTATGACGGATAATTCGACCTCCGTCATCTCTTTTACATTTTGAAACCCCGCTTGCAAGCAATAGGTTTAGTTTGAGAAGCCAGGTTTGCCAATTCCCAAGTTACATTTTCAATTAAGGCATCATACTCCTCTTGCATTGCTAACTTCCACAATTTTGGATGGGACCTCGATAATGCTTCCTAAACCGTCACGGGATCATTTGATTCAACTGATTTTGATAAATACGACACAAAATCATCATAGACCTTCAGTTTCGGAATACTGCATGATTTTTTTAATCACCCCAATGATCCACAAATTTCAGTTTCTGGGACGTATTCGTCATCGTTAACATCCTGATTCTTGCTAGCGTTATTCGCTTCGTCCCAGTTATCGTTGAGATGTTCGGCCCTTTCAGAAATGTTATTGTTGGTAACAATCGAATCGAAGCTCAATTCTTGCATCGTAGACACATTCTTATTCAACGCTTTAGCAGGGTTCGATTGCATTTCTGCGAATGGGTCAAAATAACCTAGAACACTATTATGTGAAGTCACCTGAATTCGTTGGTCTTCCATAAACACAACATCTCGACTCTTCACGATTGTTTTCTTGACAGGAAACAGGCGATAAGCTTTAGAGTCGTCATAACATCCAAGCATCACGCATTCTTCCGATTTGGCATCAAACTTCTTGCGTTTCTCCTTCGGAATATACACCAGACACTTACTTCCAAAAACTTTCAAATGGCTGGACTGTTTTCGTCCATTCCATATTTCCTCTGGAATCTGATCTTTCACTGCTCGAGATGGTGTCCGATTTGTTAAATATGCTGCTGTTGAGATTGCTTCCGCCCAGAAACTTTTCGCTAAACCAGCCTCTATTAACATACAACGAGCTTTTTCAAAAAGGGTTCTATTCATCCTTTCCGCGATGCCATTTTGTTCCGGTAAAAAGGGCGCAGTTGTTTGATTTCGTATCCTGCATGTTTGTAAAAAACTAAGCAAATCGTTGTTCATATACTTAAAGAGATACTAAATTTTATTCCCTTTATGGCTGCACATATACTAGAACTTATCCCCTCTTTTGGGGTGATGGACCAGAGGAACTTTTCGATGAAACAAATTAAAATTCACGGCACAATGTTTTACTCCCTTATATGGCTGCACATATACTAGAACTTATCCCCTCTTTTGGGGTGATGGACCAGAGGGATTTTTCGACGAAACAAATTATCATTCACGGCACAATATTTAAACACTTGAGTTAAGATTCTTATTTTTTATTCTTAACTATGAAAACTTCACACTACGATTTTTTTCTTGTGTCTAAAAAAAAATTGAACATTTCTTTTTTTTTATTTTTCACAACCTACGTTGGTAGACCGGGTTTTTTTGTTGTCTCTTCCATAATTTTAGCGAGTTCATTTCTACTTTGTAAATTTGACATTTTAGTTTATAAACATCGCCACATACTCAGTGCCATTGTCCGTTCACAGAATTTTAATTTTCCGATTTGTCTGATTCCCAACAAGGCTCTTTAAATTCCTTAAATGCTCTTTCACCTCAGGCTTCGCTTTCATTATGTAAACAAACACTTTCCGAGAAAAATCATCTACGAATACCAACACATACTTCGCACCGCCAAGCGTCTCAGTTTCAATGGGTCCACACACATCCGAGTGAATGGTACTCAAGACGTTGTTCGATTTAGCACCACTCTTTGGAAATGATTGCCTTGTTTGCTTTCCTTTCAAACAAACTTCACAAGCATTAATTTTTCTCGTACAAAAGTTCCCTTCATTTGCCATATGTTTAACTTTCTTTAAAGTTTCATAGTTGACATGCCCCAAACGTTGGTGCCACAGAATAAACTCATCATTTTTCGTGTTTACTCCCATGAACATAACAATTTTTGACTATGTGTTCAATCGATAAATATCATCAACTCGTGTCCCGTAGCAATAACACTATCAGCAGAGTCAATCCTTGCATTGGTCACGATTAAAAATCACTACATTTCCGTGACTTGTGATCTTGCTCACAGACAATAAATTAACACAAATATTTGATACACACAATACGTCCTTGACATTTACAGATGAATCTTTCCGTCCGACGACAACATTCAACTCAAGGTTTCCCATTACGCCAACTTGCAACTCTCCATTGTCTGCTGTGACAACTTGTGTAATCGGTGGTGTCGAGATATTTTTTAAGTTGTTAGAGCTTTTTACCATATGTGCTGATGCACCGGATTCAAAATACCAATCACTCCCATTAATGTGATTGCCGGTTTTCGTTGATTTGTCCTGTTTAAAATCCCGTTTTATAAGGCCGTATTTGCTGTAATTGTAGCACTTCGGTCCTTTCTTATCACTATACTTCTGGTTTATCGAATTTTGATAATTTTGACCCGACTTATGCTGCAAAGCGATTTGACTAAACATCGCAGATGATTTGGTGATGAATTCCCTTACGTCCTGAAGTAATTCAATTTTAATAGAATCAGCTGTTATTTTTACACCTCTGCTTTCTATTCCCATTATCATGGGGTTATACTGTTCAGGCAAGCCAGTCAACAACAAAACACCAACCCACTCGTCACTCACTTGCATTCCAACTGACTCCAATTTATGCGCAGTCGTAACTATTACGTTCACATATTCTTCCACTGAACCGCACTTTGCAAGCGTCGTCCTTATCAAAACGCGCAACAGACCAATACGTTTGACTAAACTAGTATCCTCAAATGCCTTTTTCAAGTTGTTCCACACCTCTTTTGAAGTCTTTGTCGCCTGTACGTGCACGTAATTGATCGGATCCAGTAGTAACACTGTACAGCAAACTTCCAAGAATCGTAATTTTCGCGTCCCTTCAACTTTTCTATAAGCGGCAAAGAACTCGACGCCATATTTTTATTTATTTTTTTATTACTATTACTGGGCCCATCACCTGTAGAAATTAGACTGTATGTGCAGAGAAAATAAGAACGCAGTTGGTTCAAGTTAATACAGAACAAGAGAGAGCTAATGTATATTTTTTGTGTTTTATACAAGATGGCGGGGTTATACATAATGACGTATACAAATATTGAGTGCGTTCGTATACATAGTGGATATGCATAACACTATAATGCAACATAAGCATTAACGTTAATTCAATTTACAACAATTTTCGCAAAAAATCGAAAATGATTATAGGTAATGCGCATAACACGATGAGCAAGAAACAATCGGTAATTCACATTCCGAAAGCGTGGTTATTCGAAGTTTCGTATATTGAGGTCCGCTGAATTTTTGTAGTCGAACCTTGATTGCGGGCGAATTCAATCATATTGCAACAATTTAAACGCAACTCTACTCAAAACTCACGAAACTTACAGAATCTGTAACAATAAATTTTATCCGGCAAAATTCAGTAAGTCAAATGGCCACCTTACTATTTGTGACGTATTAAATTATTTCAAACGCCACTTATGATTTACAATAGTTAGAAAGACGTCCGTTGTAATTGTAATAAACATCTTCGTGCAAAACAAATTCGATCAATTCAGAAATTGTGTTCCAATTGGTCGGCGAGATCGAATGATCTCTGTTGTATGTCATCACCCCCGAGTTATGCAAATGACACATCAAAACAGTCATTTATTTAAACCACATTATCTACTGACCAAAAAAATACGACCCCACATGCTGAACAATTTCATTAGGTTGGTATATAAACCGAATGCTACAACACATTATATGAATCATTTTGTAGGATGGCATAAATTATTTTAAATTTAATATTAATTTAAATGGCGTTAGCAAAGATTTTTATTTATTTACATTTTTTCTTGCCTTGATGATTTAATTTAACTCAGAATCATTTTTTGGCAAATAGAGCGAGCACACACAAACAAATATTTTTATAATTTATATGTGAGAAACATTTATTTTATAAATATTTTTATAAAATTTTTTTTGACACGCATCTCAATAGGTATTTTGCCCACTCAAATCTTGGTCGCATCTAGAATGGCGCGCGCGAATAAAGTTTGTTTAAAATTAGATCGGGCGATATGCGCGTCACTGTGATTGATTAATTCAAGGCACGATATAAATTACATAAATCAATTGGATTGTTAAATAATATCAGCCGGTGTGTGACTTTCTAATTCAAAATGAATTTCAAGTAAAACCGCAGTTATAGTTGTTACTGAAGAAATTTTTATTGGAATTTCCGTTTTGAAAATTTATACAGAAAATATAAATAGGTAATTAAGTTCGTATTGCCATCTGTTGGACGTTTGGCTAACAACAATTTTATTTCGCCCTAATTTAGGTTAAATGTTATACATAAAAATACACTGAGACATCTAATGGAGATTTCGTTTGATATATGCGTCTTGGATGAATCAGTTTAATTTACGGCATGTTACCCAATCGTTTATAATCGATTTTCTCCAATTGCACTAAAGGTTTTAACTGTTCAGCAAAAACTCGCATTTCCTCGCCGACAGCATCTTGTCCGGTTGGTGCTAACACAGACAATTCCACCAAGTAACTTTGTGATATCGCCTCATTACCGCCACCCACTTTAAAAATTTTTGAAACTGTAATCTTCATGCGTCCCTTCCGGAACATATAGCCCCGATTTGTGTACTCGAAATCTACACGACATCCCAACTCCGTAAGAAACTCCACCACTGTACTTGTACACGCAATATCAATACTAGATCGGACTAATGTTGGCCGGCTACGATTAGCAACCTCCGCTTGTCCAATATAACGTAGTTGGTATGGTGCATCACAATCCTGTGCCTTCCGTACCCGAAGCGATAATGGTTGTGCATTATTTGGTACACGGAGGCTAAAGCACACTTCATGATCATTAAAAGATTCTGGACCTGAATCAACATTATCGCATAGGCCTTTAAGACGGTGTAATAAATGCTCCACGGCTGAATCTAATATCGATCCTTGGAGTAAATATTCTTGGTTCGGGATGATTTTGTTATTCATTGCCTGAGATAATCCTTCCATCGCCGTGCTGACCGGTAAGTTTTGAGAATTCATATTTTCCGATGGGGAGAACAACTCAAATTTTCACTCACAGTAACAATTAACTGGTCAATTATTTTAATATACCCTTTTAAGTTCTTGAAATATTTTTCTGCGCAAATTTGTTTGTAAACAAATTAAAAATTTGACAGTTCTTCCATGTATTTAATGCAAGTTCTATGACAATTGCCATTTGAGTGTGAAACGCGTTTCATCTATTATTCGGAGATACAAAGTATGTTGTACTAAAAAGTAGTAAACACGGATGAAATTTTAGTCGTAAATTTACTCGAAAGAGTACGCTGCTTTCATGAGATTTAGAATTAAAAACTAGTTTACAAAAAAAAAAAAAACAATTTATTCCTATTAAATTCGCCTTAAATATAAAAATAATTACTATTCGCATATTTCCTAGATATAATTCGCTTACACACTAGAATAAAATAAATTAAAACCCAGGCATTACGGCACTCTAATACACTACTTCTTAAAATTATTGCTGTCTTGGTGGTTGGCATTCAAATCAATTGTATCGATTATATAGTAAAATAAATCATCGGGCATTTCACTTTTGTAAAGCGCATTGGATAGGAAGAAGTATCGTTTTCGTAATAAATTCGCGGCCGATTTTGGTTGACGTTCTCGCGTGAATACACCTTTCTTGTTACCGCCGACTCTGGTAATAGTCTGTGCTGTTTTGAAATCGGCAAAATTCCATACGAATTCCCCAATAAAATAACCTTCGTTACGTAGCTGATCGAATGCCTTAAAATGATTTGCAAATAACGCTTGCTGAAAATCTTCCGACCACACAAACTGTGGACTGAAGTGTAACCCGCTTAGTGTATCAGCTCCATACTCAGACATTAGTACGGGCTTGTTGTATTTTTTTCTCCACGATGCTGCTTCGCTTATCACTCGCTGTGTGATCATATCTAATTTACCGGTATTTGAGTACCATGCGTTATATCGATTAAAACTAATTATGTCTAAAAATTGTCCTGCTTTATCCTCGAACACACTAACCGCAATCGCCGCGGTAATTGGTCGCGTCGGATCCATTGTCTTGGTAAAATTTGCAACCGCACCAAAATACGATTCGGCCGCCAAGTATTTAGTTCTGGGCTCATTGGCAATTGACCACATCACAACGCTCGGGTGATTCTTATCGCGTGTAATCAAATTTTTTAAGTTTAACTTATGCTTCGTTAGCAGGGCTGGCGTGTAATTCTCCGTATCGACACTTGCACATTCATCGATAATCATAATACCATTTTCATCAGCCATCTCCATCGTTTCCGTCGAGTAGGGGTAATGAGACGTACGGAACGCATTTGCACCAACCCATTTAAGTAAATTAAAATCTTTCACCAAAAGCGCAAGGTCTAATCCCTTGCCTCGAATATCAGAATCCTCATGCTTTCCAAAACCGTGAAAATAAATCGGTTTACTATTAATCAAGAACTGATTGGAATCCCAGTAAAGTGTACGAACACCAATCTTTAAGTGATACGAATCGACATTCTCTTCGTTATTGACTAGAGTTACAACCATTTTGTAAAGATATCCATAATCTGGATTCATTAAATAAGGCCACCATAATTTCACGCTCCGTATTACAGCAGAACCACTCAGTACACCTGCTTCAGTCGTGCTATTCGCCACTAAATTATCCTCTTTATCGTAAAGCTGAACTAATAAACTACTTGTCGTATCGTTTCCATCCGCAGACTTAACAATAGCTTCGTAATTAATAATACCATCTTCGCCATCAACGTCGGTCACAACTTTAATATCTTCGAGATACTCTTCTGGTGTTGTGTACAAAAATACGGACCTATGAATCCCGGCATAATTAAAGAAATCAAACGAATATGACTGTTGAATACGTGTTCCAAAGTCTGTTGTTTCATCAAACACGTTCCCTTGTGGAATTGTGTTTTGAAGCAACACATTATCACAAAGTACGGTAACACGATTTTCTCCACCAAATTTCACTAGATTTGTGATATCGGATTCGAATGGTAGATGACCAAATTCGTGTTTCGTTGTTAGAACACCATTGATCCACTGTAAAATAATAGAAATAGAAATTGATTACATATCTTTTATAACAACATTACTTTACGACAACTTACAACATATGAAAAATAGTGTACACTCTCAAAGCGTATAAATATTTTTCGTCCCGTTTTCCAAGAGTTCGGAATAAAAAACCTCCGATCATACCACACCGTACCGACATGATCCCGTAAATTTGCATCCTGTGTGATATCATTGTAACTTGATGGCACCGGCATTTGTATCGTTGGTTTACTTTTCGACAAATCGTTTAGGTACCATTTCTCGTCCACCCCTTGCATCGGCTTATCGCGAGCCGACTGATGAAAATTCCAGACCCCGTCCAGCTTTTTAACTTCTCGTGATTCAGATTCGCGCGGATATAATCCGATTGCTTCGGATTCAGGCATTTTTGAACTAAATAAGATTACACCAAATACTATGCTTGTGAGGTAACCAATAACTCCCATTATAAGGAAGCTAAGTCCTGTTTCAATAAAATAAAATATAAAATAAACATTAAAATAAATACTACGCGGCTTTTAAATATAATTTTATAAAAACGTAGAGATATATACTCGTATGTAATACTAAAACGGACATGCACAATCGGACAAAATTTTTAAAGACAAAAAACAAATCATTATAATGTAGCAAATGACACAAATGGATACATAAAGCTCTTGAGGTTGGGACTCAGCCTAAATACTTACTAAGTATCCGATTCTTTGGAACAAACATTCATTAAAGTTCCTGGTTAGCAGTTAAAGTTAAATGCAAAAATTTTTTTGTTAGATTATCGAATTACATAACAACATTCTGGACATATAAGGCGTTTTTTGTACAGCACAAGCACACTGACAGTTTACACATATTCCAGAGTTTAAATCGTGAATCTTATGGTGCTGATTAACAGCATTACGATCACATAACACGAATTCAAAAAAATCTGTGTTCATATTTTATCATCAACACTCACAATTAAATTAGGGTTGTTTAAAGCTGGGGATACGCAACCGAAGTGTTTTAAAATTTACAACCCTAATGATTATAGGTATAAATGTTTACGTATAATTTGTGACTAAACAGACCACCTAACGGAGTGCAGCGCGAACCCCAATATAAGTGATCACAACAAAATCTGATAAGCGCAACACTAACAAATTCAGTAAATACTAAAGCGGGAAATACTGTGCCCTTCAATATATCCACCGGGAATGGTAATAGAATCCATAACATAGAGCATAAAGAGTCCGCACACTGTTACTATCACACAAGTCACATTAAATTAGCCCAGTAATAAATAAAAGAGTATGTAAGCGTCGCGACGAATAAAAATCACGACTGATTCTTAGTTTGTTGTATAGTTTTCTTGTTTTTACTAAAGCCGGAAACTACTGTGGACAAAATACGACTTCTACTTGTGAGTAACTAAGCGTCGAAGCACCTACCGTATGATGGGCATTGTAAATTAATTCTGAAAACTCAAACAAACTTAGGCTACAGATTGCACTACATTCCAAGTAAGAATAATGCAAAAATCTCAGATGAAGAATTGTAAACTACTTGGTTTGGATACCTACACTTAAAGAGAGTTTGACGAACTCTGATTTAGTAAAGGTCTTACAAAAGAGAGAAGAAACTAATTTAACTTTAAGGCTAAGTATACGTTGCTGATGACTAGCAAAGTACAACAAAGCCAGATTGCTGAAGTTTAGTGAGTAGTTAGCTAACAGGAGCCTTTGAAGAGGCCTTTGAAGAGAGAGAAAGTAATTCTTATGAATACATCTTTTCATGTAAACCAATAAATTGATTGTTGGTCAGAGATGTTGCAAATCTATTAAGATCATGTGTAGCCTACAGCCTAATTCCCAACCGGGGAGTTAAAAGTATTGTTCAAGTAGTCAACCGGACAAGTGGTGTAATGGTTATAGTTCCGGTGCTTGATCTGGAGGTTCAAAGGCGGAATTTCCCTATTTGGTTACGATCAGTAATGCCAATAAACGCAACTTGAACCCTCGTTGGATGCACGAAACATTCTCCATAACAATGTAACTTTTACATGCAAGGTGCTGTGTGTATACTGTGATTGTGTAAGTAGGTGAATAGATGATGAGCATGTGAATGAAAAGGCAGTATTAATTAACCTTAAAAAGGTATAAAGATCCATTGGACAGTTAATATTATTAAAAAAAAATTATCACAAAAAATTGTATACGCGTGGACAAAGTTTACGATTTCATACTCTGAAAAGAAAAAAGCGGTAACCGTATCTATTACTTGTTGAAAATAGTCAGCCTTTGGTGGTAAATTGTAAGAACGAAGTCACTAGATTGATGACTGAGATCAACAGAACCTGAACTTCGTTCCTAGTGGAACTGAAATTTGAATTTGAAAGGAAATAATTGGCAATCGAGTGGCTTCCAAATACGAAATAATTTAAATGGCGGACTATTAAGGACGATGTGAAAGGGATGTCACTGTTGATCAAGTAGGCAAGAATATTTGATCGTAAATTGATTAAATGGTTTAGTTTTGTTTTACGAAACACTCGTTTATAAAACCGGGCTAGAAAATGTGACAGTTAAGTGATCGACAAATATATGAAATTATTATACTTTTTCTAAAATGCTATCAATGTGAAATCCTAATTTGAATTAATTTCGTTTGAAAATCCCAATAGTCCGATAATTGAACTAATAATCTCTCGTCTAATAAAGGGTGGTTAAATTTTAAGGGCCGACGTTGAATGTGAACCACACCTAAACGTCAAGTTTTTTTCTGCATTTAATTTCGAAGAAAATCATCTTCAGTGATGAGGCACATTTTCACCTCAATGGATTCGTCAATAAGCAGAATTGCCGCATTTGGGCGAATCATAATCCAAGAGTGATTGTCGAAAAACCAATGCACCCACAAAGAGTAACTGTTTGGTGCGGTTTATGGGCTGGCGGCATCATCGGCCCGTATTTTTTCCAAAATGAGGCCGGTCAGGCAGTTACTATGAATGGTGTTCGCTATCGTGAGACGATAACGAACTTTTTATGGCCCGAATTGGAAGATATGGATGTGGACGATATGTGGTTTCAACAGGACGGTGCCACTTGCCACACAGCTAACGAAACAATGGCTCTTTTGCGCGACAAATCCAATGGCCGTGTTATCTCACGTGGTGGCGATGTCAATTGGCCGCCAAGATCATGTGATTTGACACCGTTGGACTTCTTTCTTTGGGGTTATTTGAAAGAAAAGGTGTACGTCGATAAGCCAGCAACAATTCAAGAGCTAAAGGATGAGATAATTTGGCACATTAACGGCATAGAACCTCAATTATGCCTAAGCGTCATCGAAAATTTGGACCATCGGGTGGTGTGCCGCCGAGGTCGATATTTTGCTCCATACATAATTGAGCCATACCATATTATCATAATAAAAAGAATTGACAATAATTTCCTAAATAATTTGTGATTTATTCAAAACCAACACCGGCCCTTAAAATTTAACCAGCCTTTATAACAATAATTAAATGTTAAATATAGTGTTTTTCGGAGCATAAGACGCACTTTTCTACTCTGAAAATTTCATCAAAAAATGGGATCCGTCTTATGGTCGGAAATGCGTCTTATAGTCCGAAATTTTAAACTTACTCAGAGTGATATCCACTTTCAAATCAAAGACACGCAACGGATGATATGGGGATAACATCCAGGTGCGCTGTTAAAAAAGCGCACAATGGTAGTGTGGGTTTAATTCTGAGCACCTGTTGCATGTGTATCTTTTAAAACCAATGAACACCGAAATTACAGTTATTACTGCAGGTGAAAAATTACTGTGAAAATGTGAAAGAAAACACAATTGTAAGGTCGTTGAATTAATGAAGATGATTTTATCTGAAGAATGTGAAAAGTCTGTGTGCGTCTTTTGGACTAGTGCATCTTATCGACCAAAAGACATTTTTTACAAAAATTTATTTATAAATTTTGGGAGTTTTCGATGCGTTTTATCGCAAAATACGGTATTTGTTATCGTTTTCATAAAATGCTTTTAGAAATTATTTTGTAATTATTTTGTTTAATTACAATAAATAAAATGATTCGATTTCAATTTGTTACTTGGGATATGAAATTAGCGACAACTAAGGTGAAGTAGTAGTTTTTGAGCATAAAATTGTGTGGAAAAAAGTTTTGTGAACTTTCTGGTTGCATCTAGCATAATTCAGCACTGTAAATGCATAAGTAAATACTAGTGATGAGTCAAGAGTAGTCATACAGCCGATTCGGCACGCGATTGATTAAAAGCGAAAGTGAGTTGTAGAAAAATAATTAGTAAGATTAAAGCGGAAGTAATTTTGTGCTGTGTTAAGTGATTCAGTAATTTATTGTAAAATATATTGAAGTTCTGTTTTAAGTGTTAAGTGGAATATATTTTCTAGAATATTCTGGCAAATTAGCAAGTCTTGTATCTATCGTTTTCGTTGTTACTTTTTTGAGTTCGATGAGGGCCAATTTACGTATATGAAAGACTATGCCCAAATTTTCATGGTACAATTGCTATTTATTACGACAGTATGATTGACAAGATTAAGAGATCGAGCGAAAATTGTTCAAGCGATCTCGATTGCTTGCTTGATCTTAAAGAAATAGAATCAATTACTAGCAGTTGGGTCCTCTCTCTCTCTCTCTAGCTTTTTTACCTATTTTGAAAATTTTTTTCGATCCCGAAAAAAGGTTCTAATCCAAACCAGACATACTGAACTACAAAAGTATTGTATTTATTATGCATTCAAACACACTTTAAACACTATGAGGAGGAAATGTTCACATTTCTTGAAGTGATTGCTACTGATTTTAGTAAACCGTTGAACAGAGTAGTTTACAACGTCATCTTATTAGAGCTTAAAGCTCTAGGTTTTCCATCCCATTTTTTGATTTGGCTAAATCAATATCTGATGCACCTCAGAGCAATCACTTCGGCCAATATTTGTTATTCTGTCCATTAACGAATTATGTACCTAGGTAATCAAAAATTCGAAGAAATCATCGATATTGCAGCTTTAGGTTTAGAGGGAACATTTTACTGTAATAACGCAATAGGACTTACTCATCAAAAACCATACGAAAATTTTATTGAAAAAAAATAATAATAAAAATTGAGCTATCGCTATCACTTATTACAGTAGCTGTTTTAAAATACAGGTTAAGGTTACAAAACGACCTAGGTAAACATTGTTAATATAAAAAACTCTGTATACGACTTCATTAATTGTTGAAAGGGTTCCTAAACCCCAGTATTACGATGGCTGGTACGATCGACTTCGTCAGATCCGGTCTGAAATATGGTATTCAAGTTTGGTCTCTTCACAATGAAATCCATGTAAATGGAATTAAGACAAAGCGATACAGATTTATTTATGTTAATTTATCCTCTATCTGGATCATCAATAAGTAGCGCAACAATGGTAAAAGTAAACAGAAGCAATCTGCTAGTTAACGTTACTTCAATTGTAGCAACCAGTGTTGTTAAGTAGTTTGAGGAGATAAAAACTATCTCGAAAACTACGTGTAGTTAATCCATAAACTACGTAGGCGAAAATCATGAATTAGCTACATATTAACTACATGCGTAAACTACAATCGCCCATCTTTTCTCATCCGCATTTAAATCATTGTAAATTTACGGCTGTGTATATAAGGAAGTAAGAAGAGAACCTAGAAGAGCTATAAAATTTGGATGTTTGCTTTCCTGAATTATTTTAATAATTATTTATTTTCTAAACTTTAAAATCAAAATAACCACTTTTTTAAGAACAACTTACAAAACATGTTCAATTCACAAAAAATCGAGGTTTTATGTCAAAATTTCATTTTCATTCTCTCAGCAAAAGGTAAAGAGCAAAAATTACAATTTAAACCTAAATAAGAGAAATGCGCATGCGTATAAAAAACTACATTGACATCATTAACTACATTAACTACACTTAACTACATTAACTACTTTAACTACATAAACTACATGGTAAATGTAGTTAATGTAGTTTTTTAAAAACTACAAGTAATTTAACAACTTTGGTAGCAACTACTCGTATATGCCCATATTACAAAAAATTGCCCAACCAAAAATAAAAGTGTTAGCTAAGAAGACCGCAAGCACAAAGTTTGCTAAACACAATATTTTCAGTAAATGCTGTCGACCACAACGATTGGTGCGTGAATTTCGGAGGTCCGCGCGATAGAAGGATCACTGATGCAGTGTATAGTGATGTTTTGGTTGTAAATATCTCAAAATTGAAAGTAACTTCAGTTAGATGTTGTGATGTTTATGTGTCAGTGAAAAGCAAAATCCAGGAAGTAAATATTAAAAACATTTTGTACATCAAAGACTTATGTCAAAATATCTTGGCCGTAAGTAAACTCAAGAATGGGAATAATGTTAAGTTTGGCAAGCCGGGAAGTGAAATGTTCATTAAATTTGGCAAACTAATTACCACCGCAAGTCTAGTGGGAAACTTATACAGACTAAATCACCAGAAGCATTAATGTACCTATAGTTAAAGAAACTCCCAGTGGTAATGCATCTGTCCATTCATATTTGTGGTTCAATGCAGATAGACTCGGAGGAACTTGGTATTTTCTAACATTTATGAACGATTTTTCTAATAAATTGTTCGTATTTTTGTTAAAATCAAAATCCGAAGCCGCAGCAAAGTTCGAGGAATTCAAAAATTTGACCAGTTTCATATGACCCGGAACAAAATGGAATCGCCGAAAGAATAAATTGGACAATTGTTGCGAAAGTTATATATATATATATACTTATTGATGCCGGATTAGGTAACGAGTTCTGGGTGGAAGCAGTATAAACGTCATGCTACATAATCAAACGATCTCTTATACCAAGTATTAAAGGTGACGTAATACCCGAAAATGTTTGGACGAGACCGAAGCAAAAAAAAGATACACTCCAAAAACAGTGAAATGTATATTTGTTGCAGTGACTGTGAAAACTCGAAAGGAGGTCGTTTACAATTCGGTCGTTTTAATTTCACTTGTACTACCGGAAAGGGAATGCAATTTAAATAGCTTAAGTAAAATATTAGTTTTCATAGTGGCAATGTTGAAATAGTAAAACCTAATATCTAATTATTTATCTTCTTCATTGGATTCTCCCAACAAGTCACACGTGTCGTTATTTTGCCGTCTCTTAAATATTACATTTCATCTAAAATGTACGTTTGCCAGGGATTTTCCGCGAAATAAAGAATAAATAATAATTACGACATTTTTGATTATAATATCAGAAATTTGACTTTAAAGAAAAAATAATAATAACATTGTCGGCGATTCCCAGCGTGGGTAAGAAATAGATACGTTGGGAATTAAATTATTATTTTCACAATGTCACAATCCATTAATAAGAACTGAGTTTGATAAGCAAATTCGGCGATAATGGCATGTTTCTAAGGATGACTCGTTCTTTCACTGACGTTAAAATATGATTTATGTTCATTGGCCAATAAAATGAGTTACATATATAGCTCGAAATTTTGCACTCAACAAAACGGAATGAACTCAACATAACGAGGTTTATCAGTTTAAAAGAATATAGACTACGTTCAGACATTAGTGAGGCGAGAAATTAGTTGGTTAGCAAGCAGTCTATGGGTAAAACATAAAAATTTAAATTTTACACCATTAGTCCGTAGTTACTCGTAATTATATGTTTCAAAAATGATTAGATTTCGTATCTTTTCAATTGTGATTAACGGATCTCGGTGCTCGGTGTGCTAAATTCATGCTCAAAAATCCGACTTCTTTTGTAATATATTTTTCTCTAAATGATTTAAAACTATTTGATGGTGCATGTAGAGTGTCTGATCAATAAGATGATTGTGTTTATACACCTACTTATTCTACCTTTTGCAAATTTTTTTAACGAATTTTATGACGAAATTTCAAAAGGTAGGTTTAAAGCATGATGCCGTACATATCAACACAAACTGCATAATTATTTTAGTAGTCATTTCTGTGGTCTCGAAAATTTTCGACCCTGAGATTATTGCAGATTTACCATAGCTACGAGTATATCGAAAGGTTTTCAAAAAGTGTTCTGTACGAGTGCGTCTGTGGTTCCGTACAGATAAAATGGTATATAGCCTAGAAACGGATTGATTGATCAGAGAATTAAATTAAATTTAAATTTAATAAATAATTAAATTCAGAATCATATCAAATATTAAATCAGTAGACAGCTTTAATTAGGGACAGGATCATGAATGCAAAACGTAAATTTTAAACGGTATTCAAATTTTATATGAAACAACTATCACAGTTTTACTGGTTTTGTTCCATAGTTCCACCAAAAAATACAAATAGTAAGCTATAACTATTTAAGTTCGTCAGCTGTGAGTCTAGTTTTTAATTCAATATGAGCAAGCAGAGTTACCCTGGGTATTGCACATCGAGGAAAGGTTGTGAAGTGCCAAATGAGTCGGTGTGTATAGAGTAATAAATTGTTTTTTGCTTGATTTTTTACTTCATACACTGACATTCATTTCAAACTAAAATTTGACGAACTGAATATGCACGGTGTAAGCACAGTTCAACTGTGCTTAGTTCACAAATAAAAACGCAGTGTGCATAATAAAATTACTCCGGCTGAATAAAAAAATACAAGCTATTTTTTAACAGCGCACTGCCTGCTAGGGTTGAATTAAAAAATAGACCCTGTATAACAATGAACAGAATTGGTAAATTTTTTTGAAACAATTGTATAAATAAAACCGGTCAATTTGTTGCGGGCTCTCTATATAAAATTTGAATATGGTTTAAAATTTCCGTGCAGAGTTCATGATCCTGCCCTGTATCCTTTTGTAGTTCCGGCATTAATAACAGGGATTGCTCTCGGTTATCTGCTAAGATCACCAAAGCTTGAAAATAGCATTCTTGGTATGTAAGCCAACTTTTGTCAACTGAGAAAGGCAGGAAGCCATTACCATCAGTTTATGCTCTATATGTCTTTTACTAACCTTATTCTCTGAAAGATTACTATTTGTTCAGTCTGATTAAAATAATCTTCGAATATATTTACGTCGTGTACTGGAGTTTACCGTTGCTCCATATATACAAAACCAGTAGTTGTGTTAGGATTTTGCCGCACAGGGTTGAATTTCCTCTCATGCAGACTACTGCTCCACCTCGATCCTGCGTTGCCAAAGCCGCTATATCAGACTATATCGCTGATACTAGTTTTATCAGAAACAACTTTTATCCTTATCCACACGCAGTAATATTATACAGTGCTGGAAATTCTGTGGAACTGCCTTAAATGAGCTTGGCTGTATGATTAACAATAAGTTTCTTGTGGGAATTATTAACAATAAGTTTCTTGTGGGTACTTTCCTGGGCTTTGCTGATGCATTAGGCAGTACATCACTCAATACAATTAAAAATGTTTGTTTTAAGCTTGGCATTGAATAAGGCAGGGTTCTACTATGGAATTCGACCACATTTTTTTTTGCCAACTATCGTTTACCAGACTCCGTCAAACATCTTGCTGTTAATTTAGGCCACAAGTCTAAATATTGGAGATCTACTCTCAACTCTAAATATTTTATTGACAAATTTTTAATTACTTTGATTCATTGGCATCAGAAAGCAAGTGTTCAAGTTGCTAGGTTTTATTTGACTCCTAGTTTGGAAAGTTGATGCTGGTATTGTAATCTACTACTCGCCTAAGATCCTCTGATAGTCCAGGCATTTATTGTACTGCACTTCAGACATATTTCAAAGCGCTCACATATTTTGCGATGGAAGCATTCTGCGCATAGACCGCACAGCTTTACTCAGTGCGTTGAGGGAATATGTGGTCTTCTCTTAAATCGGTAAGGAAGTCGTTAAGAACTTTATTCTAAAGCAAACATTCTCTGCCGTCAGTAAGGCAAGGATCTCAGATTTCTGAGCTTCAAAGCTGATTCGGTTTGATTAGGCGGCTTATTACTCTTGAACTTTGTGATAGAGAATCCTATAGGTTGGGTTCTCGCCAATTTTAATAATAATAATAAGAAGATATCAGTATCTTGTATCAAATATGTCTCTTAATTTCAGCGTAGTTTATGGATTTGTAATTTGTATCAATCAGAGTTGTAGCATAAAGAAATTCATATTTGACTGATAAAAATAATAAATCCGTATACAAGGCTTCATCAAATTTTAACAGATTTAAGAAAACTGATATATACGAGTATTATTATTAATAAAAAAGACCAGAACCCAATAACATAGTCATGAAATTTCAATGTTTAAAATTTCTATAAAATTTTTATAATTAGTTTCTTAGTTAAATGACTTAATTCATTCATTAGACTCATTCTGCATTTTTAAATTTTCTTTGGAATAAATAAAATCAATGTACAATATATAGAATCGGTCAACTTACATTTAAAGTCAGATCAAATTCGAACATAAGGCCAAACCAATTAAACAGACCCTTTAAATTTTACAGGAGCCTCACCATCTATATATTTATACGCAATCATAATTTACTAAATTGACTATTTAGTTAGCAAAACAACTGAAATATGAAACTGCCAACAATTTTAATTCAAGTGCCTTCCTAAACACTTATTTTGATCAAGTTCAATGCAATAAAAACTTGCCGTAAAATAAAAATCGCACAATCAAATTTCGTTTCATTACTTATCAGTAAAAATACTTAGGAACAATTTAACCGTGCCCATAAATTATTAATAAACACAATGATTAATTCTAGTTTCACATGCCAAATGCCATACAAAAATAAAATTCACTAATACACGCACCCACTATTGATAAAACCACTATGGTTTTTGAACGATCCGAACAAAACGGCCTTTGGCTACTAATCCCTTCATTATCACTAAGATCGTCCGATAATACTATCCTTGGACTTTTGACGATGTCGGGTCCATCGGGTACACGGCGATATCGTATATCTGCCATTTCAAAAGTTCCCACTATACACTTTAATTCACAATTCTACTTGTAAAGTAGTAATTTGTACACGTTACTCTACCCGTAACATAATATGATTACTAGTAAAAATGTCTGAGAACGATTAATCCAGCAGTTTAACCGTGCACGTTACAATCAGTACTAAACGAATATAAAAATATGAAAATTTTAGGAATGCCTAACAGCCGTGAATTTTACGAGTAATCTAATCAATAAACGCCCGATAAAATAGATTCATTTTATCAGTAAAATATTGGCGCACTTTGAAAAATGTTTACCGAGATGTGCGACATGGACAGCTTAGTTGCTAGAATATTTATTTTATAAACAAGCAAATAATTTTTGATAGATTTAAAGGCGTATTCGCAATTGTTTTGTGTGCAATTATTAAATCAAAATGGAGAACAATAAGTATTTACATTGCACAATAATTGTTATTTGAACGGCATATGTGTTGTAACCCGAGTTTTATCAAAACAATGATGCTGCACCAAAAATAGTTAGTTACATTTAGAGGCGGCATGAACTGGATTTTGGAAAACTACTGTAATACGATATCACATACTTGGAAAAAATTATAACAGATGTCATTTCGATAAATATTCATAGATATGGTGTGACCATGATATTTTAGCAACATTTAGGATGGCATACGGCAATAAAAACATTTCTTTAATCAAAAAATAAATAAAACATTACAAGCGCGAAAATAAGTGATAATTTATTTTAATTTGCAATGATAAGTGTTAATTACCTAATTCAACGGTTTTATAGTATGATGAATATCGATATTTTCGAGTTTGTTTTGTTTGGTGGAGGTTTAGTTTAATCAAATTTAGATAAATGTCAAGATAAACGCGTCACGTAAAAATTCCACTAAGTCAGATTGCACAATTTAAGCAGAAACGAATATTTTGTTTATGTTTCGTATGCAAATTCTTGGGCTGTGTGTCTAAACCCTGGATATCAGAAATAACTCGCTTATATCTCGGTATGTGTGTATAGCGAAGAAGGCGGGTAGGTGGTGACTTTTCTCTTCTTCTTGGTAAGTAGATAGGATAATTAATCTAAAACTGAGATTATCTAAAATTAAGATATTTACTAACGAAAATTACGATTAAGTTGAGGAATGATTGATGGATTTGGATTGATTTTAAGGAACTTTAATAAGTCCTTATTCTGTTAAATTAAAAATGGATATGAAGTTTCCAACATAAACCAAAATCAACAAAAACACATACATACAAAAATTTGTTAAAGTAACAAAATAGTACACTGGGTAAAAAAATGTTACATACAACAAATTATCAAAACCCTATAAATGTTTTAGATACTGGTATATGTAAATATAAACACAGAATTGTTCAAAATGAAACGTTAATTTAAAATTAAATATTCATTACCCATACGTAAAAAACACTACGTCGAAATAATAAAAATTATATAAATAATTGTTATACAGACTGTACATGGAAAGCACCGAAAAATGATTCAAAGAAGCAGGGTATATGTCCTATTAGCCTAGGAAATGCCCTTTCGAACGACACTACCAACATATGAATGCAATGTAAGACAAACCAAAATTTCGAAAAATTTTGTGATGAATCGAAATTTTTGTTTGTTCGCAACATCGCAATTCACAACAAATCACAATTCTGTGAACTGGTCAATATTTTTTTATTTTTCGAAATTCACACACATCGACAAACGCTTTCTTATCATCATCGCATCCATATTTTATTTTCTGTGTCCTTTCAGAATTAAAAATTTTTATTCTTAACTTCATCTTTACGTTGCAATAATTTTTGGGTTATGAGTGAGATAAGGTATGTACCCCTGAGAAAGTTGTTTATATTTTGATTATTTAACATCTTGACAGCCAATACATTGTAACAATCTAAAACTATACACACCAAAATTTCTACTGTTCCAATAAAAATTGGAATGATGAGTACGGGGTTGTAATTTAAATACATAAAGTAATATCCTAAATAATTATATTGATTGCACAAAATTTAATTTAAAATAAAAGCAACCAAGTGATTACCAAAAAGACATATTAAATTTTTGTATATTTAAATAATAAATTATTTAAAGCAAGTGATGATATTATAGAAAAAGAAAATTTTTGTTGAACATCTGACAAAGACAAGAACTAAAATTAGAGCGGCCGAGACACAACATTTTTATTTTATGGTAGAAAAAATTGGGTAAATTTTGAAATCAACAAAAACTAACCTTAAATTATTTAAATAAATAACTAAAAATTAACAATTATTTTATATCCCAAAAATTGGTAAACAAATTAATATCATTTTTGCGATGAAAACAAAATATGTTATTTAATTGTTTTGGTTAATTTACGAAAATATCTAAAATGTGTTCTGCTATAAAATATGGAGGAGAATCTTTTGACAAGTTCATAAATTAACCTCAGATTAAGCGTCAACAAATTTCTCAAACATTTTAAAATCCAAACAAATAAATAAATAATAAATTAGATAAATTTAACAAAAATATTTTATAAATATTTAGTTGTACACAATAATAAATCTAGTGAATAAGTTTTTAAGTTTAAAATTTGAGTGCTGTGTGATACTTATAATGGTTACTCCAACGAAAGCGTCCTCTCGAACGTCAATCATATTCAAACACCGTTGCCCACAGTAAACGAGCTAGATTTGATCGTGAATTTCATTAAATGTCCTAATTGGTTTTGCGTTTCTTTTGTAGAATGACGATGAACATGAAAGACGACGAAGTAGATCGGTGACCAGTAGTACGAGTAGTGTAAATGGAAGATACTGAAGAGTTTAAAGTTTGTTTGTAACAGTTCAAACAAATTTAATCGATACATTGACCAATTTGGTTACTAGTCGTCGTGAATATATCAAACATATCCAAGTTGTAGTTGGTGTCTCATTGAAAGCATCGAGTAAAATTTATGGTTACCGGGTCGATATCGTACACAACGAAGTGATTTGAATGTCTGGTGGTTTATCTCGTATGAATGTCGGCGGTAAAAAAGACGATGAAGGAAATGAGAATGAAGGGGGAACCAAACAGGATGATTCAATTACTGAGGGTAGTAATGATGTGCAGGATCCAAAAACAAAGGCCAAGGCTAAAGAAAAAAAGCGACGCCAACAAAGTTCAACCATAACAAAATGTAAAGGAACGATAAATGGTAAACTAGATACGGTTCCTTTCTTGGATCCCGTATTTGCCGATATAAAATCCAATTTAAACGATATGAATAGTTCGAATCGAGCTTTTCTAAAATTCGGACAATATTTAAGGAATATAATATTAGTGATAAGCCGTGCGACATGAATAAGTACGTATTTGGCTGGAAACATCTAAGTAAGGAATCGCTCTATAACGATCTTTTTAATTTCAGAATGCTGCAATCAACCGTAGGTGATAGTACCTAAATTTAGATGACAGCGATAGAGATTATAGATTTATGGGTGATGAGTTTCATTATCAAGCTGATATGGATGAGCCACAAGAGATGGAGTACCGCGTATGACATTCGCATACGATGCAAATGCCGAAATTGAACAAGTGCAAGAGTTGTAAACAAATTGTCCAATTGAATTGGATCATAATGTTTTTTCCATTGAAGAACTCGATGCTTTAAATACAGTGTGGTAATAGCAAATGTGATTGATAAAGAAAAAGAACTCGATAATAGAGAGGAATTAGGTGGAAATTCCAAACGGAATGAAGAATAACGATGATATAGATGTGCGATAGCAATACCAATTTCCAAGATGATCATCTGGACTGATGACTGCAAAAAGTGTGTTTAAAATCCTCTACTCTCGTTTAGAGGAAGAAATAATTGTGATCCTGTATGCTACCAAAGCTAAAATCATAAATATGAAACAGTTAAAGCTGTCATGTTTTAAATTCGTAAATTAACTTTCACAAGAACAATTGGTCCGCCAGCTGAAGGATTTAGATAAGACGTATCTCAAGAAAGTATCACGTCACTTAAATAATAATAACGAGTTATACAATAATCGTCAACATTTTATGAATTGTACAGTACGCTACCATTCCATTTGAGCGATGTGCTAAAAGAAAATTTATCCATACCTATTGCATTCTCGGCCATATTTCACCTGAAGACAAATTGCTTTTATTAGCGTAACGTAGCGACACTATAAAAATTTGTATAAAATAAAATTAAAAAGGAGTAGGGATTTCTTTTACTTTTGGTTGCTATAAAAAATACTCGAGTTGATATTTTATATGGAAAATTTATAGCAAGACAACAACAATTTGCTCAGCAAACTATAATCAGATACGCCCTTCTCCCAAATAGTAGATCTATTTTTTGTCTCGTTTTAGTTTTACTGAGATAATATTTTTTTCCCATGGAATAGGGCCATAAGTGTTATGTATATGAAAATGGTGAACATTATTCGCACGTCAAAGCAAACGGTACAGACGCGAATGAAAAAGATAAAATTTTGATATTGGCAATGAAGACCGTAGAGACATAATTACAGATTTTTCCGTTTTCGTTTACGATTTTTTTTTCATTTTGAATCTTTGCAATTTGTTCTGGGGTCGAAGCACTTCCAAATCTTTCGCGGTTCGCTTTTTATGTCCTACCTTACACATTGCCTGTCAAAGCGAGGACTTAGGGCTATAGGCCCGATTTACGTAGAACCATCTGCACATTGCATAGCTCCATGCCAGCCTACAGTACTGGCATGAAAGATGGGTCGGCCTATGGGTTGTGTACTCCGACAGGGAGTCATAGTGTTCATTTCCATCACCGATCGTAATCAGATGATGAAACATTCCTTTTGTATCCTGCCCTTATCGGAATTCGAACCCGCTACTTCCCAATCCAAACACCAAAGCTTAACCACTGTGTTGGTTGGTCCGTTTCCGAATTGATGACTTTAATGTGAAAAAGGTATATATACAAGCTGTTTTCAAAAAGTAACGAAAGCTTTCGTTTTTTTAAATAATTTTATGCATTCATCTACATCAATCCCCTTCAAAATAGTCCCCGTTAGATAATATATACTTATGCCACCGCTTTCCCCAATCCCCGAAAAAATTTTGGAGCTCGATCTTCGAGATAGCTTTTAGCTCTCTCAGCGATGTGTTTTTAATCTCATCTCATCTCATCTCTCTCATAAAGGTACTCTTTATTTTTGAAAACTGAAAAATGAAAAAAGAAGTCTGGCGAATATGGAGGGGGATAAATCTGGGCGTTCATCACCACAGACTTAGCTGATTGTAATTCGGCGACCGATCATAATCATCGTAAACCCTTCTTTTACTCATAGCAGACTCTTCAAAGGCATCATTATAGCATTTAATACAAATTAAGAGTTTAAGTAACGCCACAGTTTATTCTTTAAATAGGGAAGCAGATAATCTGCAATACAGTTTATACAATCCGCTTATAAACCAAATCAATTGATAGGAGCTGTAAAAGCCAAGATGTCAAAACTGACAAAAATTTATATTTTGGGTCCGAGCCACGAATATCATGTGGACGCTTATTACAGATGGTAGGGGCTGTGATTAGAAAATTAGTTGAGAAAATGACTTGTTCGAAACTTTGAAACCATAAAAATTCATGTAGTTCTTACGAAATCTGTAACTTTGGCAACTCAAAAACGATTCCAACTTCTCCGCATTAACCTTAGTATATACTTTTGGGCGACAACAAGCGGACGAATTGACTCAAAGTATGTACCACTCCAGCAGCAAATAAAATAGCGCAATCTTATTTCGACTAACGCGTGGTAAAATATTTTCAGAACGGAAGATGAACAGGTGAAGCGCAAAAGGTATATTTGTGGAGATCTTCCACTTTGTGGAGGACGAACATTTTGGCACTTTGAACATAAATTTTTAGTGCAGTTTTTTCGTATCATGTATGCTTTGTAAAACAAAAAGTATTTTTTGAGAATGTTTTATTTTTCACTGGAATTAGAAAATTTTTATTTTACAACAATTAAAAATTATTCTTATCGCGACAAATGAAAATAGATTTTTAATATAATATGTAATGTTTCTGCCAAGAAAGTAACGCGAATTGGTCATTTAAAAATCCAGCTTAATAAAGAGATGGTAAATTTCTTTTTGTTGCTAAGTTGGCATAACTGTCCTCTATCTTGACGTGTAGTTTGAGCGCGATCTGTCATTTAGTTTGATTGCATGCTCAATTTTGTCAGTTCATCTTAAGTATGTTTCCTGATTTTTATAATGAATACAAATATCGAACAAAGAAAAGTGAAAGAGAAAAGTCAGCCGGAGCCGTATCAGGTGAACACGGTGGTTGTTCGATGATATTTATTGAGGTTTTGGCCAGAAATTCGTTCACAATGATAGCCTTGTGAGATCATGCGTTGTCGTGGTGCAAAATCCATGAGGTTTTTTTCCACAAACCAGGCCCTTTTCGACGAATTTGCCCACTCAAACGACGCATAACGTATTTGGGCGTTCAGGTCGATTATAGAATCCGCGACAACGAATCTAATGCGGATTGGAAAATGCATATACATAAATAAAATGGAAAACAATTGCTATAAATCAAAATAACCAGAAAATTTGTATTGATTTCCATACAAATCGTTTTTTATGATTCCCCGTACAAACGCAATAAAATAGTTGCGGATCTAAACCAAATTTTTCTTTACTAATTGTATGAAAATCCATAGGTTTTATGTTTTTTATATTCAATTTTCAATCCGCAATCGATTCGCTCCCGCGGATTCTATAACCGACGTAAATATTCTTTATTTACCGTCTGACCTTCTGGCAAGAATTCTGAGTGCACAACACTGCAATAATCAAAGAAAACAGTCAACACTACTTTGACTTTTGATCAACTTTGACGTGATTTTTTCGGTTTCGGATCAGTTGGAACGCGCCATTCCGAAGCTTGTTTACTGGTTTGCATATCAAACTCGAAAACTCATGCCTCATCACCAGTTATAATGCGTTTTATGAATGTGGGGTCGCAATTGACTCGCTCTAGCATGTCGTAAGCGATCTTCACGCGATTGAATTTTTGAAGAAAATTCAGGACTTTCGGAACTAGTCGGGTGGTCGTGTACAGTGGTTCTAATTGCTTCGTGAGACACCGAAAGTTCAGCGACTATCTCTCTCAAATCTAAATGTCAATTTTCTGTCACCATACCTTTCACTTTATTGACGTTACCTTCAGTTGAAGCCGATCAGAGCGAGTCAAATATTCCACCACATCTCGACCGCTTTTGAATGGAATGTACCACTCTTATGCACGTGTTTTTGATAAAGTCGATTCACCGTAAACCTTCTGTAATATTTTCAGCGATTTGGCACACGAAATTCTATTTGCAATTCAAAATTTGAGACAAATTCTTTGCTCGATATTTTTATTCATTATAAAAATCGGAAAACCCACAGATGACGACAAAATAGAGCAAACAAACTGAATGACAGATCGCGCTCAAACTTCACGTCCAGATAGAGGACAGTTGTGTCAAATCGACAGGCATCACAGCATCATTTTCACGGTTTCTAAATTCTCTATAAAATGACAAATTTGAATTTGGGAGTGAAATATCGAGCAAGTTCGTTTAATCTAAAACAGCAGCATATTTTTTTTTCTTGTAAACAATTTTTATTTTACTCAAAAAAGTCATAAAAACAAAATAAACTTTGCTAGTATAAATTATGATATTCGCAGTCCTTTTAGTCTTGATCCTATTGAAGTAGCCGAGTTAATAACAACTATTAACACTTTAAAAACAAGAGCGACTAACAGTTTGGATGGAATTTCGGCAAAAGTTTTTAAATATTTTGTTGGGAATTTTGGCGAATCTGTTACCAAATTCTGAAATAATTATTTAGAAATAGGTGAATTTCCCACTTATCTCAAAACAGCCAAAATTGTTCTCGTATTTAAAAACGGAAATGAACTCAATCTTGAAAATTACAGGCCAATATCGATCCTACCAGTTTTCTCCAAGGTATTTGAGCAATTACTTCTAAGACTTGAACATTTTCTGGTTAGCAATCAAATATTAAATCAATATCAGTTTGGATTTCAGAAAAAATTCGAAAAGTACTTTATCAACATGCTCTAATCTAACACATTTAATTACAAGTAACGTCGATATTGAGAAGAAATGTGGTTGTTTGTTTCCAAATTTCAAAAAAGCCTTTGACTGTGTTAATCATGAAATACTGCTACTGAAATTAGAAAAACTGAAATTTAATCCAACGCAATTGAAATTGTTTGAAAACTATTTACCTGGTATGAAACAGAAGGTGGTTGGTAATGGAACTGTAAGTGATGAATTAACAAAGTTGTGCGGCGTTCGACAGGGATCTACATATATTGGGACCCTGCCTATTTAAAATCTATATTAACGGACAGTTAATACAGTGTTTATTCAGAGGACTCAAAATATAGTCTACGAGTATATCCAATGATTAATAACGATCTGATCTTAATCGGTACTTGGTTAAATTTAAATCGTCTGATGCTCAACGCCGAACAAACATAATATTTAATATTTGGTAAACAAGACTTAGATAACAATCTTCAAGTTCTGTATAAAAACACTAAAATTGGTAAAGTGACTAAATATTGTTATTTTGGATTGTCAATCGATTAAAAATAACATGTTTTAATTGGCAGAATCATGTAGATTGGATCAAAAAATCGATAAGTCCTTACGTGTTTGTTTTTAAACGTAAAAGAAGCTTCTTAACTCGAGAACATTTGCATCTGATATATAATGCGTATATTAACTCCAGATTATTGTACGTAAAGAGGGTTTCTTTGGAGTGGAGCAGCAAAATTAAAATTATATAAATTAAAAATCATCCGCAAGAAGGCCTGAAGGTTAATTAAGGGTGTATCAATACGTTACCCAACAATTTAATTGTTCAAAGATTCGGTTCTCTAGATTTTAAACAATTTGATTGTACATAATCTAATCATTGTGAAAGCAGGGGACACGTATCACTATAACTTACGAAATGCGTCGTTATTGTTAAGAGTATTTATCGCTCGAGATACCTGTACAAGAAATAATTTATTATATAGACCTTCCTACCGAAATTCAAAATATTCCGAACTTGAAAAATTTTAAAGTGCAAACAAAAATGTTTATGAATTTAATAAAAATTTGTTTAACGAAACTGTATAGCGAATGATTTGAAATTTAATATGAATTTTAGTACACTTACATTAATACACCGAAGTATAATTTATTTAATTTTTATTTGTGATATTAGTCCAAACTAAAAACAGTTTGATTTAAATGTAAAATTAAACAGAAGTTGCATAAAACCCTTCGGGCTACAGCAACTTAAACAAGAAATGTTTTTGATAATTGTAATATTCCCATTGTAATTGAAAATTAATAAAGAAAAAAATAAAACGGATTCCAGTATCGAAAACAAGGCAAAATTTCCGTGAATTAGAAGTAAAATTATTTTTTGAAAGGTGTTATTTCACCAAGAGACAAGCGTCAAATCTGGATATTTCTTCGAAAACAATTTTCAGTTCCGATTTTTTTTTTGGTGCAGTGTATGTAAACAAATATGTAAATTAGTCAATAGACAATCTGTGAATTTGAACGTGAGTTTGAAGGACGTACATAACATCACAATATAATTCTGCAAGAGTGCTGCGTGAAGTTTATAATTATCTAACGATTAGCGTTCGGAATTTCACAATGTATAGTGCACAGGCAAATTAAAAAATAAAATTTCCATCCTTTTCATTATCAAACGGTGCAAGACATTTTGGAAAATGACAAAATTTTAAGGAAAAACTTTTGTGAATGGGTAATTGTGCGGCAAATCCAAGACTTTTGGTTCCCGAAGAAGATAATTGTTACTGACGAAGCTGCTTTTACTCGGGACGGATGTATAAATTTACACAACTCACATTTCTGGTCATCAAGCAATCCCCATTTAAAAATTGTAAACCCTTACCAAAATAAATTCACAGTAAATGTATGGTGTGGTATTTTTAGAGATGAATTACTAGGATTGATCATACTTTCAGATATATTAGATGGTCCAAAATATTTAAATTAAAAAAAAACAATTTGACGTACTTCTGGAAGAAATTCCATTGATAAATTTGCAATGTTTGTGGTTTATGTATGATGGGGCCTCACCCCATTTGTACAAATGTGTATAAATTTGTACAAATGTATGATCGCACTTAAATACTTTGTTTTCAAGGCAGTGGGTTGACCGGGCAGGTCCTATACAGTGGCCGCCAAGATCACCGGATCTAAATCTATTAGATTTTCACTTCTGGGGCCATTTAAAAAATAAATTTTATTGCTCATCTATGCCAGATAAAGAAACTTTGATTACTAGAATATGCGAAGCATGTAACGAAATCAAACAAGACAGACACGTTTTTGTAAAATGCACTATTCGTTTATGAACAGGCGTTTGAAATACGTAACCGTTATTGGTGACCATTTTGAGGATTTACTATAAATATTTGTAAATTTAATTCAAGTTCATATTTGTATCAACATACTTGTGCCTAATAAAAAAAAATTGTGAACTTTTGATTTTTTTACAAAACATAATATAGCAAACATATCAAATAGTTAGCTTGCTGAAAGCTTAACTATGTTTCCATCAAAAAATACTTACTGACGTAAAGTAATTGTTAAGAGTTAAATTGTACAGAAACAAAAAATTTCGTAAAAAGAGTAGAATTCTAAAAGTTTGTTTAAATTTGAAATAATTTTTAACTAAATGAGAATATTATCAGCTTTATAATGAAATTCGTACTTGAAAATTAAAATGGTTCTCAAGATATCGAGGTTTCTTTAATACAAGGTGCTGTGTTGGAGGGCTCCTCTTTAAACGTCTATAACTTGCTAGGGGGGGCTTTAACGTGCGAAGTGATATAAATAGCAGAGTAGCGAAGTAGCGTAACCCTGTATACATTTGTTTAAATCATTTCTGATTTACTAGAGGGAGAGTATTGTAGATCTCCACAATATATTTTAAGTAACATTTTGGCACTTTGAAAATATATTTTTGGTACAGTTCTTTTTATTCTTTTTATTTTAGTCAGATACATGACATTTCCAGTTTAAACGGTTATCTAACACTGCTCGTCGACAATTCCTGACACTACATTTTTCAGTAAATATTTGTATTTCGAATTATGGTTGTATAAAATAAAATAATATGCGCCAAAAGGCACCACAGGATCAAAACAAATGAAATAACAAAATTACGGAAAAGCGGATATTGATATATCTTCATCTTCCTCCACGAGCTCTGATCACATCTAGCAATCTTTTTGGCATACTGTGCACCAAGTATGCAATGTACACCTGAGGTATCATTTCCCATATTTCCTGCAGAGCTGATTGAACATGATCTAAGGTTTCTGGAACCATTTCTCTGCCGTAAACAACACCCTAGCATATCCCACACGTGTTCAATGGAATTGAGGTCAGGGCTGCGAGCGTTTGCAAGGAGGGGTCTGGTGTTGTCATGCATTAATGCATTTTGGAATTTTTTGACGAACAGTATGTACATTTAACCCTAAATATTTGTTATTACTGCCAGACTCAATGGCAATTGCCGGTTATTTAAGCTAAACAATATTGTTTTAGTTTAGAACTTAAGACCATATTGTGCGCGGCAAACAATTATTCAAAACACCGAAGTTATGGTTAACATCAGATGCAACTGCAAACAAATTTATATGCAAAAGCCATATCACCAGCAAACGCCACTATATTACCCCTAAAATTTTAGTTGAAAATCGATTTAATATATAAATATTTATATCAAAAATGAAATTGGACCAAGCACTGATCTCTGAGGAACACCGGCTTCAAGAATCAATGCCACACTGGCACAATTATTATAACGAACATTTTGTGAACGATTGACGATGAATGATTTAAGCCAATCAAATACGCAACCAAGGAATCCAATATTCCATATTTTAGCCACTAGGACCATATCAAAAGCCTTCGTAATGTCAATACAGCAGCAACCATTTTAGAATCGTTAAGACCTCCGTGAAATGGGTTCATCAGTTCTAATAACGCATCTTCTGTGCTTAAATTAGATCTGACATCAAATTGACAACTACTAAAAAAGTTGATGCCATCGAATACATTTATTGTACTTGATTTAAATGTTTTTTCAAATATTTTTGAAACTACGTCCAGTAATGAAGTTGGTTGATAATTTCTAATTAACAAGCGATCACTCTATTTGTAAAGTGGCATAACACTAGCAGTTTTAGGACAGTCAAATAGTCGCCGAGTCTACAAAATATATATTACCTTTTTGATGGACTAAATGTCCAAAAAAATCGTGCAAATTGGATTACAATAACGAGCGAAATAAGGGCTGTCGTTTTGGAATTGCAGATAGGAGTAAATTTTATATATTCATGGGAGTATTCAGGTTGAAAGGAGAATTTTTAAAATTTTGATTTATTTTGTACCTACATTCGTATGTTTTACCTAGTTTTTCAGTAATCATTCGATCAACACTTATCTGAACGATCAAAATATTGAAAAATTTGAATATTATACAACGAATGGAGTAAAAAATTGTACGCAAGCCCTTTACTTGCCGATTGCTAAATTGTGTGTCAGAAAATCAAAAAATCAAATTATCAGTCAGAAAAAAAAGATGGTTGAAGATTTTGATGCTCGAAAATTAACTGAGACCAAACGGGAATTATAATTAGAAAAGGCAGTACAAAATTAACTAGGAGTAGTAAAAATAGTAAAAAACTCCGGCAGGAGTATATTCGACAGCAATGTGCGAAATTATAAAATCCCCGTTACTTTTTGAACACACTTCGTATAAAAATGTTTCGTCAAGCACACGAAGGTTAAAGAAAGTAAAATACGGAATAATTCTTAATGTTCTGGTAAATAAAATTCCAACTTGAAGCGTGTCTAATTTGTACACCCGACTTGGTACGCTATAATTTCGAAAAAACAGCAAGACCATGGGCAAATTTATAATAATTATTACTACGGATTAATTCTAGAATTTCTTTCGCATTGGTTTCGGTCTGCAAATGTTAAATTGGTTCACAACTATGGTTTTAGAATTAGGAATTTTTTACGGTGCGCGTTAATTTCGTTTTAAGAAAAACTTTTGCAATCTTGTATTATCAAAATTTTAATATTTAGTTGGAATAATTTTGTATATAGCGTTCAATTCAACAGTTAGAGGTCTTCACGCAACCTGTGCAAAAGAGGATATTATTGAGGATCTCAAGCAAAAGGGCTATCAAATAGAAAATGCCGTAAACATTATTAAGAAAGAAAAAATTGAAACTGAACAAGGAGTTCAAGTTAACAAAAGAGGGCTTCCACTATTTATGCTCACTTTTAATAACAAACAAAAAGTGGAAGATGTGTATAATATCAAGGCAATACTTAGCATGAGAGTTAAAATAGAGCCATTGAAAAAGCATAACGGATTAATACCGCAGTGCAAAAAATGTCAAGGTTTTAATCATACGCAGAAATATTGCCAAAGAGAGATTAGATGCGTGAAATGTGCCGGAAAGCATCATGCCCAGGTATGCCCGGTTAGTAAAAATATTGCTGCAAAATGTGTCAATTGCAATAAGTCACATCCCGCAAACTACCGGGGATGTGAAATAGCTAAGGAGCTACAAAGAATAAGAAATAAAACGCGAAAACAAAGTCCAGGAGTATCGGTAAAAAATTATCAAACTTCCACCAAAGAGGAACCTAAACCTCATGCTAATAAAACGGGAGAACCAAAACCAAAACTGTACTCGCAGTCATGACAAAACCAATTATTTCCGAGCACACTACTGAAGGTACAGCAGTGCTCCAAAGGATACTAAGAAGCATGGAAGCTCTTAACATTCGTCTAGCTAAACAAGAGAAATGCCTTCAAGCTCTAAGCAACAGATTAGATAAGCAAGACTCTCTAAATGAAATGAAATCCATGCTCTATTAAAATGATGCAAACAACAACAAATAAAACATTAAGAATAGTAACCTGGAATGCAAATGGGCTAATGCAACATATTCCAGAATTAGAAATTTTCCTAAATACTGAAAAATAGATATATGCCTAGTATCGGAAACCCATTTTACTTCAACTTCATATCTTAAAATATATGGATACAATTGTTACCACGCCATTCATCCAGCAGGAAGGGCAAGGGGAGGATCGTCGGTGGTTATAAAAGAAATCATCAAACACTTTATAAATCTTAAAATTGAAGAGGAATTTATGCAAGTAGTCACCTTAAAAGTATTTATAAATAACAACAAAGAATATAGTGTATCGTCAATATATTGCCCCCCAAGATATAATTTAATTAAACAAGACTATTGCACGTTATTTAAATCACTTGGATCAAGTTTCATAATCGGAGGTGATTTTAATGCAAAAAACACCTACTGGGGATCAAGAGTAACCTCTAAAAAAGGAAGAGAGCTGTTTGCAGCAGGAAGACTATGCAATTGCGATTTTCATTCTGGAGATCAACCAATTTATTGGCCTACGGATAGAAACAAAATACCCGATATCATTGACTTCTTTATCACCAAAGGTATAGACGAAAACTACATATACCTAGAAAGCAGCGAGGGGATTATGTCGGATCATACGCCTGTTATTATGACAATCAGTGCAGCGATTATTAAAAAAACTAGTCCACCTTCGCGAACCGTCAACGAACAAAAAAACCAGCTGGGAGAAATTCCAGAAACTTGTTGAGGATAATATTGATCTTCAGGTGCCAATTAAAAACCCGATAGAGCTAGAAGAAGAACTAGAACAACTCAACAACAGTATACAAGAAGCGGCGTGGAGTAGTACCCACTCAAGTTCAAAGGAAATGCGCCGAAATGCTATTTATCCTCTAGAAGTTAGGGAACTGGTTGCAGCAAAACGAAAAGCAAGAAAGGCCTGGCAAAGAAGTCGAGCGCCAGAATATAAAACAACTCTAAATTTTTTATCCAATAAACTAAAGTTGCTAATTAAAGAAATCAAAAACGAATCCATTAATAAATACTTGAGTGGCCTTACTGGGGAAAAAGATACCGAGTACTCCCTTTGGAAAGCGACAAAAAATTTAAAACGACCTAAACTACAAATTCCACCAGTAAAAAATGAAGATGGCACATGGGCTATAAGTGCAAAGCAAAAAGCTTCGTTGTTTGCAACCCACCTCGAGAACACGTTTCAGCCTCTACCTAGACAAACTGCAGAGGAAAACATACCACCAGTATATAAAATGGATAACTGCAATATATCTCCTGTCACACTACAAGAATTAAAAGAGGAAATCAATCTCAACCTAAATACAAAGAAATTTCCAGGATATGACTTAATTACAGGACAAATAGTAAAAGCTCTTCCTGAAAAAGGTCTACGTAAACTACTCCAAATAATTAATGCAGTGTTCAGACTTAAACACGTTCCAAGTCAATGGAAAGTAGCAGAATTAATTATGATACCTAAACCAAACAAACCACTTAATGACAAAAACTCGTATAGGCCGATTTCCTTACTCCCAATAATTTCAAAATTATTCGAGAAACTACTCCTAAAGAGACTAAAACCAATAATAGCAGAAAGAAATCTCGTTCCTCCACATCAATTTGGCTTCAGAAAAAATCATTCAACAATAGAACAAGTACACCGAATTACAAACATAATTCAAGACGTACTTGAAAAAAAGAAAGTATGTTCAAGCGTCTTCTTGGATGTAGCACAGGCCTTTGACAGAGTATGGCATAAACGTTTGGAATATAAATTACAAGGAGACTTACGAAAGCAGTGTTATGAAATTCTAAAATCTTACATATCTAACCGACACTTTCGAGTTAAATTAGATGGCGAATACTCAGAAATAAAGAAAATATCAGCAGGAGTACCACAAGGTAGCGTTCTGGGACCAACTTTATATGTTCTATACACCTCGGACCTGCCAACGATAGAGGAGACTAACATAGCGACGTTTTCGGATGATAAGGTCATCTTAGCAGTTGCTAATTGCATAGAAGAATCTATAAGCAAATTGCAAAGGGCCACTAATATTGTCAGTACCTGGACCAAGAGATGGCGAATAAAACTTAATGAAACAAAATCTGTTCACGTAAACTTTACCAACAAGAAGGTTAACGGGATACCAATAGAACTGAACTCTCAGCAAATTCCCTATGCAAATACGGCAAAATATCTAGGCTTGACTCTAGATGCGAAACTAAAATGGAAAGAGCATGTGAAAAAGAAAAAAGAAGAGTTAAACATCAAATACAGAAAGATGGATTGGCTCTTAGGAAGCTAACTCTACATAATAAATTGCTACTATACCGGCAAATCCTAAAACCTGTGTGGACTTACGGTATTCAGCTCTGGGGCTGTACAAAGAAAACCAATGTCAATATCACATCCAGTCATTCCAAAGCAAAGTCCTTCGTGGAGTAGTTAATGCACCGTGGTACATAAGAAATGACAACCTCCATAGAGATCTGAAGATGGATTTCGTTAGTGAAGAAATAAGAAAACACGCGAGAAAACACATGCAACGTATTAGTCTAAACCAAAATGCTGAGATACGTCGTATGTTGGATGATTCAAACCTAGTAAGACGGCTGCGAAGGAAGGAACCGCATGATCTACAAGATCCAATCAGGATCGACTAAAAATATAATAAAATTGTAAAGGGGACTAGCCAAAGGGCTACAACCCTCCAAAAAAGAATATAAATTATGAAAGATAAATTACTAGATGATTTGTAAATCAGTTGTAATAAATAAATATATATAAAAAAAAAAAAAAAAATTCAACAGTTAATCTAACAGTTAATCTATAACCAATTGTCTGATCGAGTTAGTATTTATACTGTTGTTGTGAAGATCCCACACATTTTTGTTTTATATAAAAACTAATCTGTGAGAAGAATTCCGCATAAAGACATAAAGTTTCGAGTTAATAGTTAGTTGGTACCAAGGGAAATTTAAAAATTTAGCGGATTCAGAATTTTGTGGAAAAATTGGATCAAGTTTGTTGTAACTACTAGTTAGGCTAGTTTCATTTAGGTATCAATAAGCTATACTTACATTGTTTATTTATTTAAACGAAACCTATTGTAGGTACCATAATGCCATAATGACAAAATTCGCGTATCAAATAGCTCGCGAGAATTTTTATTTTGAGTAAATTTAAAATAAATTTAATCTAACACTACAAAGTTTTAAAAAAATATGCATATTAAATTTAAATATATTATATAGATGTGCCAATTTGTGTAATTTGCATATTCTCATCATGATCAGCAAATTGTAGTGATAACATGAAGATCGTTTATACAATCAATTATTTAACAATTACCTCAGTAACTATATGATAGGTAAAATTAAAGCTCTAAGGCTAAAATATACATGTATATGATTTATGATTAGCACTTGTTAAAATAATATGTAATAATCAACATAAACATAGCTTAAAGCATGTTGCATGTTCTAAGTATCTGATATAATACACCTACCGGGATTTTTATATTCTTAAAGATCACCGAGATTATGTACACCAAAGAATACATTTTAGTATAACATTTAAAGATCATTCTGTTAATCGCAGGCTTTTACATTTACTTTTAGATTTCTTTGTGTGAAAATGTGACCTTGAAAGATTTCTGGAATATAATATTACCTAACCGTGTGCTGATCGAACCTATTGAACCTAGGAATTACGTAAATACAATTTTGCTGAGGGTATATGTAACCGATATTTTTTAGAATTTGTTATTTCTGTAATTTTAAGAGTACCAGTAAATAAATTTTTTCTAATATGACGCATAGACCTAATTTATCTAGGTTTTGCCGAAAAAATGGCTACGAAATTCTAATAGAATGGATAGATATATGTTACTGCACCGAATAGATAATTTTGAAATGTAATACCTGGCGGCGAACAACTATTCAAACTATTCGAATAATGTATCCGTATGGGGACAATTAGTTTTAATCGCATTTAGAAATACGACTTAACAAATTGTCATTTTTATGTTTTATGTACTAAATTTTTACATACATATGCTTATATCTACCAACCAATTACTGGAATGACAACATTATTTGTTTAACACAATGTTGCGTAATTTAGTCAAAATTGAAATCTAATCGGATTCCAGGTACCCACAATTAATCAAATTCAGTTTAAATATTTTATAATATTTCAATAGTCAAACTATATAGTTCCTGTTATTATTCGTAACACTTCGTTGAGGCTTCCAGATTGTTACTAACAACAACAGTGCATATAAATTCAATTATCTGGACATTTTTATAATAAATAAGCCATAATAATTGGTTAAAGTAAATGGGATAACCTTCAATGGAACATCGAAACCGTTACAGCCTCATTACCGTCAAATTATAAAACAGCTGTCCAGGACAGCTTTAGTAAAACTGAAAAATTTTGCAAATACTGCCTTCAGACACAGCTCGTGGATAATTCTAGAACTAATGATGATTCTAAATCACAAGATATCGTGAAAAACTACAGGTCACAAGCTATATTCGATAATAGAAAGATAGAAGTTAATCTCAAATTATCTGATCAAATGCACAGAATAAACGATATTATTATAAAAGCACTACAAGTGTCTGCTCAATGGTATTTCTGGACGTTGCATATGCTTTTGAAAATGGTAAACACTTGTAAGGCCTCCATTATTCGCCCTTACAGCCAATGGGTTAAAAGTTTGTTGCTACTTCATGCACTGGACACAAATACTTCGATGTTGATTGGTGGGAAATTGAAAATAAATAAAATAAAAATAATTAGGTTGCTTGATAGGAAATTGTTGATTGGTGTGGGTATAGCGGTAAATCCTCGAAAAGTATATAAGCCAAATTTTTGTCGTAAAGGGGGGTAGTCAAAAATATTAAATGACCAATAATTGTGACAGTCAAAAAAAGATTAAAGTACAAAAATTGAGTCAGTCATAAATATTGAATTACAAAATGCGACTGGGAAAGGTAATCGCGAGATAATCGAATTAAATTTCATCCGCGTTTAAAGTCTATATAGTATTCCGACAAAAAAATAATAAATATAAGTGAACTATATAAACTTTTAGAAATGTGAAACCCAGTTTTTTCAAACTAATATAACGCATTTGGTCATTAGGCATGTTTGTGCAGTGAAATTGGTTTGATATAAAAACAAATTTCTTGCGATTATAATTGTGTCGTATGTACAGTGAAATCTCCTTATAGCGAATACCATTTTAACGAAATTTTCAGTATAACGAACTTTTTCAACTAATTTGGTTGGTCATAGTGCATCTCCTTAATGCAAAATTTCCGTTGTAGCGAACTATAAATTCAGTATAATGAAGTAAAAATAAAAACACAAAAAAGAAAAAAACATTAAAATGAAGATAAAATCAGTTTACATGCTGTTTTTAATGAAAATACATGTAAATTCCCTCATCTAGTACAATTTCCTTATGCATACATATTTTTGACAGTCTATATTTTAGTACATTTTGCGAGTTGTTCTCTGTCTAAGTCGTACACATTTGTTGAATACGGGAAATCACTGTGTATACACTCATATAAAATGAGTAATTTTAAACGAAAACAATTTTCGGTAGAACAGAAATTAAAATTTTTCGAAAAAATTGGTTCTGGTGAGGCAAAACACAATATAGCGAAGGAATTTAATATCGCTCCGTCAATGTTGTCTACATTTATTAAAGATCGACATAAAATTGAAAACCAAATTAGAGACGGCGCTATTGGTCCAAAACGAAAGAAAATTAGAGCACCTAAATTTGAAGACGTCGATAAGGCTGTTTTTAAGTGGTTTCAAGAAGTGCGATCAAGAAACATTCCTATCAATGGCCCTCTTATTCGTGAAAAGGCCTTAGAATTTTTAAAATTGTTTGAACGTGATAATTTTCAGGCTAGTGTCGGGTGGTTAAATCGTTTTCGTGAAAGATTTGGCATTTCTTTTAAAATAATTTGCGGCGAGGAAAAAAGTGTACCACTGGATAAAGTGAACGAATGACGCACAGGTAAATACAAATTGACTTTTATACATATGTATTTATGGCAATGTGAAAACCTTGTCTCTTTTCAGGGGAAATTCAAACAATTTTAAAAACTTATGACAACAGGGACATTTTTAATGCCGACGAAACAGGTGTATTTTATCAGCTTCTGCCTAATAAAACTTTCACAATACAAGGCGATTCTTGTAAAGGTGGAACAAAATCCAAACAGCGGCTTACCGCATTGTTCTGTTGTAACGCCACCGGAACGGAAAAATTGAAACCACTAGTAATTGGAAAATCACTGAAACCACGATGTTTCAAAAATATCCGGTCATTGCCTTGTGAATACCGTGCCAATAAAAGAGCTTGGATGATACAAAATATTTTCAACGAGTGGCTGGTCGAACTTGACAAAAAATGAAAAAAAAAATAAACGTAAAATTTTGCTGCTCATAGACAATTGCTCGGCTCATAACTTAAATTGTCAGTTGACAAACGTCACTGTTAAATATTTCCCACCTCACTGCACAGCGGTTTTACAACCCCTTGACTTGGAAATAATCCAGGCAGTTAAAATTAATTTTCGAAAAAAGTTAGTTCAAAAATTACTCCTAAATTTATTGAGTGATACCAAACTCAACGTCAAAGAAGGTTGTGAGCTATTCACAGCGGCTTGGTGGGATGTTCGGGAGTCAACCATTATGAAATGTTTTCTTAAATTGAAGGTGAATCAGAGCAAAATGACATTAATACTGAATTACCTTTCAGGATTATGTCGATGTCGATAATAGACTTTTAATATCACATGAGTTAACTAACGACGAAATTATGAAAAGTGTTAAAGATGCGTCTAATTCAGTGGGATTAACACTTGAAAGCGGCGATAGTGACAGCGATGCTTCGGAAGAACCTATAAATAAAACTAAAATGTGTTTTTCTACAGCTCTGAATTGTTTAAGCAATGTTAAATTTTATTTGTCGACAGTTAATATTGCTCCCGAGGAAGCATTTCAAAACATTCAGGCCATCGAAAATTTTATAATGAAAACTGCCACTAAGAATATGCTACAAACCAAACTAACCGATTTTTTTGCTCAATAGTTATGTATGTACATATTAGATACATAAGTTTAAGTCTGAATATGTGAAATATGTAACGTACATGCAACTTATACATGTACTTAAAATTAAAATTAAGGTGAAAACTAAATTAAGTTACAAACTATTATAATTAAGACTGTGATGGATAAGTTGTGTAAAGGTGTAATGCCTAGAATATAAAGTAAATTGTGCTAAGCTACATAATTTAAATAATATGCCTAATAAAATAACTACATAATAATAAAAAAAAATCCAGTCCATTTAAAACAAAATACATAATAAAAATCATATTTAATAATCAACCCGCATAAAAAAAAAACGAAGTGGTATGCAAAACATTACTGCAAAATACCTATCCGTAATCTATATTGATACACACAACATTAATTTACGAGCGGAATATTACTTTAGTTCATCAATCATCATAGACAATAAAAAATTCTTCGGCATCAATAATCAACATCATGGCAGCCGCGTCCATCACCGCAATTAAGATTATTTTCGTAAGTCGACTGATTATAATTTATGCATACATATTTTTTTTCCCCCTTAAATTATTAATCCTGTTTTATAAATATAATTGAAACGAAATGCGCATCTTAATTATAGTAGTTGTATATATACTCGTATATATTAAATATTAAAGTTCATTTTTAAATTCAATAATAGTTCATTCAATAAAAATGATGTTAATTAGTAATTTAAACTGTAAATATTTGCGTTTCTGTTAATTTTTTTTTTTTGTTAATTATGAGAGCTTAATCTGCGAATAATGTGGGAACCAGAACTGACGTGAGTGTGTAAATCATAGTATATGTTGGTTGCAATAGATCCTTCTGTTTTATTTCTATTCTTGTGTTTTGTTTTATTGCGGTCAAAATTAAATACCAATTCAATATGTCTATAAATTAGAATCCACCCAGGCTGAGCAGTTGGCAAATTAGACCGTGAAATTGAAGATATTTTTTGGATTGGTAAAATTTTGTTAACAATACAGGTTGGCCAAAATGGAGGCCTGTGTCGTTACACACTTTTATACCAAACAGGTATAGGTTTATTAAAAAATAACCGAACTTTTATGGAAAAGAGAATCTAACGTAGGATTTTAGCATAGTAGAGTAGTATGGCCATTCCTATGTCTACTCTAAGCCATTGGCGTTCCTGCATTAATGCTTTTAAAAACAATGTTGTACAATTGTAGCTGATATATCACGGCTATTTTAGTGCAGACCTAAACAGAAGTATATCTTAAGAGCTAGCGTGAGTCTCACTTTCATGTTATCAGATACTAAGGAATAGCAATAAGAACCTACCAAATATAAAAATAAACTAGGAAATTTAGTTAAAGACTCGTTATCATTATCATAATTCGCAGCATTTCGTTCACTTTTTGATGTTGGTAAATTAGAATCTATACATATAAATAAAATTGATGTGTCTGCCTGTAATTCTGGAATAGATGACTGTTTTTAAGTTTCTTATAATTTTTATGAGATGGGTAATAATAATAAAGATCTGTCTGTCTCTCCGTTTGCGCCAATTTCGTTGCCCGTGTAGCTTAAATAGGTTTGTAGTTGACAAACCATAAGGGCAATCTGCGCTTAGTTTTATTCCGAATTTTAAAATAGTTTATAAGTTACAAATAAAACAGAAATAGTTCAATTATGTGTAACCAAAGGGTTTTTCGGTTCGTTTTTGTGTTCTCGGTTAACTTTCACGGAATTTTTTTTTACAAATTCTAGCAACGTTTATCGAGACTTGCATACAATAGTCTCTTTCCAATCGACCACCGCAGGTTAATTTAGCAAACACAAAAACTTTAAGTGCTTATAGGTAAACACTCATAACTGTTCTACCCCTTTATTATGAGTAGTTGAAAGCAGTTACGACAAATTTGTCCGCTAGGCGATTGTTCTGTCAAAAATATAATTGGATGTCATATGTGAAGCGCTAATAAAATTCCGGTATAGATATTTTTTTTATTAAAAAGTTAATAATACACTGGAACAAATAAACTACAAATTTGTAGGTGATGTTTTGCTTTTGTCATTTTTTGTGCGTTCCAATCGGCTCACAATTACTTACGGAGGTCGATTGTAAAGCAACTAATAATACAAAAATAAATTGAAATTTCCATCGTCTTTTTAGATTAACACACCGATTCTGGCGTTAAGGCTCGTAAAGCTGTCTTACATCTCGATTCTGAAGCACAGTCACTGACTTAAAAATAGCGGAGTCTTTATTGGCATTGGTTTTAAAAAATGTCTTACGTAAGACATACAAATTTGATGGGCTTATTGGTCACAGTTTGACATGTCCTGACAAATGCATTATGTACGGATATAGCATTTTTTTAACAATTTATTTATTTAAAGAATAAAGATTCAATCTTTTAACTCGAAAATAACAATAAGTTATCGAATCTTCATCACTAAGGTAATTATGTAAATCTGCGAGAGCAGAATCTACTTCTAATAAATTTCATCTTTAATCGTGTATACGAAGGTATATCTTTTAGATTTTTCGCCAGCAAATTAGGATGAGATGATAGTTTCCCTGCATAGCTGATCCGCATCTTTTGTAATTCGTTTAATAGTTAGGATGCTAAGGATTATGTATATTTTTGTGTTTCACGAACCAGGTTGCTCCTATAATCATTCTGAGAATTTTTAACTGTGTTCGTTGGACAGTTTCATAATTCGAATTTGAGGTTGGCCGTCATAATTGACACCCATATGACCAATTTGGTTTAATCATTGTGTTATACAGGAGAAATTTGTATTCTAGATGGATGCCTACGAGTAGGTATTTTGCTCCATTTACTTAAGGGATTTGTATTCCATTCGTTGTGACAGGCGGACCAGTAACATTATTTAATGTGAATTTCTTTAGCCAGATTTCGTTGTCATGTTGTTGCAGAGCTTCGGACGCCGTTTGTGGATTTTATGAATAAACACTGTTCATCTGCGAAAGTAGACATCCTAATTTGCGACGACGTTGGTAGGTCTAAAGTGAATATTAAATATAACGTTGAGCCAAGCCCTGCGGTACTCCAGCCAGAATGTTTTTCTCGCCCGACTTAGAGGTTTTGTATTTCACATAATATCTACGATTTGACAAATACGATTTCATAAGTTAGTTGGTAAATATCTGGCAATTAAAGATTAATTTTATGAAGCAAACGACAGAACAGTATTTTTTCTCTTCGTATGCTGACCTTATTTCTGTACACTTGCACAATGGTTCCGTGCTAGGCTCTGGAATCAAATTGATGATTAGGGATGATATTTCGTATTTCCGCTTTAATATTTTCGATAATTGATTTTCGAATACTTTCGGGATGATTGGTAGTAGGCTTATTGGTCTTTGCAACGAGACTTTGGTAGGTTCCTTACCAGGCTTCGGGATCATTTTATAATTGACAGTTTGAATTGAATATTTCAGCCAGTCGTCCAAAGGCATACTAAGGCAGTTCTTTAAGCATTTCACCTGTAAATCGATCATGTCCTGGGGCTTTTTTTAATTGAATTTGATGTGCCTTGTCCTCGTCACTTCTAGCCCTTTCACCATTAAAAAGACGAATTGGCAGGTTTGGTTGCTGAGGCCGATTAAGATATTTAGTGGTCTTCCATAATGAATAGTTTGTGTCAGAAAGAGGAGATAATTCCTTAAGACATTTTTGCATATAATCCACCTTGTTTTTTGTAGTAGGCCCTGCAGTTTTCTTTTCGCCTGGTTACAGTTGAGTTTTACATCCGGCGATCGATTAATTTGTCAGATGCGTCTGAAGCGGTGTTTGTTAACATTTTTTTCTATTCCGGCGGATGTTATGGTGAGTCTTGTATGTTTGCTCTTTGGTTTAGACGAGGCTGAAATATCTGCGTTGATCAGTAAATCATTAAAGTTTTCCACAGCAATGTTTATACCGTTATCCATCTGCAGTGTAGAGGTCAGGTCGATATGCGAACTGATGTTCATCTTGAATTTCAAACAGTTAGTGAAGGTGAATATGGACATTGAATAAAAATTAACGAATAAAATTATTTTAAACATTAAAGTATATTTTTTTATTTTACAACAATTGTGTGGCTCGCACGATTACTATGGAAATTCTTTTTTGTTAAACTTTTTTTTGACTTTATTTGACAGGAACATAAGTTTTTATTCTTGTGAGAGTGAGACTTGTTTGTTTATCTTTAATTGCCATAAATTGTTTTTAATTTTTAGGTGGTATATTGTGCGACGGTCGTCAAATTAAGGGCCTCATGGCGGAAAGTGGTGGGGTTCTGAATAGACTGCCTTGGAAGTGAGAGACAGTTTGTCGCAATTACGGATAAATGAACAGAATTCAAGTCAATGAAAACACAATTTTTGTGTTTCCGTTTTTTGAACCTGCATACATACATAGCCCATATATTGTGATATGGCCGTGTACATAGCCAGGCACTGTTGTTAGCGATTTTTTGTTATTTTAATATTTTCGTTAGAATTAGGAAAGGCAATCTTTAGCTATGTTGTTTTCAAAATTAAAATATTAGAGGACGTCAATTTTGGTTTTGGCATTGTTTGCTTGTGAATTTCCAGTAGTGAAAATAATTGTTCATTGTAGCATTTTTTTTGGTAGACATTACAGAATACGCACACATTCGTATCAACTATTTCTCTTAATAGGCACTACGTATACACGCGGCCAAGTCAATGCCAAATAAAAAAAAACGGTTTGTGTGTGTGCAGCCCGGAAAGCGTAAACATGGGGAGAGGAATTTTTTGCGGATGCTGTGGAGGTTTTTTTTTGACTTTATTTGTTTGTATCTCGCAGTTGTGGCAAGGGTAAGTTATATTCCCCTGAGCGTGAACTTTGTTTATTTGTCTAAGGTTGTGATAAGTTGCTTTTCATTTTTGGTGTTGTTTTCGTTTAGAATGTTGTCTTTCTCCGCTATGCTGCCTTTGGATTGACGATCGTCGTATAGTATGTGGAGCGACATAGAGAAGTAAATAACAAAAATAATAACTACTCTTCGTGCATACACATAAACTCTGCTCTATGTATTGTGCGACCGTTGTCGAATTGGGAATGTCATGGCAGTAAATGGGGTTCTGAATGAGGGCTGAATGAGAGAGAATGAGGATTTACTTGTCTGTCTGTCACATTTGCGAGATATATATATATATATAAATATATATATATATAGGTGGGTAAAGTCGCCGAGAAGGGGCTTAACAAAAATAAATTTCCATAACATTTGTATTAGGGTTTTCTCGTGTTTGCGTTTTTTGGGCCTGCATACATACAAAGCCCATATATTGTGATATGGCCGTGTACATACATAGACACTGATACAGATTATCTTATGTATGTTTACGATCATTATCATTGTGCTATTTTCTGGTAGAGGAGAGCCTGGGTTCATTGCAATCGATCATTGTATTCTTTATTAATAATATGTGTTATACTCGAATATTTGTTTCATTGTATGTTTGTATTTGATGTTTATCTAGAAGAGAAGATTTATAATAGGTTGGATGATAAGTATGATAATTTGAAAATGTGCACTCGTCCCATTCTAATTCGAATTGAAACATAATTATAGTAAATTCAATAGACTAAGAGAGGGAAACCATATACGGATGGATCCGCGTATCTTTTACTTCTGAAAAATGTGTCCTGAGAGTTTGTTGCTGAGAGTTCCTGAGTCAAAGGAAGATACTCAACGGAAGTAACTAACCCTAAATCTTTACATAACATAATAATTATTTACTAAGTGGACGGACTGCTACACGATGTATCACGTTGAATGGGATTTAAACCCAGTCGATTATCGTTTCTCTCAAATTTTTGCTGTAAACTGCAAAAGTAAAGTAATATCGTTCAAAAGGCCAAATCCCTTCAAGGAATGTACCACCAACAGTCAAACAATACAAATTTTTGTAAAAGTCATTTAAACCGTTGATATGATTTTGAAATATTTTTAAGAAATGTTACTTCGGGACTTACTAATTTGTGAAATTTACTTAATAAAAATTTAATGCATTCCGTTAAATCCAGCTCAATGAGTAGCTCAAGTTTGTCCTTAGTTGATGTGACCATCCACTTTGCTGCTCAATACAACAATGTAAAATCGTGAGCTTTCAAGCTCATTCTTCATGGGATATTCAGTCCATTAACTATAATGTAAGCATTACTTAAGGATTAAATATAAACCGAATATAAATACCGACGCTTGTTTTATTAACGAACATTAATTTGCGAAATATTTAAAAATCAGTTAGCAGATCTGGGTTTCAGCTACAGTCTTCTTTTAATTTCTTTTAATTTATGCATCGCAATTTCATTAATTCGTTAACTTCAGCAAGTACACTACCTGGAAACCCAACAAAATATGTTAACTAATACTTTAGTTCTACTTGTTACAAGCGTCTGTGTTGTGTTATATGACCGGAAACTTAATCCTAACCTTGCGTTGATTTCGACTTGTATGACGACTTGTATGTCGACTTGTATGTCGACTTGTATGTCGACTTACAAAGCTGAAAGAAACAATGACGCCAGATTGATGATGTTATTTGATCCAACAATGAATAAACATTAATGTCTTTAATGTTTCTTTATTTATATGTAATACTATTTTTGTTAATTTTATTTTAATTGGAAAAACTGTCCAAACTTTCTAATTCTTAATAATTTATAAATTTTATAGTAGCACAAACGGGTGTATCATAAAAATAATTTCCATACCAAACCTGTATATGAATAACGTACAAGTTAAGAAGCACCCTTTTATCGGGTCATGGCCGTTGTACGTCACTATGGATAAATGTGTACACAAAAAATGTTCTATTTTATTTGTCATTTTTGTATTGCTTTGATATTGTTTTGACATACGTAGTGTTAGCGTAATTTACGCCCACTCCAACTTATATAAGCGTATTTTGTATTTACTACAAGACTTTGGATGGAAGCTTTTTTTTCGATATTAAAGTGGAAAGTGTACGCTTTAAAAATATTGTAAATGGAATGGGTTCTGAAACCCACGATATAATTTCTATATACTAGAATGACCTGCAAATCAATTGAGAACTTCTGATTCGACATATCAAACAATTATATGTATGTTTTCATTTTGATTGTCATTATCAACATTTAATCAATACTTCTCGACGCATACTAAACCTGTTAGATAAACAATGTATAACTTATTTGGATAGTTCTAGAGATCTACTACCTAATCTATCATAAATAAATTAACTTGTTAAATTCAAAAACAGTCTTTGAAATTATCATTCTCAATTAGAGAATTAGACAAATAATTTATAATTATTTATACAGTATAGTGCCTATAACCTAAAAACTAAGACGTTGTTAACATGGGATAATAATTATACTACAAGATAATCGCTGTACAAATTTATTTGATTGATTGCTTGTTGAATATATTTGCGCTTTAATCCCAAGAGTACGTCATTATCGAGTTGAAAATATCGTGTTAGATATCGTCATACAAAACTGGCCTTGTGTTTCCCATTAACAAAGACAAATTGATGTTTAAATTTGTAATTATTGTAATTTGAGGGTGTATTCCAGTTGAGACATGTTCTACCATCACATTTTCGATATTTTATCGAAGTTTATGTTTCGGTTCTCTGGAATAAAATTTGACACTGTTGCAGTTTTTATATCATCTAAGAGGCTGCTAGATTAAAAGATTGTGATATTTCTACTTTATTTCTATCGCAAAATAATTTAATTTCCATACCCGAATGAAATTAGGGAAGGGAGATGGTTCACCTTTATTCTAGTAGGTTGGGAAAGCAATAGAAAAAAATAATAGATCACTGATTTAATTCAAGAAAAAATAGACATTAACTTCGATAAAATATCGAAAATGTAATGATAGAACATGCCACCACCGGAGCATGATACTGTTTTACTATAAGATCAGAAGGCTTCTACACAGAACCCATATTTTAATATAACAGCAGTTGTCCCATTTTTCATTCCCCGGTAATACTATGGAGAGCTCCTGATGACAATTTATTCCTAAGCTAAGTACAAACATAAATACCAGTACTGATAATCAGGAGAAAAAAGATGACTATAATGTCATGTAATATGATTACATGTGTCATTAAATAAACTTACATCAATGAAGAACCTCGAACCCGTCGCTCCATGCACGCTATATAACCCTGTTTAAGAAAACTTAATAGTTCCAAAATGGTTCAAGGACACAAAAAATGTTCGAATAATGGCAAAGATGACCAAAATATTTTATATACATTCGCGAGCAACTAAATCGAATCAAACCATCAGCGCTCATAGAAAGGCGTTTTTTTAAATGTCTTAACCGATTTTTAAAGTCTGATATTTTTACTTTAATTGACACTATTTTTATGAAAATTGGTTCAGTATTTTTTTTATAATGAATTTTGAATGAAAACGCAACCAAAATTGAACATTTTGAAAAAATTCAAGCAAAACAAAAAAATTTATTGGTTAATACTTAGTAATGTCCCCTTTGCGTCCACCACGGTTCACATTCAGTTCCCCATTGATGTTATTAAGGTTTTGACAAAGACTTGGCGGATCACACCCCACTCCTCATCCAACGCAATCTTGAGGTCACTGATTCTGGATTGAGAACGCAAGCATGAGGTTACTGGATTCATGTCTGGACTGAGGGCTGGCCACTTCATCGTCTCGAGTTCAACCTAATCCATGAACTGCCAAGTGGTTCGGTTGTGTGACACCGACTATTGCCTTGCATCAATATGAAATCTTCCCCTATATATCCTGTGTAGGACTACATGAGCACTACATGATCCCAGAGAATTTCCTCGATAAATCTTTCAGCGGTCAGATCTCCTCTACGGCCCCACCATGTACGAGCGATCGTACGAGCGATATGCCAGCCGATACCATGTACGAACTGCCGCCACAAGAGACTGTTTCAGCAAAACATCACTGCGAAAATCGCTCTTCAGGACGCCGGTAGACCCGGCCTCCCCTGTCACTACCATGGAGGCTTATTCTGCACTCGTCAGTGAATAGAATGGGCCTTCATAGCTCGATGCTCCAATTGATGTGTTCGCGAGCAAATTAAAGTAGCGTCTTCTTATTGTCTGTCCATTGACAAACAACTCCATCTCGAACTTGTCTTAGCTCTTGCTGCACATCAACGCCCGTGAGATGGCGATTTTGCAGTGAAGTTCGGACGATAAATCGATCGTCTCTCGCATATGTATACCGATATCGGCTGGTATGTGGCCGCCGATTGAAGGTAACACTTTCCTGAAACCTTCTCACAATAAGCAATAAAGCAACAACTTATGCAGTTTTTTCTAGTATCCTTGATTTTGAGGAACCAACGAAAGAAACTGGTAGAGATTTGTTCAGGTCAACGTCTGATAAGTGACTGATCGTAAATATCGGTCAAAGTGGTAATATACAGTAGCCTGAAGCACACCCATTGTTTTCAACGAAAAACATCACATTTTGCTAAGATATCATTAATTTGAAAAGTACTGCATAGATTTTAAGGGCAAAGGTGTTCTTGTAATGATAAAATAATAAGCTGCCAAAAAAAAGTTATTTTACGAAAATCGGTTAAGCCATTTAAAAAATATACGCGATTTAGTTGCTTGCGAGTGTATAAACATAAATAAATAAAGCTTTGAAGGTTAACAATTTTGAACGGACATATACTTTCGGTAGAAATTGCATTTCCACAATCTTCTAGCGATTAGTTATTGCTCTTAAAATATTAAAGACATTTTATTCATGTGTTACCCCGAATCCACCAAGCCTAATTTTAATAAATGTAGTCGAATATATTTAGCAATCCGTTCCAACGGAATGATTTAAATCAAAATTTTCCAACATATGAACTAACGATTTCCGTAATTTGTTTTGCATAAAGCTATCACTTTCCATATCGAGTTCAAAAAGTCTCAAAGCAAGGACTATCTATGCAATTTCTTTCTAGGGAATAAAATTAAATCACTTGCTTTAATATTACAATAATAATTTCAACAAGTTCTCGGTAATGAATCCTAAACCCCTGGTTAGCCCTAAATTGGATGCCTGAAATTGAAAATAAAAAAACACGAAACATTTCTTTGTGTTTCGTGTTAATCAGGATTTTGTTTGCGTTGGCTAACTATGATTTACAAACTGGTTTAAATATAGTTCTGGGATAGGATATTTTTTGTCTTCCTAAAGCGTTTTAGTGCCAACAACGACGAACAAATTGAAACAGATTAGAAAAAAATTAGTTTTCTATGAGTTTTCTGTTTTTGAATGAATAGAAATCTTTGAAAATAAAATCAAAACATGGAAGGGTGTAACTGTTGTGGCTCGTGGCCAATACGCGACATTCTTTTACGACAAATGTTCTAAAGCGAAAAATTGAATTAAAAATTATTACTCCTGCTTAAATTTCAAAAAACCAACTAGGTCTAGCCTTGATGGAACCCTTGGAACCTCGCCATTTCTGTTACATAGATGACCACCACATTTCGCATGGATCTCTCAATTTATGGAAAAATTTTGGTAAAATACATTTTTTCTTATCAAAACTCAGCTCAATCCTTCAGAGAATATTTTAAATTTGACCGGAAATGACGGTAAAATTTAAAATGTGATCTGAATAAATGTTGTTTGAAATTTAATTTAAAAATTTTCTATTTTTAGTCGTTTTTTCGTAAATGCTTTATACTTTTCAAAATGTTTGCAAAAAACGAAAAGCTCGTATCGCTCGTATCCACTTTCGGTAGACCGATCTCGGCCAAAAATTATTGAGATCTCCCAATTTATGCAAAAAAGCTTAAATATGAGGTCTCATCTCGTCAAATTATCATTTTCGCTTAAATTTTGGAAAACTGATCTGATAAATTTTCTAGAAAATGCTATATTTTTCAAAATACACGCAAAAAACGAAAAAGCTCCTCTGAAACGTCCGATGGGAAGACGAAAAAGCTTCCATAGAAGCTGTCACTTCCGATCAACCGATTTCGGCTAAAATTCACTGGGATCTCTCAAAAAGCTTTGGTATGAAGTATCATCCTGATCATATGAAGCTTCATCCTTAATATTCAGGCCATCTGAACTGTACGTTGGGGCTGTCAAAATCAACATAATAAGCGCCACCCAGCAAAGTCAACTAGATTTATGCGACAAAGTCTTCGAAAATTTGACTTCCGGAATACGATCCACCAAGCGAAACCGCGGCGGACATTTCAACAACGTTATAATCTATACTTAATGCCATTAAATATTCTTTCAAATATCAATTCAAATTGAGTGGTTATCTCACACACTACTTGTTTTATTTACATTTAAAAATTGAGCATCCTTATTGAAAGACCCTTTCTGTATAAGTACTTTCTCGACAAAGCGTAGATTAGGTCTGTGATTACGTACGGAGGCGACAATTAAGCGCCGACGAATGACTAGGAAATGTGACTTATAATATTCTCCGGAGACCTTCGCGTGCGATCTATGCACTGCAATGACACATCAATCTCTAAAGATTAAGTCACCTTTTTGGTAGATAGAGAGATTGATGTCCGCAACGATCATCTGGAGTGCAAAATATAACTCAGTTTCCTTTGACTCTCTAAAACGATAAGAAGACCAGGCTGTATCCCAAAATCATTGAAACCATTTTGTTGATTCAGTTAGCGATTTTTGTTGTCAACAAATTTTGATTTGATAAAGTCAGGTACAAGTAGTACCGATGAATGAAGTTTTGAAGAAAATCTCAAAAACTACTTATCATAAAATGTCGGCAAAATAATATATTTCAGTACCTGAAGAGAAATCCTTTCAATTTATCGAATATTTGAACACAAATGTACTAACGGTAGAAATTGAATTTTGAAAATCTCAATTAGTCGTTCCGCCAAAAATGAAATCAAAAAATACACTAATTTTAATAAAATAGGCAATTTTTTCTTTCTCGTCTATTGTTTTCATCATAAGAACATCCATTTCTATAGAAATCCTTCTAAAGAATCTGTTTAAATAAAATAAAATATAAGTTGTTTTGTAATATTCATTTCCCAGTGTTGCCAAGTTGGCACTTTTGATGCTAGATCTAGTATTTTCAGCGCTTTTATGTCCGGCAACTGTAGACAAAATGAACAGTAAAATTATTGTTAATTTGATTTCGAAACTTCGAAAGTTAAAAATTTTCATAACTTTGGCAGTTATTTGCCTCAACATGTTGCCAACAGCAGGGAGAGCTGAAAGCACTCTAGGCATCGAGTGTGTTGTATGTTCTAGAGCGCATGCTTTATTAAAAAAAAAAAAAAAATGAAAGGAAATGTAATTCTTTCTTTTGTCAAAGGTGATCATTAGATGGAGACGGCAGAAACAATTTAAGGACATTTAACAACAAACATGTTAAGCCCTGTACATATACCAAAATGTGTTTTTATTCGAAAAGTTATTTATAGCACTATTTCAGTCAATCTAGTACATACTATTTCGACCTTAAACCCGAGCCTGAAATTTCGCTGGCTCGAAACTCTATTTATAACTAAAGTCTATAACAATTATATTTTAGTAATAATCTTATTCACAGATAACAATACAAAACCATTCATAGTGCACATTGTTTCTGGATTACGTAAAATTCGAGGAATACCAGTCTCCACTAAAAAACTATAGAAGACTTAATTTGTAATCTGTGAAAACGAATTAGGTAAACCACACTAAACGAGAATCCGATAGCAAACTACCAATTTTTTGTAAATTTTTTAGTCTCCGAATTAAGCTTTGATGGTAAGCTCGATGAATATCCGAATCAGCTATACAAATAATCTAGAAGTTACGTAACTAATGTTTTGACATTAATTATTCTGACAAGAACGTTGTATGTTAATCAAAACATGTCTTATCCCTCACTGGCAGAGATTTGATTGGTATAGCGCTCTTTATCTACTAAAAAATACGAAATTTAAATAACAAGATAGGTACTAAGTCTAGTATAATGACTATACACTATTTAGTGTCACCTAAATAGTGTGTGGTCATATACTAGACTAACTAGAGATTGTTGATTCAAATTTAATACAGATAAAGTCATATATGACATAATCTGACTGATAAAAACATACATTAAATGTAATTATTTTGAATAAAATTTAGATTAAATTTACCCTGTAACAAGAAATATTTCAATAAATATACACGCACATAAACCAAGCATTTATATAATACACATGTTAGTAGTCTTCATGCAACAGTGGGTTAACAATTAACGCTAACTTTATCGCTATTCGACATAAACAAAACAAACGAAAAACCCAACAAAAACTTTATAAGAGTGACGCATATTTACATTTATAATCATACATTTATTTCACATCAACACCGCATTTTATCTCTTTACGGAATCTGTATAAAATTAATCAAATGCCTACATTTAAAATCAAACCGCATGCTTTAAATTTTAAAATATTTATTTTATTACATATTACAAAATTATAAAAGTGCATCGTAAACAAAATGTTTTCCGCATAACCTTAAATAATGACAGTGTATTTTATTTATAAAGCAAGCAGCAAACTTAGCAGAATCCATAAAACAATTTAAAGGTGTAATCAACGATCAAAAAATATTGTGTGCAACAGTATAAGTAATAAAAAATTTCCAATTTACCTGACCACACCAAACCTATTTTGGACGGTTTTCACACCCAATTTATATAAAAAATGTATGATTCTGTACTAAAAAAAAATTCACAAACTTTATCTTAAATTTTGAATCACCGACTAAACTTATTTTGGTTTTTAATTTACTCAAATTGTTCAATTTTTATATTTTTCTTTTTCTCTTTTATAATTAGACGATCATAAGCGATCACTTCGTATGTATATACACGAGTTAGTATAGTTTAATAAACGACACAACTGTAAATAATTTTATAGTATTTAAACACTTTGTCGCGATTACACAAAAAATATTTACAAGTAAAACACTGATGACCATAATCCACGATCGATGAGAAATTTTTTTTATATCGTTTATCAATATGTTGATCGATTAGAATAGAAAGAAATAAGAAGAAAATAATTATTGTGCGTAATATCATAAAACAGGAATAAATTATAAATAAATTAATTTTTTCGCCATAATGTCAATAACCTTAATATTATTTAATAACAAAAGCGGCCAAAACGATTTGTATTGTAAAACTGTATCGTAGGCTAAAATTATCGTAATTTTATGTTTAGTGGATTAAGATTAACGGTTATTTGTTTTTTATTGAGTTTTTTTTATATGCAACCATCATCAAAAACCAGACTTGATTATAATCATTAATCAAATTGTCTCGTGCCGCGAGAATCACGTTATTTTTATTATAAATAAAATTTATGAACAAATAATTTATATCTGTACGAATGCATAAAAGTGGGTGAATGCTTTTACTTATATTTTAAGTTTATTATCAAATTAAAATAACATATCTGGTAGAGCTTTGTACTCCAAATTGTTATAAGATCTGATTACTCCTTGTTAGTTGCTATACGATCTCGCATTTACCATGATAGGTGTTCCACCTAGGATTTAAAATATAGAACTCTGCTAGTCTTGCACAAAAGCACTGTAAAAGAGGTTTATAACAATTATTGGCGATTGTAAAAGTTGGAAAACCCAGCTAGCGAAAAAAATAAAAACTAAATACGCTTTCCTTCAATGACATTTCGTAATAACAAAAATCACGCGTATTTTCAAATTGGCATAGCTCGTTCAGTTTCAAAATTGTCCGCTACGTGCCACTTGTGATCCTTTAGTCGTGAATAGAGACAATACGAATAAACAAATCAAAGGTTGCTTTATTTTCATAATTAATTGCAAGAAGTTTTTATAATCTTCGTGATATTAATTTATTGAAGATTTTAATGGCATACATACAATGCTCACGACTTTTTTAGTCATAGAAAAACAAAGAGGCCATTTACTCACAATATATCTACCACAAAAAGTAGAAAAATTTACTCACTCTCTCAAGAGGCCTGAGGAAGTTCTCATTTTTGTAAGGGTTTGTAATCTTTACACCAGAACCCTGGGATTAAAATGGGGGGGGGGAGGAGTAAATTTTTCTACTTTTTGTGGTAGATATAGTTTTTGTAGAATTGTGAGTATATGGCTTTCTTTGTTTTTCTATGACTAGAAAAGTCGTACACATTGTACTCGTATGTATGCCATTAAAAATAATATTTTGTCCAAAAAGCCAAAAAATCTTAAACTTACATAGGATGTTTGGAATGCTATTAAGGGATGATTCTATGGCTAGGTAGTTACTGTTACAGAAGAAATTTATACGAGGTTCAAATATTAAGATCGCTCGCTTTTGAGTATTACCGTTATAAATAACCGTATCCTTTCGGGATAGTTTTCATTGGCTGAATATTTTAAAAGCTATAATCTAATACTGAAATCCTAAATTGGAGGGTACGCACCAAACCTAGGTTTGCCCCTCATTACGACATAAACAAATTTGAATATTTCACATTTAATCTAAAAATAAGTAAATGACATTCATTTTCCGAGTCATTTTCGTGCTCTTATTTATGAATAATTGAAATGGGTGGTCTGTGTGTTTTTTTTGTACACCTGCCTATCTGTGTGTGTTTTTTGCAGTGAAAAAAATATTACTTACGTTCATTAATTAGTTGTTGTTCAAAAGTGGTTTTTTGTAGATCGATTCCTAAGAAAGTGTTTATCCTAGAAAAATACATTTTTTACTTTTTGTGTACGTGACGCCATATTTTTGAAGTTGCAAACAATTTTTATCTTATATACAATACAGTATAGTTTTAAAGTGTATTTTCGTGTCACATTATCAAATTATTCGGTTCTCGAAAAAATGGGTGGGAAGATCTTCAAGGACAAGCTAAAATTGCCTACAGCCACTCTCATTGAAACTGGACAACATTCATACAGTGCTATAGGGCATAGGACGAGGCAGTGTCCGGCACCATCAAAATAAAGGCCATAGAACATATTTTCGTGAGTAAGTGTGAAACCTGCGGCAGAAAACGGAAAACATCAAATCTAGTGGATCGGAAAATAGTCGGTGTTGCATTGGAAGACCGCCACGGACCAATTCGAAAAATCTCCAATGTGATAATCGAGTCTGGAGTGAAAATATTGGACAAAACAGTACGACGTCGTTTGAAAGTAAATCAAGTCATATGCAGATGCCCAGCAAAAAGCCTTGGCTCCACGCATGAGACAACAACGAGTGGTTTGGGCCCGGCAGCAGCAGGAATTCACAGAATTCGATTGGAATAGGGTAAGTTTCAAATTTAAAAACAATAATTCTGTTTAGCTGTGTCCAAAGATAAAAAATAGGTTATGTTTAGCGACGAGTGCCAATTGGAGGTGGTCACGGAATTTCATAATTTCGTGCACAGGCGGAAGGACAAACGCTAAAATGAGGACTGCGTGAAAAAACAAGTCAAGTATCTAAATCGCTGCCGCATCCCTCATTAATAGTAACAAATTATTTGAATAGTAAAAAAAATAAACGTTCTTCTGTGGCCAGACAATTCACCAGATCTCAACCCGATAGAAAATTGCTGGTCCGTGTTGAAGCGGCTAGTATATATACAGATGTCACCAAATTATTATCACCTCATACGAAATTCACGGTAATGTGATTTTAAAAGCCCGAACTGCAACTTTTAGTATAGTTGAGACGTTATTAAGGTAGATATCGACCAATCTAAGGAATTCGTGCAATGAAAATTTAATATATCCCGAAAATACGCCTTTCATGAGTCATTAATACTTATCCTATTTGACCATATATGAATTCCGAGTATTTATTGTCCTGTTAGTTTGACCGAATTGTTCTGATTTTATGACAACTAAGTAGTATAAATAATTTTTAATATTTTAATGAAGAATTTGTGTCTCGTTTGTGACTTTGAAAAGTGAAAGTGGTTTTTGTAATATTAGTAAAATTCACTATGGGTAAAGCAAAGGACAACAGTGCTGTAACCAGAGCCAACATTTTGACGTATTTGGAAGTAGGCCAGTACACGCATGAGCAAATAGCTAAGAAAACAGGAATAAGCCGATCATTCGTCAGCAAATTTTCGTAAAAATTAACATCTCAGTCTTCAACAAGTCCCAAAAGAAGAGGAAAATGTGGTCGCACTCATAAAACAACAGTCAGCCAGGATATATTTTTGTTGCGGAAAGCTAAAGAAGATCCAGTTATTCAGTAAGTCAAGATGACCTCGCAAGAAGCAAAGGTTAAACGCTAGGATGATACAACAAAGAAAAACATAGGCAAATGGACATTACACATGGTCTAGAAGAGGACTGGGAAAAGGTACAAACAATAAAAGTCCTTCTTTTAATAATATTTTAAAGTTACACTTTTCAATAAATGTCTCTTTCAACTTTATCTTTTTCTATTTATTGATTAGGTTGTATTCAGTGACGAGACTATGATGACTTTGACATTACCAATGTCCAGGATCATTCGTAGATCAAAAAGAGAAAAATATTTACCTCTTGTGTCCAGCAGCAAGTCAAACAACCAGTTAGAGTCATGGTTTGGTCAGCAATATCATCAAAAGGACGTGCCATAAGGCGAAAAAAGTAACCGAATATTTAAGGACCAACGGCATTCAAATACTTGGTTGGCCATCGAATAACGTAGATATGAATCCCATCGAAAATATCTTAAGAATACTTAAAGAAAAAGTAGCAGAAAAGTGCCTGCGTACCAAATCAGAATTGATTGAAGCGATGAGGGAAGTCTGGGAAAAGGACACCGATCTACTCACCACAGCCAAAAATGGAATAAGTGGAATGCTTCGTAGAATACAATTATTAAAAAAATGCTAAAGGAATGTTCACCATGTTATCTAAACGGCGGCCGAACTAAAAAAACATCGTTGACATTTAGAAAACTGAGTTAGAAGTAAAAAATTCAACATATTGTTTTTAATCAAAGTGTTACCAATAGTTGATGGATTTTAAAGTGTAAGTAAATGCAGCTATATGTTATAGTTCAGGGCTGGGATTTTGTATCATCACTTTTTTCGACTTTCGACTTAGTTTATGTCTCAATTTTCAGGAATCAATTAACATTCTATTTCGCGATTATATGTTTTATATCGCGATTTCAGCCACTTGATACACTTGTGACCTATCTCTCTTTTCAATATACATTTTGATAAACGTATCATGAAAAAATTATTTGGTGATAAATGGAGTCGATTAATCTAGTAGTCTGAGAAATCGTAGAAAAGAAATAGAGTGATGTCTTACTCGAGTAAGACCGTAGTAAGACCGATATTGATGATTCACACAGTACAAAAATATACCATTTATGTAAAAACCTTTAACGGCCCGATGTCTAGCGAGACAATTTTTAACTAAAAAATTAAAGAGTGGCCCATTTTTGGAATTTCGGTTGTCGCGATTATTGCAAGGACTATTTTGATTGATTTGAACTGAACATGGAAGGAGATCGGGAACAGGATATCGTACTGTAATCTATTTAATAAAGGTGCTCAAATATCGTATTCACGGGGTGCTGCACAGTTCATTGCTGCGGCTTTGTTAAATTTTTGCGTAATGTGTAAGTACTAAATTTAAAAATCCTGTAAAAAGAGAACAAGAATACGTTGGAATGAATCATAAAAACACAATTTTTTTGTGTTTGAGAACCAAATTAAGTTACAGGATATTGTCGGCCAAGTGTTAGGAGGGGATTATTATTAAAAATAATTTGCAGGTTTTACCTAAGATCAATGGTAGTGTTAGTTTGTCTTATGTAAATAATGTTCAGAATAGCAAGATAGCAATAGATAGAAGATAGCAATAGATGTTTACAATTTTAATGCCTGAATTTTGATCTTCGGTTTTGGGTTCTGGGTCCTGAGCCGTAATAAAACTAGTCACATGAGGCAAAGAGTGCCGAAAATAGAAAAGGGTTAGCAATAAAATATTATACAAAATTTAATTTAATTTTATTTCTGCTAGAAAGGTAACTGTTGTTTATTTTGAAGGGTTTTAGTACTCTCAAAATCATTAGAACTACACAACTAACTAGACTAAATAATAATTACCGTCATCTATTGCTGTTGGGGGAATTTTTTGAATGAACAACACATTTATGCCGCATTCAAGACATTGGAAATAAATATCATCATACTCGCACCCGAACTCAAAACCAATCAAATTTCGTGAAATGCTTTATACCCCTACTTTATGCCGCCTACTATGTAGGACTTTGTATTGAGAAAAGGCAATAGTAATTATGGTATAGCTTCAGTACGATACTATGATATTTTTTCCGAACTAACTCCCAATGGCATGTACGCACCATTAGACAAAAGTTTCTTAAATATGTAGAAATAATAACAAAACCGCGTGAATTTTCAACTTAAAGGCCGAAAATGCAAATAAACAGAAACTGCAGATAAAATACTGACTGAAGATATCATTGATTTTTATATCATTATAAGGTACGTAATTGCAGGTAAAACTACTACACAAGTTAATTTCCAAAAAATTCTAAAATCTTTCCATATATTTGAATTTAGCTATTATTATTTTGAAAATTTTCGTAAATTTTTGATTCTGTTAGATATGCAAAAAACTTGTTGACTTGTTGGATGATGAGTTCGCGCCGTTGAATTATCTTGTTTACCAAAGATTATTCGGCGACATATATAATGAATAAGTTGTCTTGAAACAGGAATTGAATTTAACAGCGGGAGTTTTAGAAGAGCCGAAATTTAATCAGTGTTATTTTTATGGCTTGGTAATAAGTTTAATTAATTTTAGGTTGTCTGATATACTTAGTTAGACCGAAAGGGTGCTATTCGCGATTTCTCAGTGGACCGGTTTATGTTTAACCACATGTGTAAAATATCTGAATAATAAATTCCCGTCTAACTAATCTTTTGTCCGGGTAACACTTCACTTTGCTACAACTCTGCATTCACTTACGGACGTCATTCACGCCATAATTTTAATTCGCTTTGGATCTATTTCCGTTTGTTTTACGAAAAACTTATCAGTAAATTTTCTTTAAATTGGGCTGTAAATATCGATTGGTGTAACTTCCGTTGACATTTTTTTTTACATATACTGTTGTTTCTAATTATCTGATCAAATTAATATCATTACGCAAGGGTTTAGCTAAATCCTTGTTCATTTCTAAAATTTCGGATTGCACTGAACCAGGATTCCCAGTTTTTAATAATTAAATGTTGGGTCAATACGATGATTCATTAGTTAGGTGTAATCATCATCGAATACAACGTAATGCTATATACTCCAGGAGATGTTCACGTGATGCAAATCACGTTCTAATTATTATTTAAGTAGCAGTAACTCATATAACCGACAGAGTTTATGTTGGTAGAAAAATAATTGTTTGTCTAATTAGTTGACAGTAAACCATCGATTTCAACTTCATTTGTAGGTCACAGACGCCGAATGATTTTGAATACCAGTATTTTTGTGCAAACAATACACAAACCCGGTTGGGTATTTCACTGAATCATGTAAAAGAATACACCGGTGAGAGTCACCTAAGACAATGTTTACTAACAGTTCTGTCAAAAATTTAATAACCGGGACTAATGTCACTATGTAAAGGACGCCAATTTGATATTACTGTCTTGGATTTTGAAGACCGATTGAATTAATTCCAATTTAAAATTTTTGAATGACGAAATTAATTCTAATTAAGTATCTATTAAATCGGATACAGAGTTAAAATTAAATAAATTAATTGTCTTAGATTTTACAAATTTCTCGGACTGCGGATATCATAAATGGTTTTCCAATAAGAGTGATATGATTTCTTTAAAAAAAATACACTAATTGAAATGTTTTTTATTTAATATGAAGTACAATTGATACAATTAAGTTCTGAATAAAAAGTCATTCAAACGGCCTCCACGACTTCTTCTGCGGGACCGAATTCGATGTAACCAATTTTCGAGCACTTTTTCCACTAAATCAAGTCGTATGTCATGAATAGCACGTTCAATATTTACTTGTAAAGCTTGAAGAGAGTTTGGTTTATAGCTAAAGACCAATGACTTCAACTAACCCCACAAGAAATAGTCTAATGGTGTTAAATCACAACTTCTTGGAGGCCATTCAATATCCCAATTTCTTGAAATAATCGAATCTCCAAACTTTTCTCGCAATAATTCAATTGTTGCACTTGCTGTGTGGCACGTAGCCCCGTCTTGTTGGAACCAAATGTTGTCAAGATCAACTTCTTCCAATTTCAGCCATAAAAAGTTGGTTATCATCGATCTATACCGATCTCCATTGACAGTAACGGTGTTACCAGCTTCATTTCGAAAAAAATACGGACCGATGATTCCACCAGACCAAAAACCACACCAAACTGTCAATTTAGGTGAATGCAATGGTTTTTCATGAATAATTTGTGGATTTTCTTCGCACCAGAATCGACAGTTTTGTTTATTTACCGCACCACTCAGATGAAAGTGAGCCTCATCGGAGAAGATGGTTTTCTTAAAAAAATCGTTATCGTTTTCAAGTTGTTCCAAGGCAAAATCAGCAAATTCACGACGTTTACGGTGGTCCAATGGCATCAGTTCTTGAGTGAGAACAATTTTATACGGATGCAACCCCTTTCTCAAAATCCGCCAGGTTGTGGTTTGAGACAGTCCCAATTCTTGAGAACGTCTTGGAATCGACAAATTGCGGTCTTCAGCAACACTTGCCTGAACGGCAGCAATATTTACATTACTTCGAGCGAATCTTTGTCTTATTGGCACTTCAGCATTATGTAAAGAAAATGTACGCTCAAAATTTTCAACAATTCGACGAATAGCGAGCACACTTGGACGATTATTACGACTATAAAATGACAAAAGCACACGAAAAGTTGCAATTGGAGAACGATTATTTTGATAATAAAACTGAATAATTTGTAAACGTTGTTCTTGCGTATATCTCACCATGATGAAATTGTAAACATTACTGAATACAATGAAATAAAAAATAACAGATCATGACATATTACAAATGGCCCAAACGTCACTTAAAAATCGACTCTAAACTAAAGTCGTGCATTTCAAAACCTATCTAGTATCGGTAAAATATGTTAATTTGCCAAATTTATAAACTGTACTAAGAACAAGAGGTTATATGTATTAGAGGTACCTCGGCGATTACTATAAACGCGAATAAGACTTACATGACCGTAATAACTGCCTTTAAACTTATTTGTTTCAGAATTCGGGATTTAAGGCGATGCCTTCGTTAAGCGCAAATATTGGATCTGGTTTAAATGACCGCTTCTGAAAATATTGAAACGAAAATAGCGAAATACATAATTTTAAAGAAAATACTGAAAAAAACTCGAAGTACAAATTTATTTTTTCATCGAATTTAGAATCGAATTTCGACTAAGACTATTTTAATTCGTTGTTTACCTTAGAGGTAAGGGTTACCGTCTCCAAACCTCCGCTTTTCAATTTTCATATATTTAGAGATATATGAATGAAATTGTATTAATATTTGAATAAAAAAGAGGTTTTATGCATTAATGTTTAATTATCCTGAACCAACTTTCATTTCAAACAAACCCGAGTAGCAAAGTACAACTTCCGCCTTTAAACAACGTACCAACAATGATTGCTTTCACTAACTCCACGCTGTAATACCAATGTTTACAGAAAATAAATAACATCAGCAGACTTCGTGATTACTATACATAGGATATTCTTGAATATCAACTATTCCTTCATTCGGTCTATCCAGACCTAAAAATAATTAGACCATGCGTATTGATTAAGGAGCTTAAGTAAGAAGTTTGGTCCCGAACAATCAATTAAGCTAAAGGATACAGCTAATAGTACAGGGGCCGAATTGTTGTAGAATAACAGTATTTTGTAATAAATTTCCATTTCCGCTTAAATTTTGGAAAATTGATCTGGGCCGGTATTATTGTAAAATTTATTTACAATATCCCAGTTCATAGTCGATTTTCTCATAAATTAAATAAAAAGCTCCTATCCGGCCACTTCCGGGGGACCCATTTGAGCCAACAATCATTGGGATTTATGAGATAAGATTAACACTCCGATTACGCTCGTAGTCGTGTCGTTTGTCGTTTTAAGAGATTCTTTTAATATGATATATCGAATATGTCTATTATGGTAGTCACTTCAAACGATAATTCACCTCAAGATTTCACTCGACTCAAAATGACAGTTTTTATTTGTTCCTTTTGCCTCAAGTCAGGCATTGGCATGGCAACTGGCTAATTTTTCATACAAACATTATATTTCTTTAGTCACTTGAAACGACAAACGACTCGACTAGCGTAATCGGGCTCGTATGTACGAAGTTTCATCCCGATCAGTCAATCCGTCTCGGCTGTAGAAAATCAACATACATTTACTGGGTACATCACCACATAAGCACACGCACACAGAGATTCTTAAAAACTATACTTTTTTTGTCTTCGTTGATATAGCGAATGGTAAAATCTCGAGGTCAAAATTTTTCATGATTAGTATACTTACTTTTACTACGTAAAAGAAAGTAATAACAAGACACCTAGTTCTGGACACTGTACACATCCTAGAAGAATAAAAGACAATGTTAACCTATCCGCTGACCAGTCAAAAGGGTAATGGGATCGTAACTATTGCGACACAGCTTTGTCAAACTCAGATTACTATGTGTTGGTTAATGTCTCAGATTAACAACTGACCAAACTATATATTATCCTGAGGAGGGTACTAGAGAAATGCTATGAAAAGATATTTCAATTTATTATCCTTTTGTAGAATTTTAACCGGCATATTTATCTGGAGGGTTAAGCTATTGTAAGTTTTGACATATCGAGGCATTCCGCAAAAGTTTATAACTGTGTCAATTATTAGAGAACAGAAAACAACAGCCTAGCATATTGATGTAGAACTACTGATCGATCACAATTATCGAAGCGAAGACGGTTATTTCAAGAAGAAGCTTAAGCGAAAATAAAACCGTATGATGCTCGGCTTAATCAAGACAGAAAATATGTAAGATAAAGAAGATAAAATGTATATAGATGTGATTGAATCACGAAATCAGAAAAAAATTTAACTGTTATCAATATGTTATTGCTAGTGATATACCGGTTATTTTGCTTTCTACATATTAAAATTATTTCCGATAATGAACGTACACGAATCCAAACCTAGTAAACACAATGTAATGTTTTGTCATTGTATTTTAGGTAAAATCGTCAATAAGAGTAATTTCTAATCCATCATATCACCAAGAAATAATTTTAGTAAAAAATTTATAAACGACTCAGGATTTAGTCAACTATAAAAATAAAGAGCATAACAACACATCCTGCCATTGTTCAAACATTTGTGAACCGAAATACTAAACAATAATCATGTTTAGAAACCATTATATACAAAAGGTTACAAGTGATTTAGATGTCACGTAGATCATCCTTTGAATGTTTGCCGTATCGTGTTATATAAACCAAAACGATTCTATTAACCTCAATACCGCATAAACCTAATTATTTAAATTTTAAAAGTAAAGCGCGCGCTAGACATCACTTGCCTTAATCTTGAACAAATTATTTACATTTTCAAGTTTAGCGAAATGTGTCATTTTAAAACGTATATCTTTTTGTCAATGACCTACCGAATTTAAAATGTATTTGATATTTACATGCAAAATGTTTGCTTAGCCATTCATCCATCCAATCATAAAAATATACCCAAATACTTGAAGATTTGGTAGTGTCTTCTTTCTTTTAACATATTTCGCGTTATTTTTGTTTTGAATATGTACACATTATTGAACTTGATATGCATTTTTAATTTCATTTAAATGAGGAGACAATCAAATAGACATTATGAGTACGCGCCCACAGCAATTTCTCGAAAAATTTGATAAAATCAATATTTGGTAAATATACGGTGCTAACCGATTTATTAACGTAAACTACACAGTACACTCGTACAATTAATTCGAACGAACCAGGAAAGGTCAACAGCACACATGTCAATCAATATTGTTTAACCAAGAACTAGTTCGTTTTGGTTTACCCTCGTGTTACGCGTGGGTGTGATGTATGACTTTGGGGTGATTTAATAGAGTTATCATTTTTTCCGAATTAATCAATTTGGGTTTTACCTAATTATCAAAATACGTTATTGTTCCAAAGGAAGCGTCATAACGTGCATATTTTAAATTGCAGGAGGCATATCAGTTTCCAGCAATTAGGCACGGTGCATATCGTCCAGTCTAATGTATTTTGATATAGATAAACATACTTTTAGTGAAATTGATGGTAAAATTAATTTGAATTAATATCGATTTTATATAAAACTAACATGAACGTAACGTTAATCACGTGCCTTGTGGAATTTATTCCACGCACGTAACATTTATGTTTCTGATTTATTTTCACTGTCGCTTTTCTTTTTATGTACATTTCCCTATGTAGGTATATATTTACTTGTGGTGAAGCATATTTTTAGGTCTGGGTTATTGGCGTTCATAGGTATGTATGTGCGTGCTCATATGAGAGTATTTGATTAGATCATGGATTATGAAAAAGAAAGGCTAAAAACATTTTTGGTGGCGCTTTATTTTATTTAATGAAGTCATTAGTGGTTTAACGCCGTCAACAAACAATTTTTTAATCGATATTTTATTTTTATAACAAATAGGTGGATTACTGTTCGCGAAATAGCTAACTTTTACTTGTGTACTCGAAATCATATATCATGATCATTATCACGTTTTAGGATTTCGAAAGTCACACGTAATATATTTGCGATCTTTATACACATATGTTAAACTGACCATTGTTTAAAAATAAATCCCATTCAATAGTACAATAAATTAGTTATTGGATTGCTTGGAATTTAAATGGTTAGTAAGTATATGAAAAGCTTTAATAAAGCAATAAATTATTAACACCATGATTTACGACAGCTAATGAGCATTTAATTAGAACTAAATATTTACTTTATATGGAAATCAAATACGTAATGATCATTGATTATATTTCATTATTTTTCATAAACGAGCATCAGCGTATAAATTATTCAAAATAACCGCGTAGCGTAACAAGCATGTTGACGAATTAGGATGTCCATACGCGGTGGATCAAAAATGAAATTAGATTTAACAAAATGGCTATAAAATTAAATAACTATTAAAGAGTAAACTTTTAAATCGAGTTATCGCTTTTCTAATTTCGATAAAAGCGGATTTCGGTGAAGCAATACTCTAAAATAATCTCCCTTGTCAAATAAGAATATTCTATTCAGTCGTTGATGGTTGGAAAAAATATTAATACAATTTTAATTCATTCAATTCAGTTGCGGGTTTCGTTAGGTACTGATCCGTATTCTTCTTCTTGAGCCCCCACCTTGTAAAAACGGCAATTTAATTAGTGTAGAATTTTAAATAACTAAAATGGAGAGTGAGTCAGCGTTTTTATTGTAGAATTAAGACATATTTATACATTTTCAACTTGAATTTTTAGCAGACTTAAAACAACCCTTAAATTAGTGAGGATAACGAACAAATACATGTCGTTAATGTTTACATGATCAAACTACAAATTATTTCAAAATTGCGAATTAATTCAAAATGGCAATTATGAATATAAGTTCAGGATATATTTCATGACAAATATTTGACGTATTTTTTTAAATTCAATTAGTTGCCACAAGAGCCTAGTTACTTGACGAACGAGAATTCGAAATAATGACCTATGACATTATAAGCGACAAAGAACCGTCTCAACGTATCGAGAAATTAAATGTTTTTATTAATTTATGCCTCACAGCAGTTGATGCAGTTGATGTCAGGCACTCAGCACATTGTTGACCAAACTAATTTATATGCTCAGCAGAAGCGCAATCACAATATAAAAATATATTTGTTAATTTATTGTAATAATTAGAAAAATAAAATGATTTATTTCAAATTAAAATATAGTTCGTATCTCGATCAAATTTGAAACAATTTTGGAAATACTTTAGGGCTAAACGCGAAATTGAAGATTGATACCCTGCTAATATGACTTATAACAATACCAGCGCCTCAAACTCCAAAGATATAGCTAACATGTTCGCGACGTTTTTTCAATCAGTCTATAAACCAAGCGTTACTAGTGGATAGTACGAGCAACCCAGCAATAACCACGTTTCAATAACTCCTTCTGTTATTTTTGAGGATAACATTTTAACGGCTTTACAGGGATTTGGAGACGGTTGTGGTCTTGTCAATATATTCATATGAAAATGATTTCATTCAAATGAGAGCCACGGATGGGCTTGGAGTACTCCATTCGGATTTTGTTCAAAAAATCATCTCTTCGGACGAGGCGCATTTCCATCTCGGTGGGTTCGTAATCAAACAAAATTGTCGCATTTGGGGATCGGAAAATCTACAAGGATATGTGGAGAAGCCAATGCACCCATTGTGTGTTACTGTTTGGTGCGTATTTCGTCGAAGATGAAGCCGGCGCGACCGTTACGGTCAACGGAATCGACTACCGCGACATGTTACTATCTTTTTTGTGGCAATATCTTGAAGATATTGATTTGCACGACCTTTGGTCCCAGAAAGATGGTGTGCCATGCCACACATCGGGCGTTACAATAGCGAAACTGCGTCAAAAATTCGATGGCCGCATTATCAGTCGAAATGGTGATGTGAATTGGCCGGCAAGGAGTTGTGATTTGTGATTCGCCTGTGGATTGTTATTTGTAAGGTGCCGTGAAGGACAAGTGTTATACGGACAATCCACAAACAATTGAGCATTTGAAAATATTGAAGCAACCATTGCCGAAATAGATCCGCACCAATCTAAAATGTGCTCAGAAATTGGACCGACCGAATGGAGTACGCCAAAGCCTGCCGCGGCTTCCATTTGAATGAAATCATTTTGCATAAATAACCAGGAGGATTGAATTTGGAATAAACAAAAAAATAAATTTGGAAATGTATTAAGCCGTTTTTATTTAATTAAATTTTTAAATCTGAACTTATTATTGGGACACCCTTTACTCTCTTCTATTTTGAAGGAGTACGCTGACATTTTAGCAATTCCATCATGTTACCTATTCAAGCATTCTTTAAGCACGAGCGTGTTTCCCGAAAAATGTTAAATTTCAAAAATTACACCAATTTTTAAATCAAGCAAACCAGATGACGTTACATGCTACAGAGGAATATCAACTATTTACATCAATTCGAAATTGAATTAGTATTATAGAACAACTTTAAATCCACAATTTCACGTCATATATTAATAAACCAGCATGGGTTTATGCCTGGCCGATCCATATCGACTAATCTGGTTTAATTCATCAGTAAAATAATTAATGAGATAGGAAAACATCATCAAGTTGATGTAGCGTTGGCGGATTTCAGTAAACCATTTGATTTCATCTGTCATCAGAAAGCACGCCAGTTTATTCTCATTTGGGTTTTCCCCCGATTACAAAAATTGGTTCTAGTCTTATCTATCGAACCGGCGATAATTTGTAATAATGGGAAGGATCACACATCGGGCCTTGGGTATTTATAGTTTTCATAGATCGAATAACCGAGATAATCAAAAACTCAAACGTGCTCATATTTGTTGATGACGTAGAAATTTTTCGAACTGTTAATGGAATGCTAGATACGAAGAAACTTCAAGAAGACATGATAGATTAAGTAAGTAGCATGATCGAAACTCGCTTTACTTAAATATTAAGAAATGCGAAATCATGTATTTCCCTCGTAAAAGAAATCCATAAATTACTTCATACAAAGTCAACAACGAAGTATTGCAAAGCGTCAATGAGATTATAGATTTAGGTGTTACATTTGTCGAAAATGCCAGTTTCAATAGGCATATTGAAAATTGTATGATTTGTTAAAAGATGGACAGGTTAATTTAAAGATATTCAAATCTTATGTTCACTCTATTTCGCTTGGAAAAGTGACTGGGATTACGACCATAATTTACCATTCCATAAAATGTGATTCGGTTACCTCCGTACTAAACAAGATGCACGGATTACAAAATAAGCACGTTTGAAAATACACGACTTCTCTTAGGCGAGCGTTTTATTGTTAACGTTTTGCTTGGTCACATTGATTCAGCTTACAATTTGGAAAATATATCAATTCATGTGCTTTGCAGAACATTTCGAAACCATGAGTTTTTAGCACTAGAACACCATTCCACAAACTATGGAGAAAATAACCCCATTAATAGGTTGTCTAAATCATTCAACATCATCGACGACCTGTTTTACTTTAATTTGTCAAAGGACAACTTCAAAAATATCCTGAAGAACTATTTTGTACATTTTTAAATGTTAAATCAAAATGTGGTAAATTTTTATTTTAAACTAAATAATCTGAAATCATACAAGTAAATCGCGGAATAGATTTCTTTAAATAAATAAACAATACCACAATAGAACTCATGAAGCTTCTTAGAGAGAAGAAAACAGAGCAACCGATACTATTAGAGAGAACCACAGAGAGAAGACAACAAAATAATGAAGGAATAAGCTATAACAGGTTATGTTTAATAAAAATAACGAAACAGCGTAAAATTATGAAACAATTGAGGCTCTTTCTAAAGTCAAAAGATCGTTGAAAAACCGAAAATATGTGGTCGTTATGGAACAACAACACTTCTTTAATTATTATATATTATATTTTCCTAGTACTGCTGGAATCACGGAACAAACGAGAAATGAATGGACATTTGGTAGAAGAAGTACGGCACTTCATAGAACACCACCATCAACTCCACCGCCAGAGAGCACCGCACTATGTGAACGTCACAATGAGAAGGAAAATACCTCTTCTATCAAGCATACAAATTTCGAACTAACTTCTGAAGCCACGCCCAGTGCACGAACAGTCATAATGAACAACGCAGAGTTAATAAATAAATTTGAACAAATGGAGAAATTAATCGCGCAGCTGAACAATGAAGTTATCGTGCTAAAGAAAGAAAACCTTATGCTAAAGGAAACAGTAAATAAAATTAACAACGCAGAAAACTCAGCATTATTGAACAACCAATTTCAAGTATGCACAAATCTAGACGAATATCACACGGATGAAGATGAACTTGAAAGGGAAACCAATTGGAGACTACAGAAATCCAAGAGAGCAAACAGGAAACCAACCCAAGCAAGAGGAAAGCTGAATCATCACCAGCAGTTGAGCCAATTCAAACCCACATTAAAACTGCCAATGCAATTAATGCACCAAAAGTCCATGAGCCAGAAAAGAAGAAACAGGTTCCAATCCGATCAATATTCTAGGAATAACAAATCACGGTAGTATTCAGAAAGTGATGAAAGAAGTAGTACGAAATGGCTACAAAGTAATATCGCTCAGTAATAATATTTGGAAAATAAACACAACAGAGCCTGAAGATTATAAAGCTCTAGCTAGCAAATTAAATTATGTTGGTCACCAGTGATATACCTATACGAGGATAAAAATGATCGATCAATTAAAGTAATGGCAAGAGGTCTCCAACATGTTCAAAAGATGAAATTATTGAGGACCTACAAGACAAAGGCCTGAAAATAATCGATGCAGTCAACATCATCAGAAAAAAACGAGAAAATAGGGAAGGAAATGTTGAAATCATGAGAAGACGACTCCCACTTTTCATGCACACCTTCGACAATCAAGAAAAAATCGAAAATATTTACAATATTATGCCTATCCTCAACCTCAGAGTTAAAATAGAAACACCGAGAAAGATCACTTGACTAATACCTCAATGTAAAAACTGCCAAGATTATAATCATACACAAAAGTACTACCATCGTGAAGCAAGATGTGTTAAATGTGCATAAAAACACGCTGGAAACGATTGCACAGTTCCCTGAAACACAACACCGCAGTGTATCAACTGTAAAGGCCAGCATCCAGCCAACTACAGAGGATGTGAAGTAGCAGTACAACTACAGAAAATGAGAGTTAAATCACGCAAACCAGATGAAAACGTTACTTATGCACAAATAGTTCAGCAAACAGAGCAGAAACAGTTAAAAGTGGATCTCGTTTTACAGGGCATACTGAGAAATCTAGAGAACCTCAACAAAAGACTCATCTCGCAGGAAATGAGTCTGCAGAACACACTAGACGTAAACCACAATATAAATTATATATTACCGACCAAATAACACAGTGGTTAAAGCTTTGGCGTTTGGATCGGGAGGTACCGGGTTCGAATCCCGATAGGGACAGGATGCAAAAGGGAATTTTCATCGGCAGATTACGATCTGGGATGAAATGGAACACAACTATGACCTCCTTTTGGAGTGCTGGCATGGAGCTATGCAATGTGCAGATGGTGACAAAATTGGGCCTATATTCTCGTACGTTCTCGATTTGCGAAAGCGAATTGCGAAATAGTTGGGAGTGCTTTGGTCCCAGAAAAGATTGCAAAGAATTAAAAAAAAAACTTATCATATAAAATCGAATTATAAACAAAAGAAATTAATAAAACAATAAGAATCGTAACCTGGAATGCAAATGGGCTATTGCATCACATTCAAGAACTATATACAGTGCTGGGAAAAAAAATTGGGCAAACATATTTTATTGCAAATTTAAGTCTTTTTTGCTAAAATTACAAAACTTTTGAAAGCAATTGGCTTATTGTTAAGTATGACGTAATTTTTTGAAGAAACAAAATGTACCTGCAATTAAGGGGCAAAATCCCGAAAAATGTCAAAATATTCAAAATACGTTGATTGGAGTTAAAGTAATAGAATAATTTAAGCACCTATTTTTTAATTTTTGTTTTATTTTTTATTGATTTATAGAAGTTCTATCTTTAATATTAATATTTTGTTAGACCGCCTTTGGTTTTTATTACACCGGTACAACCCTGCAACTGATATGCAAAAAAATTGGTCAAGCAATTATTTTATTTTACGCCTACCGTTCTTGGCTTTCGTCATTAGGGTGCAGATGTTTTATTGCCTGTAATTTTTTTTTTGTGTATTAATAGTGCATATTTTGTTGATTAAGTTATTCTGCAAGTGAGCCTAGTCAAATAAAGAATAAAGTGCAATTTTAGTTTAAAAAAATGGGAAAAGTTAGTGAGCAGCGTAAAAGCAATATGTTGATTTTGGCGCGAGAAAATTTAACCACTCGTGAAATAGCAGAAAGATTAAACATTCCTAAGAGTACTGTTGCGTGGAATATTAACAAAATGCGAGAGATGGGCAGTACATAAAGAAAGAAAGGCTCTGAAAGGCCCAGAAAGACAACGCCAATGGAAGATCGTTTCATAATGATACAATGTCGTTGGAACCGGTTTAAAACTTCATCGGACATCAGACGGGATGTTGAGCGAGCAACGAGAAAAGAAACTTCAGCCAGCTTAGTGAGAAAAAGACTTGTTAAAGCTGGTTTGAGAGCACTTAAGCCAGTCCAGAAGCCTGAGTTCACATTACTAGTGAAAAAAAAACGTTTGCTATGGGCCCAGGAGTATGTTTCTTGAACTCCAGAGATGTGGAATGATGTGATTTTCTCCGATGAATCAAAATTCAAGCTGCATGTTGTAGATGGAAGAATTCTCGTAAGTGAGAATGAACACATTCTGTGTTAATGCTTTTTAGCAAGACTTGCAAATTTATTTTTCAGCAGGACAACGCTCCGTGCCATACCGCCAAAGTTGTGAGTTATTAATATTGAATTGTAGATAGAAAAATTGCCTTTCAGATAAACATAAAAAATTTGTTAAAAACTTGTTTTTTTTCTTATCTCTTCATTTAAAGATAAAAAAGTACTTCGAAGAAAGAAGTATCGATGTGTTGAGCTGGCCTCCGTATAGTCCAGCCTTAAATCCAATTCAAAATATTTGGCCTATAATGAAGCTAGAAGTAGCAAGAAAGCGCCCAGAATCGATCTAAGCTTTAAAAAGTTTGTTCATGACGATTTGGGACTCCATACCTCCAACGACTTTGAAAAATTTATCGATTCAATAAATCGGAGGTGTATCGCTGTAATAAAAGCAAAATGGTGGTCCAACAAAATATTAATATTTAAGATAGAACTTCTATAAATCAATAAAAATCAAAAAAAAAAAAATAAAAAATATTTATTTCGTTACTACTACTACTCCAATCAACGTATTTTGAATATTTTGGCATTTTTCGGGTGTTTTCCCCTAAATTCCAGGTAAATTTTTTTTTTGCAAAAAAATTATGTCATACATTTTAAATAAAATGAAACAATAAGCTAATTGCTTTCAAAAGTTTTGTAATTTTAGCAAAAAAAGACTCCAATTTGCAATAAAATATGTTTGCCCAATTTTTTTTCCCAGCACTGTATATTTTTAAACATGCATAATATAGATATACTATGTGGGCAAAAAGTAGTAAAACTTTTCAATTTAAATTTCGCGCGGAAAACCATTCGTCGAAATTTTTTTTTTCTATATTGGTATGACTGTCAGTGACATCTGTGCCAAATGTCACATCAAAATAATCATTAGTATTTAGTATACGCTTGTCTTTCTGAAGTACCAAAAGTGCATTCGGCGATTTTTACAATGAGTGAAATTATTCAACAAAGAAGTTCCATTAAATTTTGTGTGCGGAATCAATTTTGTGGTGCCGAAACGTTCAGAATGTTGCAAAAGGCCTTCGGTGATAATTGTATGTCGCGAGCAAGTGTTTTTGATTGGTACAAATTGTTCAAAGAGGGTCGAGAACGTGTTGACCAACGACCACGTCTTGGCCAATCTAAATAATTCATTCTCGAAGGAATTTTACAATTGCTGTATTTCTTTGGTAAATTTACAAGAATAATTGCATGTATCTAAATTGAGAGAAAAATTTAGCTAAATTGAAATTTTGTGTAGAGAGCTCTTTGATTGAACCTTTGAAAAAAAAAAATCTTAAAATTATCTCCGAGTGGTAAGCACCTTAACTAAAAATTCAATTTAGCTTTCGTAAATCTAATTTTTTTTTTTCAATTTAGTTAAATTTTTTATCAAGTTAGATACATGCAATTGTTGTTGTAAATTTATATAAACTCGCCTGAATGTTTACTTTTGAAATACTTTTATAAACAGTTTGTTGTTTTTGTATAAGTTTGTTTCAATTTCATTGACATTAATCTAGCTTGTAGGAATCTTGGTGAGCAGATACTACAGTCCAATTCAAGTAAGGACACGGATTGGTTTATTTTTAATTTCACCACTCTTGATTCAATTCCCTAAATGGGCCTTGCACTCTCTACAGTACTTTTCAATGCTCGGTGCTTATGTGTAAGTTCAATATAATCATTATGATTATTAGTACACTTCAAAATCACTTCAAATACTTATGTAAAGTCTATAAGCTTTAAGTGTAGCTGTTTTAATTGCTTATTCTTTCTTATCATAACGAGAATGAGTTTTATTTTTAATAGAAGGGAACCGAATAACTTTATTAGATCACAGTTATACGTTTACTGTGCAAATAGAGTTAAGCAGTTTTATCAAGAAGCAGCACGATTCTTGCCTCTTGTCAGCGTAAATATTTTTACTATGGGTGGGTTTTCTGATGGTCGCCGGTTTTCGCAGTTGCGATACACTTCTGACTAAATACTATATATTTTGCAGTCCAAAATCACTAGATTACAAACCAGGTTCACGTTTTTATGGACCAAGGTGACTTTTTTTAAAACTTGTTTAGTTTTATAAAATGAACTGACATTTCTCGAAAATATGATCGCTTCTGTATAAATGAAATTCAAAATATTGTAAATTAAATTCAACTTCAAATTTAAATTTAAATCGTTTTCTACGATAAAAACCGGGTTTAGGACAGATTTTTCGATCAGTTTACCATAGAGTTTTTCAAAAATAATTGAATTTACCGAAAAATTTACTTAAAATCAAGTTTTACCCGACTATTGGTACGCAGCCTAAGTATCAATATATTTTACAATTCAAATTTAATATTTTGTAGCACAAATTAAGTTTCAAATTTGTATTAAACTAACATAAATTTTTAATTTATTCGAAAATTTCAAACAATATTTTAAATTTATATAGTTGAACTTGAACATATTTAGTTAATTAAAATTAATTTAATCAAAACGCGTGGCGAGAGAGAGATACTGCGGAAACAACTTAATCACCAACATCAAGCAGCAATTGCTTAGGTTAATACAAAAAAAAAGAAGACAACCATAACCCGCCCAATGCAATGTGCAGATGGTTCTCCGTAAATCGGACCTATAGCCGTACGTCCTCAATTTGGCCAATGCGTAAGGTAGGGCGTAAAAAGCGAACCGCGAAAGAGTTGGGAATGCTTCAGTCCTAGGACAGATTTCAGGAATTAAACACAAACAAAGACAAATTTGATTGACCGAATGAGTACAGCACATAAAAAATGGAATGGACAATCAAATACTCCCCAAACCCCCGGCCAGTACATCTCATCCAGCAAACATGGTTAGGATTCAATCAACCAATCACTCATTAATTCGAACAATACTTGTTTTCTGAAACCTTAATGAGATATACAGAGGTCGGCACTTGAAGGGTTACCAACTTCACGCTGCTGTAGCAACCAAGATAATAAAAGTTATTGAAATGGAATTGAAACACAACAGTGTTATTGCTTTGTATTTAGCTGGAAAATCGCAACCGGTCATTGTTAATGACATTGAACCATTACACGTTACAATGATACTGGTAGCATCAAAAATGCCATGAAGGTGGACATCCAAAAAGAGCAACATCGCCAGAAATGGTTCGAAAGGTGAAGAACAGAATTCAACGTAATCCACACCCACACAAAACGCAGTTCAATTGGCGAAAATCTCAATGTATCTGCTCGTAGCATGGGGCGCTTATTAAACAATGAATTACGATTGAAGCTCTACAAAAAGTGCAAGATTTAATACCTGCACAAAACGCAGTCCGCCTAGCAAGAGCAAAGGTGTTAAACCACTTGCACGTTGGTTGCAAGTTTGAGAATTTGATCTTTCTGATGAAAATCTTTTATGTTTCAGCAATATGTAAACAAACAAATCGATCATATTTGGTGAGAGTGCGAATCAAAAGAAAATTTAGATTAGCGGATTGCTCTGCGAAAGCAAGTATCTGCATCAGTGATGTGACCACTCGTTTTCATTGAACGTAAAAGTAAATCAACAAACCGTGGAAAGATTTTAAACGATGCTTTGATACCTTGGGCTCGTAAACGATTGGGTAGAAACCATTGGATGTTTCAACAAGACTCGCCACCATCTCATGAATCCCATGAAACCCAATGTTTTTTCACAAGAAAAAGTCCCCGGACTTAAACCCAATGGAGTGTTCAATATGGTACATTCTGGAGACCTAACCAAACAATATGAGACGTTCGATGCCTTAAAGATTGCTCTTCGCCGAGAATGGGACAAAATACCGTAAAACCACATTCATGTAGGGTGTGAAGCGGTAAGGTTACAAAAATCCGAGAAAAAACGGATTCCAATTAATAATTTGATAAAGCAGTTTCCCTGATGGAAGACCGAATATAAACTGACAAATATAAAAATGAAAGAAAACATGTTTTGAAAACTATCCGAATTTAAAGAACATTTGCGCCACAAAATATAAGAATTTGAATTGAAAAATGGTCATAACTTGAAACGATAGAATACATTAACACATAATATAACATAATATTCTGGACGATAGCCAGACATTTCTATCTATATTTCGAGTTATAATACACATGTTTAACGAAATAATAAAATAATTCGTATAATTCGTTCAATTATACTTTGAATACTCGTAAGTTCAAAGTATTTTCCCAAGCATATGGATCTGATGAAATTTTTAAATAAACAATTCAAAATTTTATTAGTTCGAAACCAAACTTTCAAACCTCTTGGCGACCTTAGCTCGATATAAAAATTAAAAATATATTGCGAAAAGAGGTAATAATAGTAAATGTTTGTATATATCAATTCTCCCAAGTCCCTAACCCAACCTAAGCTGCGTTTTTCTGAAAAACAGTCAGGTTGAGTTCGCGACAGGTATGATATTGTCGATACTATAGTACTTTTTCGATACTTTGGCTTTATGAAAACTACTTCGATACTTTCGAGTGATTTTTAGTACTTTTGGGAAAATTCTAGAAATGTCACTTGTAATTCGGTTTCATCTAGAGATCGGGTTGTTCAACAACTCTAACTCCTATGATTAAAATATTTAATCAGTTTAATGATTAAAGCTACGTACGTAGTTTAATATTTTCAACCAAGTGTAAAATTTTGCAAAGGTTTCATGCGAAATGCAATTTTTTCTTATGGAATTATCTATCACAACAATGCTTTATGCTTTTATTAGTTACTTATCATTTAAATAAGTCAAAAATTCCGATAATAAATTTAAAATTTAAATTTATTAATACTCGGAAAATTAATTAATTAAATACTTGTAACGCCTATATAAAACCACGGGGTAATAAAAGTATAGAAGCTCTTAAGTGGTCTCGATTAGTTTAATCCCATTTCGTCCATAACAAATTAAATGTTTAATTATGGAAATAAGACAGTGATATATACCCTCAATATTAACCATCAGTTTTTGGAGATATTCACATTAAAATTAGGTTTTCTTGAAATGGATGTGAAGCCCACTACATTGTTCGTTTAGTGAACGATCACTAAATTTTGTCACTTTCAATTAAGTTAATTAATTAACTTTTCTTCTGTTGGTGTCGGGACACGGAGGCTTGCATTCTAAAAGATCTGTTCTACTCTAATCAAAGTTTTATGTTTAAGCTTTTCATTATTTTTGTTATTATTTTTTGCACTTCAGAATTGCACTTCAGATAAAAAGATTACAAGATGTTCGTTTTCTCAGAAATCACTAAACAAACAGAAATTTCGAATATGTTTGCATCGTTATTTTTTGGAAAATTCGATCCCAATCTTTAATGGCGATAGACGAGACCGTATTGCTTATTAATTATAAATGCAGAAAATGAAAATTTGTGCAGCGCTTTTAACAATGGCAATTTGTGGATTAATGTCTTAGAAGAGGTTATATTACATTGCGTGAACTGATTTATGATTTGTCTTTAAAATAAACACTCCAGCGTAAACCGCTCAGGTAAAGCCAATGAGTATTCAAAGAGATCCAATAATCACTTTCGACTTATTTAACGCCACTATTTCTAGTCCCAATTTCCAGGATTAGCAATAATAATTGCTGAAATGGTATAAAATGGAATAAAATGGTTTGTAATCAACGAGCTATGCCGAGTTTTTCAATAACAGCAATAGAGGCACTCAAGTACTGCTTACCAATAAAAGAAAATGGTGGATCGTTAAATACTTCTTTTAGAATGGGGTTGTTGGTTTTTTATAGTTTACATTGAAAAAAACTCGAACAATCCAAATTGACTAACATTACGATAGATTTGCAAGAACTGCTTGACATGAACATGTGTCAGAAAGCATTAATTAAAATTGTGATTTGGGTCCGATAAAATGCTATTTTGATGTGAGTACAGCGCAAAAGTACTTTCAAACTGAATTCAGTACTCTGCTCCTTAACAATTTAGTACTTTTGATTTCTTGCCAATATTATCTCTGGTTCGCGATAGCCTTTTTCAAATATTCCAATTTAAAATTAAAAATTTAATTTGTTTGAAATTAAATAACTTAGGTTTATATGTATAGTTTTCTTGTAATATTGATGTTCTTATAGTTCTGACCGGTTCCGTTATTATACAGAACTATACAGAACATCGTATTATAAGAAAACTATACATACAGCTTTCATGAAGGATTTTTTGGTTTATACTGAGATTACTAATCTAAGTTATTTGATTTAAAAAAAAAAAATTTGAAAAAAGCTATGGTTCTGGTTTATGACCAGTATTCCTTAAGAACTGGTTTATTAAATTAATGTTATGTATATAAAAAAATTCTTTAAATATATAATTAAAATTAGTCGCGGGTAATTAGGAAAGATCATGTAAGACTATAGTAGTTTTGGCATATATTTCCAAATAATTATTCTTTAAATGGTTAAGGAATAATTTATCAAACGTGCTCGAAGGTATTTTTAAATCAAACCGTTTTCAATAATCAAATTTTCTGTTAGAGAATTTAACGGTAATTTTCTATAGAATTTGTTGTTCTTCATACAGTTTTTATGCAAATCAAAATATTTACTAAGAAACCTACCTACCTATCAAAAAAATCTAGGCTTTAAGTTACATGACCCTATCTATAATACTTACGTACTTAGGTATACATATTTGAAACCTACATACGAGTACACAAAGTATGTTTGCGTTCTTATGCACAATTTACAAAACTAATAATTTTATATTTGTTTTTCCAATTGGTAATTTTCTTTTTTTCTACCGCATTTGACATAATTCCGCTACAATATTATTATAACACTGCATATCATATCATGTAGTAATTCTTGTTAGTGAAAGAAAACAAACAAATGGCAAAGAAAACCTCAGCTGAACTCAAACCAAAACAAAATTTTTCAAAAGAACGAAGAAAATCCATATTTTCATATTGCTTTTTTGTTTTGTTTTTCTTAATCAATATGGATTATGTAAAAATAAGTCAAAGAATAGGCGGAAAAACTAAACCGGTACGAGATTAACAAAAAAAAATTCGTTTGGTAAGTAGGAATAGATAAATACATAAAAGTTTTTGATACAAAAGAATATAAGGCCGAACAAAACAGGGATAGTACGTCGACACCGCAAAATATGTCACGGTCTTCCATTCTGTATAAACAATAATGATTATTATTTGTGTTGCGTATATTTAATCAGTATGGGAAAGTTTTATAAAAATAAATAAAAAAGAATAAATCGATAAACACTTTATCTCACTTTAATTATGTTATAAAAGGTTATCAATAGCTGGTACAATATTTTAGGCGTCAATAATACTATTAATAGAAGAATTTAAAGTAAACCCGTATTCATAATTGTATCCGCAATATTTTATTACAAACACTTAAAATATTAATTAACACTGTTTATTAGCATATACCAAATTACTTACAACTTCTTACACAGAAAAAAAACAAATAAAATATAAAAATTGATCTAAACTTTAATAATATATCACTTTATAATTTTAGCAAAATTTTCACTATAAAAAATATCACTTAATAAATCTACATGCAACTACCATGGACGAGAGTTGAAAAATAACTGTCAAAATGTTGAGAAATATTGAAAATATAAACGCAATGAAAAACAAAACAAAATGTTTCTATCACGTTTACTCTAAAGCTAAACGCAATATTTTAATTTATATATAACCATCTCGTTTCTAAGTATCGATTAATGTCATAATGTGTTTTCCGAATTATACCAAAATGAGAATAATATGCTCACAAACACAAACACATGCAAAACAAAACATCATGCTTGTTTTGTTATTTTGTAAAAAATTATTTATTCTCTTTCGATTTTCACGTGTTTTGTTTGTTATGTTTATGTTCTAATTTTGGTTTGAGTCATGGATTTTTATTCTATTTATAATAGACAACCAATAGATAGGGGTGTTGTTTGTTGTTGAAAATATGTAACGAATAGTTTTAGTAATGAGTAGGTAGGTGTATGAAAATTATTTATTGATAAATAGTTTTCTAATTATTTAATCAGGTAATATGTTTATGGTAATTTTATATTTTACCCACATGTGGAGCACACCCTATTTTCATTAATTAATTAATTGTATTCGTATGTATATAACTGATAAAATGTTATCAATGCTTGTATAATTTCACAAGTCGAACTAGTAACTAGATGGTTATTATCGAGCACAGAACCATGCATAACGTATATCAATAAGTGCAATTGATAATAATTGGGATCGTAAATAAATTTTGTTTTTGTTATTCGCCGTCAATTTATTACTAAATGCATGGCATTACATAGGTATCCGCAGAACGACACGTATACACAATGTCGCGAAAGGTCGTACTTGTGGTGAAAGCCTTCCATTGAAATTACAAAATATAGATGATATTGAAGTGTATGTAAACACAATAACGTGCTTACCGCTATAAAATAACTTAAGCAGAATGTTAATGTCACCCTGGGTTTGTACACGATTTTCGAATTCATCATTGACAAATATGCCTCAGTTTATTTTTTCTAGAAGTTTTTAATATTTAATTGGTTAAGGTGCTTATAAATTTTAAATAAACAAATATTTGTTTAGGGCCGCAATTATTTTTTGATAACAAGTGTTATGAATATACAGCAATGACATCTGTTAATGAACACATGAATCTAGTGGATGCCAAGTCTCCGAAAGTTTAGTAAACTTAACTTAAATATATAATCGATTTGGTTTCTTTTTATTTTTATTTGATTTGTTCATCTTAGGACTGCTGAATCTTAGCATTCTGCTTTCAAATGGAAACTGCTTTCCTCAGACATTTCATCTACTTAATTAGTCTATTAATATACCAACTATATGCTCTTCATTCAGCCAAGGTTCATTAAGGACTTTTCTTTTAAGTTTGCTATCTTTGGTTTCAACTTACTGAAACGCAATGCATGTTCCGGTGAGCATTCTTCTTTTCGAGTAATAAAAAACATCTACAAATCTCTCGGTAAATATGTTACCGATAAGGATTTAGAAAAATCACATTCCGAAACTAGTTCTGGCAATTTTTGGAGATTAGTCTATATTTAAAAGTAAGCTGATTTCTATCAGTAGCAAGCGGACCAAGCCGAATTAAATATAAATTAATTATGCGGTGAATAGTAAAATAATAAACTCAATAGGAGTAAGTGAAGAATAGAACAGACCGACCCTCATTTACCTAATTTGCAGATCATTAAGTTTTGTAATTTTCTTGCTTCCGATTAATTACCGGTCATCAAATTCAGACGTCTAAGTGTAGTATCGCTATAGAACAGCCGATCTGTAGATAAAAAATACAACATTTTGCTGCAATGACTTTAAATGGTATGGCAAAAACCTACTGAATGGTACTCAAATTTTATATAGAAAAGCAGCAACCAACTCAACCGGTTTTATTATGTTGTTTCAATTGCTATTTGTATTTTTGGTTAACCAATGGAACAAAACCGGTATAATCGAATGGTTGCTTCTCATATAGAGAACCGCTCCAAATTTAGATGGGTTGGCTTCGAAAACATCTTCCACGCACCATGTCTCCGCAATGTATACCATACATGTTGCTTGTTGTATTAGCACGAATACTACGTATTGCTGTTTATCTGAAACAGTTAGATAAGATCATCAGCGTAGCTCTGTAATGTGGATACTCGTTTTACTCTTCAATATGAAAGTGTACAGATACTCGATTTATGATAAATTCAATAGTGTTAGTATCAATTCGGAATTTGAGATAGGCTTTGTTGTGAGGCTACGAGTTGTTGAAGAGCCGTCTCGTATTACATTATGATACTTGATTATATTTAGTAGATTTATATGCAGAAAACGATAAACCTATTATGGATCCTTTCTAAGAATTTCAGAAAGGTAGAAGAATTGGCGATTTGGCGAAAACTTGGACGAGGGCAGAGTGGAAACCATTACCATTCTTTGGGTTGACGCAGCCAACTCATTGGCTTTACAACGTTCCTTATATGACATGTGAGCAGCACATCCTAAATATGTTATATAAGCCCATTGTGTCGTTATATTATGAAATTACTTCAGTCAACATGAAGTTTGTTTTTCTTGTTACATTTGTCAATGTAGTCAAAAACATATTCGTTAGCGATGATGCTAATCCACAGTGCGGATTTTAGTTGGTGTGTAAAGCACACCCTATAATTAGTGTAGTCAAAGTTCCCAGTTGGCTTATTTTCTGTTAGTGATAACGTAGTTTTGTGCAAATTCTTAGTGCCACCAATTTAATTTTAGGTGTGATAAGTTTTACCAAATACGGGTTAAATCGATTACCTTCAGACTATCACCTGAATGGTTAGTTGATTAATAACTAAACCGGTCGTTTTCAACATCGTTGGCCACATTTATTAAACCGGTCGCTTCCAACATTGTCGGTCAGATTAATTAAACTGGCCGTTCTCGACGTCGGCGGCATATATTATGAAACCGACTGTTTTTAATACATCATTAGAGACCGAGATGACATCTTAATTAACGTGTCTCTGCACCGGCTAGCAAATAAATTATTCTAAAAAACAAGTTTATTTTTTTCTTAAATTTATTTATATTTAAAACGTGTTTTGCTTATTCCTCATTTTGGCTTTTTGTTTCGGCGCGTCGTACAAGGTGTGAGTGAATAATCCACCAACTATTCTTTTACCGACGATTGAGACAGACTTAACATCAGCATCAGGCAGTGTTTTAACGGAGGAGTCCAATGTAACGATAACGGCCGCTCAACTGGCTGGACTCATCAATAATGCTGTTGCCGGAACTATCTCACGGGTAAATGTAAATTCCACTTATACACCGGAGACATCGCGAGCAAATACTAATTTGCCTCCCAGAGCGGGAATAATTGCTCGAGTGGCTTTTAAGCCTCCACAGCCACTCACAAAACAATAATGTGTGGTATGAAATACTCGCGCAGTAATTCGCGGTGGTAGATATTACGGTCGAAGCAACTAAATGTGCTCAGGAAGATATTACGGTCGAAGCAACTAAGTGTGCTCATGCGATGGGAGCGCTGGATGCACGACTCCACGGCAACTTTGCGTATCTCATTACTAGGTGACTCAGAGAAAACGAAAATTAACAATCTGAGGCATGCTTTCTGCTTGACACTTGGGGACAGGAAGCCGTCCCAACTGTTGAGCGTCATGAAGTTGAATGCTGGTAATAATTTAAACGAAGCAACACTACGTCAATTTTGGATGAAGAATTGTACCAGTGAGTTCAAATGGTGCTCGCAAAACCCCGACAACACGCCCCGACAACGCCCGACAACAATGTTTCATAAAAGTCACGATTCCAGACAAGTATCCGATTCCACATCTCCAGGACTTTACACAACAATTCGAGGGCTGCACTATATTCACAACGATAGACCTTGTCCAGACCTACTACCAAATTCCTATTGAACCGACTGGCATTCCAAAAACAGCAATTTCGACACCTTTTGGACTATTTGAATTTTGTAGAATGACTTTTGGCCGTAGGAATGTAGCACAGTCGTTCCAACGTCTTATGCATTCAGCACTAACCGGACTGGACTGGACGAGGTGCTCATTGCCCCTCGTAATTATGACAAACATCTCGAACATATTAAAACTATTTTGACTAAATTAGAAGAACATTTACTGGTTGTAAACGTTGACAAATGCGTTTTCGCAAAAACCAAAATTATCTTTTTAAGCCATTTGGTAACTGGACAAGGTATATTACCGTCGCATGAATGGGTTCAAATCATCACAAATTTCGAACGACCACAGACTGTTAAACAACTGAAACGCTTTTTAGGCATGATCAACTTTTACCGACGCTTCATGCTGCTGACCAGGAATAGTTGTACGACTACCTAAGGTTACACTAAGAACAGTTGAGTTCCACTACAATGGTCAATTGAAGCTATCGAAGCGTTCGATAACTGTAAAATTAAACTTACAGATGCTACTTTATTTATTCATCCATCATCATCAGCAGTTTCTGATACGGCGATCGGAGCGTTGGTCCAGCAGTTCATATCAGACACTTGGCAACCACTCGGGTTCTTTTCAGTACGTCTCAATGATACACAAAAAAGATACTGTGCTTATGATTGTGAACTTCTCGCGGCTTATTCGGGGATCAAACACTTCCGACATCTTTTCGAAGGTCGTTATTCACGCTTTACACCGATCATAAAGCACTCGTCTACGCTTTTAATCAGAAACTCGAAAAAGTATCTCCTCGTCAATTTCAACACTTAGATTTGATTGGTCAATTCACGACTGATATTCAGCACATCCCTGGACTGGAAAAATTTTAAGGAGTAACTCTGTTCTCAAATTCGAGAAATTTCCCGTTTCTTTCAGTTCGAGAAAATTAATTTATTGCGATATTTCGATTACTACACCTAGGCCATTCATTCCCCTAAAATTCCAAAAGTAAGTTTTCGAGGCTTTTCATAATCTTTCTCATCCTGGCGTCAAAGCTTCCATCAAACTTTTGACTCAGAATGTTATCTGGTCATCAATTGAAACAGACGTTCAGAAGATAGCTCAAAGTTGTGTAGCTTGCCAAAAGGCTAAAGTCTCTCGACACACAAAATCTCCGCTTACTTATTTATTAACTACTCAACGTTTTTCGATTATTCGTCTCGAGATCATTGGTCCGTCACCAGTATCTGATAATTAACGGTATTGCGTCACATTGATTGATAGATACACTCGCTGGCCCGAGGCGGTTCCGGTTCCGGATATAACTGCTGGAACCATCGCTTTCGCTGTCTACTCGCAATGGATAGCTCGCTTTGGTGTTCCAGAGTTCATCGTCGCGGACCAAGGCATGCAATTCAAATCACAACTTTTTCACGAACTGGCTAACTTACTCGGTTTTGAGCGCAAGAGAACAACTAATTAAAATCCAAAATGTTATGACATAATCGAGAGACGGCATCGTTTCGTCAAATCTGCCATTATGTGCTATGACCAATCTGATTGGGCTAGTGTTCTTCCTTCAATCTTATTATCACTACGAACAACTTATAGTGATGAACTAAAAGCTACTCCAGCCGAATTTGTGTACGGATGTACGACTCGAGTTCCTGGAACATTTTTAGATACTAAGAACGATCAAATTTTACAATCAGATTTTATTGCGAACTGAAGACGACACTTTGATGAAATTCGACCTTTATCGGCTTCTCGACATACTACGGACAAAATTTTCAAGGTAAAGATCTGCTGATTTCGCACGTTTTCTTACGGACTGACGCAGTACGCAGATCGCTACAACCACCATATACTGGACGGTATTTGGTTATCGACCGTGAAAAATTTTATACTTTGGATCTGAACGGACGACATGTCAACATTTGTATCAACAATCAATCACAAATTACGGACGCACCAACTACACAGACTGGATTACTTTTACCATCTCCCGAACCAGAACTTATTATTTCAGCTGGAGAACCTAAATTACCTACCGTGGAGCCGAAAGTTCGCAAACATGTTCGTTTTGATCTTTCACCTAAATCTTTAACAACTAAAAGGGCGGTCGTGAATCCAGAAATCCTAAAATCCTACCAGATTCTTGTAATCAATAGATCATTACACTCTCGGGGGAGGGGGGGGGGGGTAAGGGGGTATATTTGAATAATAATTGTATATTTATAGAAATAGTAAATAGAATACATATCAACACATAAACAATAATTTGGGTTTTATTACCAAACTTACTTGCACAGTATCTCACTAATGAATTTACAAGTGTTTGCAACCAAATTCAATTCAACGGATGTTTTAAAACCTAAACTGTCAAACGAGTTTTTTCACTTTAATAATCATTTAAATGATATTTCAACTGGTATCTGCTTTTTGATAATTTAACACAATTGTAGAAACCGTTGAACGTGCCAACAAATTGCAGGATAAAGATTTCGATAACGCAGAGTCCACAATTGCAAGCATGATCGGATGACAAACATGTTTTCGGCTAGTAGACGTACTGTGTAGTTGGGTACATAGAATTGTGTCGATATTGCAGAACAAAATATCAATAATAGTTGTAAATTTATCTGTAGAGTTGGCAGCCCAAGTTAATTAATACTAAATTTGTCGTTGTGCAGACGGGTGTACGCTAGGTAACAATATATACAACGTAATCGTCTGCAGACTGGTAAAACATCAACAAGAATTTTCTTAATTTGACGTTGCATTTAGCACGAGCCTGATACAAATCCACTTTATTTGGATTAATTGGACCTTTATAAAAATTTGAAGCAAGTTAATTGAAAATCTGGTCTAAAGTCGATTTTAGTAAATGTTTTTATGCTGTAAAAGTGTAAAGATGAGTCCATTCGAAGTGTTTCATATTTCGTAAGTAGATCACAAATGGCAACGATTCTAAGTAATAAAATCATTTATTCGCTTCCAAATCTTAAATTGACAATGATTTTAAAGAGAACCAAATTAAAACAGATTTGATTTATTTTGCTATGTAATAAAATGTTCTAAAATCGATTCAGCCACTACTCAAACCAGTTTCAAACATTATTTTGCGTATATTACCCCTAAATGATGATTACCTCCGTATTTAAATCGATAGCACATTTTTGTAATTAAATGTAATTAAATTTTGTACTACTTGCTTTGTATCTGTTACGTACTCATTGCTCACAGTCATATTTATTATCATGCTCGTGCACCTACTCGAAATATTGGTAGATTACATCACAGCCTCTGCTGACTTGTAGAACCGTTAATTGAGTCCCTTATTGATAGTAATAAAAAGCTCTACAATATTTTATAATTTTTATTGTGTTACAATATTTTTCTCTAGTGGTCAAAGGTTTTTGGGACACGGGCGAGTATTCGGGAAAATTATTTATTGGCTGAGCGCACCAATAATAGTCGCGTAAAAATCAATTCTAAGTAAATTTTTCGGTAAATTCAATTATTTTTCAAAATCTCTTTGGCAAGCTGATCATAAAATCTGTACTAGAAACGATTTTTACCGCAATAATCGATTTACCCGACTATGTACGTAGCCATTGGTAAAATTGGTTCTAGAACCGATTTTTCGATTAGTCTATCAAATAATAATTTACGAGTATATGAAAAATAATTTAAATTTACCTTGAGTGAAAGTAAATGTTAATTTACTGATATCTAGTATACCGATCTGAGATTTAGAAAGTGACAACGATTTCTTTTCAGAATCACTTGAATCGCTAGAAAATTCATTAAAACTGCCATTATTTAAAACTAAATTAAATTTATTACTAGTAAGTATTTGAGCTTCCGACATATCAAACTTGCAAATAAGTTAATCGCCGAGACTGGTTGTATCGAATATGAACCCCTCATACATTACTCGAGCATTTGTAACTGGAACTTTTAGAACAATTTTACTGATTTGTATGTGGTCTGGGTCACAACGCCATCTACAGGCCATACTATTTGATTGCATTATAATTTGACTTAATATCTTATAAAAACGGAAAAAATTAGTTTATAATTATTAATATCGCCTATACTGTTGATGTTTGCAAATTTGGACCAAATTTGAGTAATACCTCGTTATCAAATATGGCTTCAACAGTATCTGTTGAGTCTACATCACCTTCAGCTGTACCTTTGAAAACTATAAATTCATCCTCGTTTTCATCATCTAGATCATTACGTACCATATCATATGCTGAAGCTGCTGCATATATAGCACCTAGTTCTGTGATTCCATTTGACTTCCTCTGTAACCTCGAGGCCATTTGTACCAACTCCGATGGTTAGTCAACCAAAAATACATCTTCCGTTGCTCACGTAGCCAACAGTTCATCATATAATTTTGACAGAAGAATTTGTGAGACTGGAAACTTACATGTGGATATTAATATTAAAACAGTTCCTCCAAAGTGTTGGTTGCACCTCTCAAGATTTGCCCCGAATACTGCTGAGAGTAATTTATTAGCAATGGCTAATGCGTGTTTGGGTACGGATTACTGTAGTGTTTCTAAACTACCTCCTAAAAAGTTCAATGAGAATAGTTTAGAGTACGTGTGCTTTAAACTGGGTATCAATGAAGAGTTACGTGAGAAGGCGATGAATCCTGATACTTGGCCAATTGGAGTTTTTGTACGTACCTTTAATTCGTCAAATTTTCGGAAACTTGGGCCTGTACGAGCCAAATTTCGGAGTCCACAGTTGAATGCCACAGTAATCAACGCCACATCAACTTAAAAAAGATCATTTTATACGATAAACCTTATCCAATTAACAATTTCCGGGTAAATAGAAATTATCCATCAAAATTTGGCCATTTAAATGTACGTAGCTTAAATAAATATTTAAATGATGTTACTATTCTGTTACATGTGCATCAATTTGACTTTCTCGCTTTGTCTGAGACTTGTCTTCACGGTAGTATTACAAACAAGTCGCTCCATATAAATAATTATAAGTTATTGAGAGGTGATCGAATTAATGATCGTTGGGGTGGTGTTGCTTTATATTTTCGAGCCTCTTTAAATATTAAACAGTTAGCATCCGGTTGTTTTGGCAAGGTTGAGTTTCGAGCCTCAGAACGTATAAGTAGTTTTGGTTAAATCCCGTTGCTAGTTATTTATAATCCGTCGCCTGTGGTAAGTGCAGATTCTGATAATTTGAATATCATTTTTACCCAATATTTGTCGGAGACGGAGTATAAAAAGGTAGTGTGCTTGGGTGATTTTAACTACAACATGTTAATTAGTAATAAATTAAATACTTGTTTTCAAATACATAATTTATACAGTTTACCATTTAGCCCTTCTAGAAATGATAATCTCTTTTAGATTTGATTGTTGTGTTTGTGCCTGGCGCTCAAAATATTTTATCTTATGGTCAATGTGCAGTTGCTGCTATGTCTGACCAAGATTTGATTTTTGTAGGCTATAAGTTGTGTAATACTAGGGATAAAATATCTTATACCATCGTTCCTGATTATAAAGGTATTGACTATGAATATTACGAGTATACTAATTGTTTCTTTTCGTTAGACTGGTCTAATATTTTGTCTTCTGATGTGAATGATATTCTTCAAGAATTTCATTTAAATTTCTTATTTTTGGAAAATATGTGTGTACCCACCCCGAAAGCTAAGTATTAATAAATGTTCAACAGCACCTTGGTGGATTTTAATTATTTTAAGTTCCTAAGAAACAAAACCAATAAATTGATTGTTCAAGCCAAACATAGTTTCTATTTTGGTAATACGTATAACTCAAGGATAACTTGGAAGAAAAAGCTTGGTGTTTTATCTTCCACAGGCAACACAAATATTGAATTGTCTGCCGAAGATATTTTAAATGGGTTAAGCAAATTTGGGGATTCGGAGTGTGTTTGCCTTTACCTGATTTGGATTTTTATGAATCCGTTGACAGTAGCGGTTTTTTGTTCGACTATGTAGATAAATTTATGGTGTTGAATGCAATTTGTGCTGTAAAATTGGATCTGAAAGCTTATGATTTAATTGATTTTAAGATAATAATTTTTTTATAGATTTATTTCTTCCGCATATTATACATTCATCATCAACCAGTGTTTGACAAAATCTTTTTTTCCGGATGTATGGAAAGTTGGCTCTATCATTCCTCTGCCTAAAAAAGATATAGTATCTAATATTAGGGAAATTCGTTTTGGAGAAGGTTATGCAATTGCTAATTCAAGAGCATCTTAAACAATTTGATTTTTTATGTAAGTACCAATCAGGATATAAAACTGGTCATAGCACAACTACAGCTTTAGTGCATATTGTTGATGATCTTTCTGCTATGCTTGGTAAGAAAAATTCGTTTGCAATTTTGGTTTTGTTGGATTTTTGAAAAGCATTCGATAGTGTGAATCATGTCCTTTTGCTACAGAAACTGTTAAAGGCAGGCTGTTGAATTATTCATTTTACCTAAGCCAATTGGAGAATTATTCAAATATTTCAATATTTCGCCTAAATGTCATTTTTATGTAATTTTTACCAACACAAACACACTTCAGTTTGTTTTTGTTGGTTTAGGACTAGTTTAAGTTTAACTTCTTAAGCGTATCTGAGTAATCGTAAGCAATTTGTAAGCTGTGGTGCCAATTGTTCAAGCATTTGTGATTTGGTTGTTGGTGTACTTCAGGGTTCTATTTTGGGTCCATTGCTTTTCTCCATGGTATAGCAATGATCTGTCATGGTGCATAAAGCACTCTGTTTCCACTTTTATACAGATGATTTACAACTTTACATTGGTCTCAAGATAGATGAGACCATCTCATTTCTTAACTTTGATCTAAAACAGATTCCCTTTTGGGCTTAATTCGACTTAATTTGATTCCTACACTTCTTTTGGATAACGATGTTATTGTATTTGTTCCCTTGGTTAACAATTTAGGATTAATATTAAATTCGAAACTTTTCTGTGAAGACCTTGTAAATTCTGACGTGTTAATTATAGCTTGTATAAGCTTAGATTGATAAAGAAGTTTTGCCCAATTGATTTACGCACACGATTTATGTGATGGTACATCGAAGCATTAGATTGAAGTTATTTTGAATAATTGCATTCGTTATGTTTTCGATCTGAGGGGATTTGATCGTCTCAGAGTATAAATATTATATTCTTGGATGTGGCTTTTTTAAGTATTATTATTTCAGAACTGCTGTTTTTATTTTCCGATTAATTCATTCGGGGTTGCCGACGTAACAGAACCATTATATATAATAATTCTGGTTTGTTAAATACAATTGGTACTTGGAATGGTTTATCTGTGGATTTAAAACAAATAAATTCTTTGGAAAAAATTCAAAATTCATTATTTGATGTAATTATGCAGAAACATGGTAACGGTTAATTATTATGTGTATATTATGTAAATAATGTCGGTGTACTACGAAATCCCGGTTTTCCAAATCGCGGTTTTAAAAATCCACGTTTTCTTTTCTTTTACACATTTTTATTAATTTCACCGGGACTAATAATATTTTGTACAAAAAAATTGAGATACCTTGCTCAAAATTTCATTAGAAAATATACGGTGTTGTTTAAAAATTTTGGATTCTAGGGGCTAACGGCTTCAGAAACTCTTGCACAATTGACTAGCAGGGAGTGAGTACGAAGGGCCGAATATATCCAAGAGCCGAATGTGCCAAAGATCGAAGGCCCTTCGAGACATCCGGCCTTTGACACATTCGGCCCTTCGTAATTTTGCTCTTCGACATTCAGCCCTTTTATATCATAGCGAATTGTGGAGGCTTCAATAACTCTCGCAGGCACGCGGGAAGTCGCATCGCGAGAAAAAATTCCAGAAGAGCGGGGTTCGAAAACATATCGGGAATAAAGGAGCAGTTTTACAATTTAATTCTAAGTAATAAATGGATGATTCGAATTCAAAACTGATTTTTTGATACAGTTCTAGAATACGGTCGATAGGGATGGAACTTGACCATTTCCTTACTGATTATGTTAAAACTCTACAAGTGAGGTCTAAATGAGTTTCTAAAATGATTTTTGCTAAAGCTCTATAATATGGTTATTAGCGACAGAGCTTGGCTATTTTTTGACAGATTATGATAAAATTCGACAAGTGTGATGGAAACAAGATTCTAAAATCATTTTTTGACTAAGTTCTGAAAAATATCGCCCGTTTTGCCCAGATACGCAGAGCTTTATCAAAAAATCATATAATAATCTATAACGTTTTGGTTACATAATTTTATTAAAAACATTATTTATTAATATTAAAATTAAATTATTTATTATAAATTTTATTATTTCTACGCCAGGAGTTAATGGCGGAGCGGTGTGCGTGCATTGTGGTGTGCGGCGGTGTAAATTAGCTGCGGCTTGTTGCACGGCTGATGGATGAAGAAGAACTAGTTTTGATGAGAACAAATAATTTTATTATTTGTCCAAATATATTTTGTTCGTTCTTCTTTTGGATTCATTCTTCGTTGCCTTCGTGTTGTTTCCGTGTATATGACATCTGTTTATGATGTAGAGTTGAGTTGCGAGATGTTATCTGTGGTTAGAATATTGTTAAACAATAAAAACTACAAATCCACAAAAACTACAAAAAATATTCCACACTTTATCAAAAAAATCATTTAAGAACCCCATTTCCACCGCACGTGACGAATTTCAACATAATCGATTAAGAAATCTTCTAGTTCCATTCCTAATGACAATATTCCAGAACTTTATCAAACATTTTAAAATCCCATTTAAATCCCACATGTCGATTTTCGACATAATCGGTTAGGAAATGGCCAGCCATATCCGCCTTATTCCAGAACTTTATCAAAAACACATTTTTTGAATCCGATTTAGGACCCACATGTCGAATTTCAATTAAATCGGTTAAAAAATGGCCTAGTTCCATAGCGATAGCCATATTTCAGAAATCCATTTCCATCGCACGTGTAGAATTACAATAAAATCGGTTTAGAAATGGCATAGTTCCGAAAAATCATTTTAGAATCCCATTTCCATCGCAAGAATCGAATTTCAACCAAATCTGTTAAGGAATGGCCAAATTCCATCCCTATTAGCCATTTTCTAAAACTTTTTTGCAAACTCATTTTTGAATTTTGTCAAGGCATCATTTGAGTCCCATTTTCCCACATGCCAAATTTTAAAAATTCAAACCGGGATTTTCTAAAAATCGGGATTTTTTTATACAAAAGTGGGATTTGAAACCGGGATTTTGTTACACGCCGAAATAATGTACTCGTATGGCGGATTGAAAATGAAGCTACCTAAGTAGGAAAACAAAATTTTTGTTTGCCTAAAACCATTTATTTCTCAACATGGTCTCCATTTAGTTCGACACACTTAGTAAGACGATATCCAACTTTTTTATACCATCTGAATAATACGATTTCGGGAACCCCTCAAAATACGCGTTAGTTTCGATAATCACTTCTTCGTCTGAGATGAATCTTTGTCCTGCGAGCCATTTTTTCAAGTTTGGAAACAGGAAAAAGTCACTAGGAGCTAAATCTGGACTATAAGGTGGATGATCAACCAATTCGAAGTGTATTCCACGTAATTTTAGCATCGTATCTAATGCTGTGTGAACCGGTGCGTTGTCTTGAAGAAAGAGCACTTTTTACTTCTTTAAATGTGGTCGTTTTCCTTGATTACATCAACCAATTGATCCAATAATGCACGATAATACTTTCCTGTGATTGTGGATCTTTTTTTAAGATAATCGATGAGCAATATTCCGTGTGCATCCCAAAATATAGTGGCCATAACCTTGCCAGCCGATTTCACTGCCTTTGCCTTCTTCGGATCACTTCCACCAGCTTCCACCCATTGTTTCGATTGATTTTTGGTTTCAGGTGTGTAGTGGTGGACCCACGTTTCATCAACAGTAATTAATCGACGCCAAAAATCAACAGGATTACGCTTTATCATGTCCAAACACCGCTGTGAAGTGGTCTGTCGAACTCGTTTTTGTTCGACACTGAGCAAACGCGGCACCCATCCTGCCGATAGCTTTTTCATATGCAAATGTTCATGCAAAATGTTGAACACACGTTCATATGATATGTTTACCATTTCAACAATCTCACGCAACTTGACTCGGCGATCATTCATAACGATATCGAGGATTTTTTTGATATTTTCTTCAGTAACCACCTCTTTTGGCCATCCTGTTGATGGTATTGTTGCAGTGCTTCTTCGGCCGCGTTTAAATTCAGCAATCCAATATTTTACCATGTAATCTGACGGAGCAGACTCACCGTAATGTTTATCGAGCTTTTCTTTTGTCTCTTTCGCCGTTTTCCCTTTCAAATAATAGTGTTTAATCACTGCACGAAATTCGTCTTTTTCCATTTTTCAAGAAGCACAAAAGTTGCTTACTTCAAACGACTACAACAAATAAACTAATCGATGAATTTGGGTGAAATTTTAACAGCTGACGTTTGACAGATCGCAATTTCTAAAAAACAAAAAATTTTGTTTTTGTGCTGCCATCTAGCGCTAGGTAGTTTCATTTTCAATCCGCCTCGTATGTAAATACTTTTGCTATGGTTTTGTGTAGTGCGTAATTGTTAAATTTGAAATTTTTTTGTGTCTTGTAAATATGTCTGTAACATAAAAGCTTAGACTTAAGGTTTAATAAATATTATTATTATTATTGCACTATCCAAGGCCTTCCAAGAATAGCAGTTTATCGTAAGCGTAACCACTAAACATGAAAATCAAAATCAGCAAAAAATTACAAAGAAGAGTAACGGGATGACTGCGCTCACAAATCTTAACCAAAAAATACATTATTCGGATTAATAAATGCATCACTCAACTGTTGTTATGCAGCCTAAAAAACATTTACGAAATCTACATTTTCACACTTGATTTTTAAACTTTCAGAAGTTAGTTATAATCTCGTTTTTGTGTAGCAACATTCGTTTTCGGTACTAGAACGTAATGTTTCGTGTCTTACGATTTTAAACTTTAAGGCTCGAATTGTATTAAAATTATATTTGTTTTTTATCTTTGCAATCGGTTCTGGGGCCGAGGCTTTTCACAACCTCCCTTACGCAGTAGCCAAATCGAGGACGTAAGGCTTTAGGTTCGATTTGTCTAGAAAAAATGTTGCTGAAAAAGTTTATTGATTTTCTGAGATTTTGTTTGTTTTATTTTAAAACCGGACAAAAATGTTATCGAACGGAACCGTTTAGTTAATGGCGCCTGAACTTAATTTTCAATCAATCTCACCCGGTAGCTAAATAAATTATTATTGTGTGCCAAACTGCACTGCTCTTACCTTAAAATGGTGCTCAAGAACAAAATGCCACATACTAAATAAAACAATTTACAAAATATTTAGAATTTAATAGTTTTTTTAAAATTATCATTTTTGGAAATTTATTTTAACAAAACAAAAAATATTTATAATTTCAATGATTCCATATTATATATGTTTACAATAATATTATATTTACAATTAAAACCCAAAATAATTGAAAGTAAATATTTTACTGGACATTAAGGATACATTTTATACTTAACGATTTTAACCGAGAACAAGCCAAGAAAAATGTATTAGAAGTATAATAACTGGGATTCTGAATTCCTGGACAAAATAAATAAATGGCAGTGTGTAAAGGGGAAGAGGAGGAAAAATATATAATAATTTATTTATTACAAACTAATTAATGAATATAATAACAAAATATAGTTTCTTTTAATCATTAAGAATTTACTTAAAATTTATACATTTCTTAATTCAATAATTTAAGTACAAAACTATGCTTAAACCGTTGAATGAAAAAAATTAAGAATCTGATCACTTACTTTGGTGAAAAAATATTTTATAATAGAAAATAATAATATTTAAATAATTTATATATTTAAATATAATAACAATAATAATACTATTTTTTTGAATGATATGTATTTTAATTAAATATTTATAATTAATATAAAAAAAACACAAAATTACGTAATGAACATAAAATTGTAGGCTGCCATGTTTTTCCGATCGTTAGGTACTCGCGCAGTCCAGAAATATCGTACTGCGGGCACGTCTCTATATTCTAAAATGTGGTGGAATGAATTATGAAGTGAAAATAACATAAACGGAGCCCCCCCCGGGGGTAACCAACCGTTAACACTTTACTGAATTTTGGTATGAATTCCCCCTTCCATCAAATCCGTATATTTTTCGGAAGAGCTAAACATTTGTATATAATTTTATTGTTGACATTTATTCTTAGTTGCGACTAATTATTTAATTAAACACTTGTATTTTAATTTTATCTACCCTTATTCGATTTTTGATTAATTTTTTGTTAAAACTATATTTTGGACATAGTTGTTCACTGGAATTTTATGATTTTTAGTACACAGCCAAATAAAAAGTCGTCATAGTACATAATTTGAAAAATAGGTGGCAATACTATTATGAAAAAGGAAATTATTTTATGTTTTTACATGAGGACACAACATTTTCTAGATCGTGTACTATCGCTGACCACATCACCGGTAATCCCTGTAAATTTAGGCATTTGTATCGTTGGAGATTGTAGTTCTGGTGATGAAACGACCGATAATTCTATTGGTGCTGTAACAATTGATCCATTATCCGGGCTACTACTCGATCGCGTCTGTGCCCGATGTTTTTTAAGGTCGGCTAACGTTCCTGCGATGGAGTGATCCATAGTTTGAGTATCTTTTAAAATTTATTAGTTTTTTGTAAATATTTTATGTACACGAATAATAAACACAAATCGGCTAAAGTGCATGCAACTTACCAACTAGCACCGTCACTTGTACGTTAATTTTTCCATTTTCCTGTGTCGCCTGGAATATTCCTGTTTGGATATCGCTACCGCCATTTTTATGTACCATTGCATTGCTATTATTGTTACTGTTGCCCACTGGAACTAATTTCTTATTACTATTCTCCTCGGCCATGAACGAATCGTTATCTTTTCCTTCCGGTGATCGACGATTTATACCTTCGTAGTGATTATGATTATTGTACAAAGGATTTTGATTTTGATGAAAACCATTATTATTATTGTTGTTGTTGTTGTTATTATTACTAGGGTTTGTGGAATTTATTATGTGATTATTATTAACGAAATTGCTATTGTTATTGTTATTACTACTATTATTGTTATTATTAGTCGTTATAGGAACATTAGATGTTGCTGTGTTGTTTGGTGTCGTATTACTTGTTTTCCGTGATGTTGTATTTGTCGCTGTCGGCCCGTCCACTACATTTTGATTTGCTTCTGAGCTTATTGAATTTGGTTCCGTTGTCGTATTACCATCGGTAGTATAAACCTGTGAGGTAAAAAAAATAGAAGTCGTGTCAAAATAAATTTAAACAATAAAAGAAATTTGAAAATCTGTAGAACACATTCCTTAAAGAATATCCTTACCCCCCGAAATAATCCATCCCAGTCGAGATGTAGTTCTTGCTGGTTAAGTAAAGAAGCGTAACCAGGTTTGTATAGAAACATATGCTGCATCATATTCGCATATTCATTTGTGCATCGAAATGCACTAATTATTCATCCGTCTCTCTCATTTACAACAACAATACATTTTCTCAGTTCTCTCATCATCGATTGTGCGAAAGAACATTTATTTGATGAGTACATATGTCCCAGGTAAACCAGTATTTTAGCGTGAATAACATCGTGTCGGTTGAAAACATTCATTCATATTTATTAGCCTGGGCTTGAATCGATACGTACCATACCATCATAAAATTGTACGAGGAGGAGGAGGGTTTCGACAATAAACTGTTAGATGAAACCAAGAAAAGATTGACAGAAAATTTCAACAATGTGTTGTCATACCGGTTCAAGTTCTTGTAGTTGAAAAGGAGTAATGCAGATATGTAAGCAAGCTGGATCGCTAATTTAAAGAAAATGGCTGTAAAATGTGGGCTCAAATGATCATAGTCTTATATAAGCTTGACGAGCCAGTACGAACAGCGATCTTACAAAAAGGTAACCCTTAGGTAAGGTAAAACAACAGCGAAATTTATTCGAACGTGAATCAGTTGAACACTCGAGGTAGACGAAATCGTGCTTAGTCGTTCCGCCGCAGTCAAATGAAAATGCTTGAAAGTTATGTCCGGCATGTCATGTCCGATTTTTGAATGCCGAATATCTGGGATGTTTTATAGTTGGTCATATTGCATCGGATCAGTCAAGTCGATCTCAAACGGGTGGCGATCGAAGTCAATAGAATAACAATGTCAAAGTTTTGAACATTTTCGTGACGAATGATTCAAAATTTCGCAAACTTTTTCAACAAACCAATCAACTTTCACCTGTCCGAGCCAACAGGAGGTCTTCGTTTGAGGAAATCCGTGTCCGGACAATGTGGTCGATTTGGAACAGGAACAATCGGTGTTGATTGAAGTTATAAGTTCGGAATCCAAACCAAAACAAGATTTTGTCCAGCAGCCAAATTGGAGCGTTTAGGTGTGAAATTTTTCGTGTCAATAGAAATTAATGGAAAAAATCCTCTAAAATTTTTAGTTAACACGGGGTCAACAATTACCCTATTTGGTAATGATGGTTATTGTAAATTAAACCAGAAAGTTATGATCGTGAACACAAACTGGAGCCCCCATTGTAACATTTGAGTGCCAGTGCGAGGTAGATTGGATGTTATAATAAGAAATGTTTGAACATTCAGGCGAAATTGCAACTACTAGTGACTGCAGCAGACGGAGCAAATGTCTTGGGAGTGAACTGGTGCGATGTGTTCGTGTGACTGGGACACTAAAATCTACAATCTGTGTAAAAAATACTCGAGCATTTTCGCACCTGGTTTGGGTCACTGTAATCAATTCAAAGTCCACTTAACTTTGAAACCTGCTATTACACTGAAATGTTTCGAGACTCGACCATTCCGAACGGACGAATGAAATTAAAAGTGAGATACACAGAACCGTTTCACTTGGCGTTCTTGAACCAATTCAGTCGATGAGCCACACTAATCATTGTAATCCGAATAGTTGAGAAAAAGCCACTGAGAATCTGCGGAGATTTTAAGGTCACGGTAAACTGTCAACTTTGCATCGACCAGTATCTAATTCCGAGAGTTGAGGATGACTTTGGAATAGCTAGCGCACTAGCAATATTTCGGGAATTCATCGAGCAGATGACGGCGAATGCATTCATGATAATACAAGTTACTTGGACTACATAATTGTAACAGGTCGAACCGAAGAAGAAATCTCAAAAATCTGGAAAATTTTGTGTTGCATGATCAATAGACCAAGAAAATTCTTTTAGTCAAATAACGAATTTCAATGTGAAAGCGTTTCAGCTTGTCTACTATCAGCGTGATTGTCTCTCCTTAGTGACAGATGCCTCAAGTCACGGAGTAGGGGCAGTGATTTCTCATATTTACTCTGATGGAAAGGAGTATTCGATAGATTTTATATTGAAGAGAAGAAATATAGTGAGATTGAGAAAGCAGATTTATTTATTTACTACAGAGAATTTATTCTGGTGACGGATTATAAGCTAGGGATCATTGTTTCAGTCAGAAAAAGACGACACCCAACCGTTTCCAGCGTTGGGCTGTATTTCTCACAGGTTACCAGTATACTAACAAGTAAAAGGCAGCCGATAGTCCGGATTTGAAATTTGATCGAGAAAAGTGTGCGTGTCAAGTGAACGATTAATATCACAAAATGTTGGAAGTGTTTTCTCTGGAAACCAACCAAATTGTTGCAGAAACCGTTAGAGATTCTGTTCTAGTGAGTGTGCAGTACTATGTGAAAGAAGGCCCGTCGACATTGCGCGTGGCGAAGTAAAAGTAAACGCATGTAATATCTGGACGAAACATAATAGCACCAACACTTGTCCTAATCTAATGAGAACAATCAATTTGTATTTAACAACTCTGAATTCCATAACACATCCTCCTTCTGGTGGGATTGGAACCCAGCACCGTCCGCTCAAGTGCCGAAGCTTTAATCATGGCATTACTTGATAGGTCCTTCTTAACAACAATAGTTCCCGAAAAAGAAAATGTCAGTTTTGAGGCCTGCGTCGAATATGAGTTTAGCCAAAGCCTAATCATCAACTCTGAACGTGCTCAAGAATTTTCGATGATTCTTAAAGCATTCTAACATCGCAATTTTTGACTAACCGAAGCATATTGTGCCCTAATCAGGATATAATATTATTAGGAAATTTCAAATTATGTACGTGAATGTGGATTTAGAGTGAGTAGGTGAATGTAGAGATATCACAATGCCCCAGTAGGTCCAGATGGATTCATTTGGAAAGCTTTCCGAAGCTCTAATAAGAAATTCCCAGCAGAGAACAACAAGATTTAACTATTAAAGTTTGAAGATGTGGTGGAAGATGCTGTAACCCACTTAGATGTGGACTCACAATGAAACAATTAACCAACGAATGAAAGCCAGTAGCCAAAAGAGCAGCATCCAAAACATTAATAATGCTCTCATTGCAAGAAAGAGAGATTTCCTGATGACATCAGAAAATGTTTGACCCCATTCGTAGCCCGAAGGGTTTTTCGTAACCTAAAAACTAACTTAAATTTTGAATGACCACGGGTTCAACGTTGCGTTCGTTCGTTCATTCATTAATTTTGCAAATTTTTATGGTTCAGGGTTGATGAACAATTTGCACAAGAAAGTCACATAAACAAAATAATAACCATATACTTGGCAAAATGATATTCGATTTGAGCGTGGATTATACCTATTTTCGACTCATGTCGTACTGTAAAAAAGTTGCAGATTAAAAGTGCTGTAAAAAGTGCCTAAGACAAAAATATCGTTTCAACGAATAATTAGTTTTAAAAAAAAGTTGATCGAATGGACGAACAAATGAACGCACCACTTAACCCACAAGAGGGTATGGTCTATTTGCATGCATGTAAATTAGCTTCGGCCTGTTGAGCACTAAGTTATCGAAATCGCTATAAAAATGAAAGTGAACTTAAATCACTTTTGTAGGTCTCTCAGCACAAATATGTTGGGAACTTCGCAACTTCCCAGTGAGGTTAGTCGTAAAATCGACTCAGAAAAATATGCTAATGCCATAGATTTTGTAAATATTTGGTTTTAATATTATTACGATCTCGCCTATCAAACCATGGGAAAGCAATTCAGCATCGAATTTTTTTTAACTAGCGGTGACTAAAAGAAGATTATGAATTAATAAATATTGTGAAAATTATTTGTTGTGGTATTTTAGTGTTAGGTCGTTTCTAATGCAGATGGCATAAATTTCTCATACTGAAAAACTTCAAGTTCATGTTGAGTGGTGGTGTATCATCTGCAATTTTTAGTAATAAACGGCACGGGTAATTCGTTTCTTTTATTTACCGAAGCCTCTTCTGCTGTTGTTTGCTTCATTGCTGAGTTAAATAACTCTTTCATGCTGTACATGCATGCAACAAAGAACCAACTATGTCCTGGTGCACCATCGAACAGACTTTTCATACATTTGTTGATGTCCGAGGAATATTTCTCTGTCACACATAAAGCCTTTGCACGAGGAAAACCACTCGTCCACATTAATTATAGAACCGTAACGCTTTTCATTTTTGTTCAGAACATTGTCGTTTATCTGTGCTGATAGAAAAACACTTACATTTATCTTGCACATGGAACAGAGGTAGTCAAATTGCACACAAACATATATACGTTCATTCAACGGAAGTTCAAAGATAATTCTAGCACGAATTAACCAGATGACAATGCAAAGGAAAATAAGACAAGTTGACATTCCGTTGGTAACGGAATTTAGCGCAAAACATATAAAAGCTGCATGAGAAATAGTTGGACCGCATCACCAGAAAACTGGTGAAACATTGAAATTTTTTCACTCAATCACTGTAATCATTAGTGACCTAAATGCTGAAGAAGTTACCGGATATTTACTATGTCATAACACACCTGTGCCCTAATTCTTTAAAAACCAAGATAAATTGCAATGTGTAAAAGTGATAGCTTGAGGAACGCATGGAACATTTTCTGAAGGTCAATAAAATACTTGATAATCAAAACAAAGCGGAATATTTTATAATTCTCGCTGGACCGGAAATTTATACAATTTTAAAGTCACTCACAATCCCTAAGTCACCGAAAAATTTAAAGTACGGATAAATAGTCAAAGTATTGACGGGTCATTTCGCACCAAAGGTTCACAAACAACAATTTTATGCAAGCATTACAAGAAGATGGCGAAATAATAGCCGGGTTTTAATCAAACTGAAAAGTTTAGCACAATCATGCAAGTATGAAGAATTGTTAGATGATGCTCTTTCGGATAAATTTATCGTGGGGTTGAAGCCAAGTGGAATTCAGCAAGAACTTAAAACGGACTCAAATCGGATGAAAGTTTTGAGAAATATTGCAAATTAGCACTAAATATGGAGATGTCGGAAAAAGAAACTAAAGCAATCAATAAGCCTCGGCAATAAATTACCATAGTCAAGATCAGTCAAAGCCGAGTCAATCAACAAAAGAACATCGACATAGAAGCAACTCCGGAATTAAAAGTCAAGCTACAGTTAAGCAAAGAAGTCCAAGTCCGAGTACAAGTCAAACTTCCCACTACAGTTACAAAGATAACAAGTTCTAAGGCCATGAAATGACAATGGAAGTTGATACAGGCGCATGTGCTACAGTCATATCTTTAGATAAGTACCATACAAATTCAAAACTATAATAATACATGTTCTACAGTTACAGATGAATCAATCAGGATCCTTGGAAAATTGAATGTAGAAGTAAAACTGAACAAAGAGTTGTACGATTTGGAGATGGTGGTAATAGATGCAATAAACGATTTTAAACCATTAATTGGGCGGTCTTGGTTAAATGATTTAAACCGGGATGGAAGCAATTTTTTGTAGAGTCGAATAATCAAAATGAAACGGTAAATACTGTAGGTAATAATTATAATTCACACATATTCACAAAGTGCCCTAACGTAATAACAAACGTCGACTATGATTTTCCGATTGAGATGTATAATGTAGAGATGGTGGTAGAAGACGATGTGAAACCGATATTTCATTGTGCGTATTCAGTACCTTTTCAAATCAGAGTTGAATTCGAAAAGGAATTAGAAAGGCTAGTCAAGAAAAAAATATTAGAACCCGTAAAATATGCTAAGTGAGCAAGCCCAATAGTCGTTGTCATCAAGCCAAACAAAGCTATCTGTATATGCGTAGATTTCAAAGTAATGATAAAAAAGGATTGATAACATATTTGCAAGTTTAGCTAAGTGTTCTTATTTTTGCGTAATAGGTTTATCTCGAGCCTACCAACAGCTGATTGTATCAGAATCCTTTCGTGAGTTGTTAACTATAAATACTCACAAAGGTCTTTTTAGGTACACTCATTTACCTTTTGGTATAAAAACAGCTCCAGCCATTTTCCAGTCAATTATGAATCAAATACTGTCAGGTGTGAAAAACGTTTCGTATTATCTTGATGATATTTTAATTGGGGGCCAAACCAAATCAGATTGTGAAGAAAATCTTCATACAGTCTTAACTCGAATAAACGAGAATAAGGTCAAAATAAATTTAGAAAAGTCTAGAATTTTAGAAAAACAAGTTAGTTACCTCGGACATTTAGTATCAGAAGAAGGAATAAGTCCAAATCCTGAAAAAATTACAGCTATCTTAAATGCTCCAACTCCTAAGTCTATAAGTCAATCATCATCAAACCGTATTTTGTTTTTTATATCAAATAACTCCCGACTCCCGTGATTCTAGATGGCTTTGATGTATATGCAAGAATTTACATTTCTAGAGGTTGTATTTTTTGAGTTATTAAGGAAATAAATTAATTAAAATTTCGCTTTGACGTTTAAGTCAAATCATAAAAGTTTATTAAGTTTTGACATTTATTTATCGTAACCGTTTTAAATTTTATCTTGGAGTGCAATTAGAGAACGCGGATATTGTAAAAATCAAAGATAAATTATCGTTTACACGCTTACAAATTATCTTACTGCTTAGAGAATTAGGGCACTGATATGTTATAGCGAGCGGAAATTTTTAATTCATTAGTACATCATTTTTCACAAAAGAAAACATTCCTACCAAATAAACTTCCAAAATTGTTTCAAGAAACTGGTCTAAACGATTTGGAAAACCTAAAATGCTAAACAGAAATCGATTACTTCTTAACCAAACCTGATGGAGTTTGATTTCTTGTATTAGATCGGAATACTATACAGTTTTAAACATTCTATAATCGGTCCATGCCTGCCGGAATCCCGTCATTTTTATTTTGTTTTTATTTATAAAAAAATTGCTAAAGAAAGGTCCCGGTCGAAATTGTATATTTCAAAACGGCATTAGGTACAAAACAACATAGGTACGAAACGACATATTTCAAAACTGCACAAGATAGAATGAAATATTTTAAACGATTATGAATCTAGACTTAATTTTTCATTAATTAACCCTTACGCCATTTAACCCTTATGCCATTTAACCCTTATCCCGTTTGAAAAATGCAATTTTAAATTATGCAGTTCTGAACAGATCCCCAAAAGAACGCTCTTGACCATATAAGGTGAGTTAAATATACGCGATGCTCTCTAAATTGGTTCAGGAGTTTCGTGAAGTACGGAATTGACAACCTCCACGAAATATTCATAAATGGATTCGGTCGTACTCTGGGCAATGTTCTGTAGAACGAACGGTTGTGGTACCCAATCCTTTCGTAGTAGTGAAGCACAATAGCGAATTAGTCAATCAAAACTATGCAATGATAAAAACAAAAGGAAATAATACCCAGGTGGTACACCAACATCAACATTGGTAAATTGACTCTCTGTGGAGACTGGCCCTATGGATTCTGGGGAGGGCCATCTATTGCATTATCAGGGAACTTCAAATCCGTTCCATAGAAGATCAAATTTACAAAGATCACCGATAAAGAAAAATACAAGCAACTCGGTAGCTGACCAAGCCGATACTTTTTCTAACGCTATACCTAGATGTACTGGACAAACATTTACACAAAATAAGTGATGCCACCGGCAATTTTACTTTGCAAATAGCCAAATCTAGTAAAACAACTATTGATCTAGAAAAGGAAAATACAGATCAAAGCAATTATTTGCTAAGCTAAGTGAAGAAATTAAGTATCTAAAGCGAGAAAATGAAAACCTAAAAATGAATCGGGATTCGAAGGAAGATTGCAATATAGGAAGAATTGAACCAGACAAACTCATCTATCCCACTGATGAAGATGAATTACAAAGAAAAACAGATTGGATCCTAAAGAAGAAAAAACAGTCGAGGAAGAGTAAGAAAAGAAAAGCTGAATCGTCACCTGAGGCTGAGCAATTAAGTGGTAGGGGACAATCTAGTTCAGATTCAAACGATGTTCTACCCAAAGCCAATCAACCAAAAGGTAGTAAATCTACCAAGAACATTACACCAAATTTGATGCAACCGAAAGAAAAATCACCTCCACCAATAAATATTGTGGGTGTAACCAGTTACCCAGAAATTCAGTCACTGATGAAATCGGTTACTGACAATGAGTATAAGGTAACAGCGTTAAACAATCACGTTTGGAAAATTAATAGTCTGGACTCAGATACTTATAGAAACTTATCTATGAAATTGAATGCTGAAAAGTATCAGTGGTTCACTTACGAGAACAAACAGGCCCGACCTATAAAGCAAAGAAATAATGTAAGACTTACAAAATAAAGGTCTTAAAATACTAAATACTGTGAATATTGTTAAAAAAGCGGAAACAGAAATCCAGGAAGGAAACCAAATTATTAGTAAAAGGGGCTCCCTCTGAATGTTCAAAACATTTATGGATTAAAAGGAATCCTTCACATGGAGGTGAAAATCGAACCAATGAGGAGAACCACAACCACAGATAAAACAAGAAATCAACCGCAAAATCACGAAAATCGAAGGGTTCAAATATCAAATCAGATCGATTAAAACCCACAACCAAGCAACACAGGGCAAAGAAGTTCATTTGCCCAGGTAGTGAATAGTTTGGGTTCAACCAAACATATGGGCTCCGAAAATAACCAAAATATGGAAAACTTTATGAACAGCATTGCAGCTATTACAAAGCGGCTAGATGACCAAAGTAATCTGAACAACATGATACTTGTTCAACTGAAGAAAATGCAACTCCCTCAACGCAATCCAACAAAAAATGTTAAGTAAGAACGCAACTTTCAAAATAGCAATCTGGAATGCGAATGACATTATGCAACATATTCCAGAAATAGAAATATTTTTAAATTCAGAAAATATCGACATTTGCTTAATATCTAAAAGCCATCTAGTTAAATCTTCGTTTGTTAAAATACGGGGTTACAACTTATATCACTCCATTCATTCAGCGGAAAGAGCAAGATTTGGTTCGGCATTACTACAGACAGCTTACTGTCTCTGCAATATATTGTCCTCCCCGGCATAACTTGAAAAGGGAGGACTACCTTAAACATTTAAATCGCTTGGACGTGATGTTATTATTGGAGGTGACTTTAATGCGAGAAACACCTATTGGGGATCTAGACTTACCACGTCAAAAGGTAAAGAATTGCTTCAAGAAGGGCAGACATCAAAATGTGAATTTTACTCTGGTGGTTCCCCAACATGCTGGCTCAGGGACGGAACGAAGAGACCTGACCTAATAAACTTTTATGTAGCAAGAGGTATATCCCAGAACTACATTCAAATTGAAGACAGTAATTCTCCAGTATCGGATCGGACTCTCCCTTTGAGCACCCAGATTAACAAATTCAAAAACAAACTGGGATCTCTTTCGTGAAGTATTGGAGGAAAAAATCAATCTTCAGGTGAAGATAAGAAATCCCCACCAGTTAGAAGATGAACTAGAACAACTGAATGAAGCAATTCACTATGCTGCTTTGGCAAGTACCCCCATTATACAAAATCGGAAGAAGCTTAACATATCCTACCCAATGGAAGTTAGAGAGTTGGTAAGACGAAAACGACGGGCACTTAAAATCTGGCAAATAACTAGAACATCAGAGAACAAAACAATTCCCAACAATTTTGGTAACAGTCTCAAATCTCTTCTTGAAGAAGTTAAAAATGCATCAATCAACAGATATCTAGTTAGCCTAACCGATGAAAAAAATTCTGATTATTCTCTGTGGAAGGCGACGAAGGGACTCAAAAGACCCAAAATGCAAGTGCCTCCACTTTAAAAGGAGGATGGAACCAGGGCAAGAGGTCCTAAAGAGAAGGCTGATCTGTTTGCGGAGTATCTCGAGGATACCTTCCAACCACTATCAAGGCAAACGGCCAATGAAAACATAATGTCAATCCAAAAGCTAGATGATTTTGATATACGCCCAGTAACTCTCAAAGAATTAAAAGAAGAAGTGAAAAGCAACTTGAATGTTAAAAAAGCCCCAGGATATGACTTGATTACTTTCCAAATAATCAAGGCTCTAGCAGATAAAGAATTTCGTATCCTATTACACATAATCATTGCAAGCTTTCGGTTAAAATATGTTCCGAGGCAATGGAAAGTAGCAGAAGTAATCATGGTAGCAAAACCTGATAAACCACCTAACGATAAAAAATCATACAGGCCAATATCATTGCTGCCAATTATGTCAAAACTCTTTGAAAAATTATTACTAAAAAGACTTAAACCAATAATTGAGGACCGACAACTAATTCCTCCACATCAATTTGGATTCAGAGAAAAGCACTCCACAATTGAACAGGTGCATAGAATCACCAACATTATTAAAAGAACGTTAGAACGCAAAAAAGTAAGCTCCAGCATATTTCTGGACGTCGTCGCCCAAGCATTCGATAAAGTTTGGCACAGTGGACTGGAATTCAAGCTGCACAGAGATCTGCCGAGGTAATTCTATGCCATACCAAGAACTTATTTATCCAATAGACATTTTCGTGTGAAATATGAGGATGAATACTCCGAACTAAAGAAAGTCTCTGCCGGTGTCCCACAGGGGAGTGCCTTAGGACCAATCCTGTATTTATTATATACAAGGGATATTCCAACAACAGATGCAGGAACCATTACCTTTGCAGACGAAACAGCATTCATGGCCATTGGAACTAATGTCGCTGATGCAACGAACAAACTCCAGAAGATTACCAATGCGGTTTGTAACTGGACTAAGCGCTGGAGAAACAAGCTTAATGAGATGAAATCCACGCATATTAACTTTACATATCAAAAGGCTTTCCATCTACCGATAGTAATTAACTCACGACCGGTGCCATATGCAAACAAAGCTAAATATCTTGGCATGACACTTGATGCCAAGCTCAAGTGGAGAGAGCACGCCAAAAAGAAAAAAGAATAACTTAATATTAAGTTCAGTAAAATGTATGGCTCATAGGTAGAGGCTCTGATCTGTTAATAAGCAACAAGCTGCTGTTATATCAGCAAATACTGAAGCCGATATGGACCTACGGTATTCAACTCTGGGGATGTACTAAGCAAACAAACACCAAAATGATAGAGACGTTTCAAAATAAGGTTCTCCGTAGCATTGTAAATGATCCGGGGTACCGCCAAACACGAAATAAGACTCCAGGAACATGGAAGCCCCTATATTCGCCATATGATAGATAACCCTGTCGTTGAAAGAAAACTTCAAAGAACGAGGCCACTTGACCTAGTAAACATACCAAATTAAAATTATATTTAGATAGGTTTACTACTAAAAGATATCCAAATAACAGATATTTTTGTGAAACTTTTAAATCACTCAATGTCAAATTTAAATATCAGATAATTAAATCTAAAAAAAATTATTACAGTAAAGAATTCAAATCTGTTATGCCAAATGCTAAACGAATGTTTCAGCTGGTTAACGAAATTCTTTCCAATAATCCTACAGTTAGATCATCGACAATAAATCTAATAAAAGTAGACGATACCATCATACGCGATCAACAAGCAGTTGTTGATACATTCAACCAATATTTTGTAAATGTTGGAGCTGATATAGGTAGCAGTACAACTCCTCCTGCGCTGGAAATGTTACCTAAAGGATATCCTGAACTGTCTGTGTTATCTGTAGTAGCACAAGAAGAGGTTACCGCGACAATCAAAAATTTTAAATACGCATCGTCAAAAGGAGTTGATAATATTACGGTAGAAATAATTAAGCAACTTTCGCCGTTGTTAGTTCCGTTACTGACTCGTACTCTCAATTTGTGGATTGGACAATCCATTTTCCCTGAGTTTATGAAATCAGCTCGAGTTACACCAATCTTTAAATCTGGAGATCCCCTAAACTTAAACAATTATCGACCAATCTCGGTTCTGCCAGTTCTTAGTAAGGTGTTTGAGCGTATTATTTATAACCGACTCCTAGAGCATATTGAATCTAATCAAATTGTCCATAAAAATCAATTTGGTTTTATGAAATCAAGTAGTACACTCTCAGCAAGTATCAATTTAATGGAAAATATTTACAGTTCTCTAGAACAAAAAAAAACAACTTCTTGTTTGTTTCTAGATATAATGAAAGCGTTTGATTGCGTAGACCACCAAATACTCTTGACTAAACTAAGCTATTATGGAATTTGCGGTAAAGTCATCAGACTAATCCAAAATTATCTAACAGATCGAACACAAGCTGTTAAAATTGGCAGCTACACATCATCAAAAATTACTGTGAAGCGTGGAGTACCACAAGGATCGATCCTAGGACCAGTAATGTTTTTACTTTACATAAACGACCTATTTGATATTAGTCTGGAGGGTAAATTACAATTATTTGCTGATGATGCTGTTTTAATCTACAGCTCTGAATCGTTCCAACAACAGAAAACTGCGATGGAAACTGACCTTCAAAAAATTTACAGTTGGCTTTGTTGTAATAAGTTTAGGTTAAATGTCTCAAAAACGAGTTTCATAACCTTTTTCTTAAAACATAAACCTGCTGCCGTTATGGATGAAATTAACTTTAATAATAGTGTTATACATCGAGTCGAAAGCATTTCCTACCTTGGGTTGATTATTAATTCTCAGCTATCGTGGATTAACCATATAAACAGCATCAAAATAAAAATAGTACCTATTATTGCGGCTCTGAGACGGGTCGGTCAGTTCATTCCACATTTTATGCGAAAAAATATCTACTTTAGTTATATTAACTCACATCTGTCTTACTTGATTCAAATCTGGGGTGGGGCGAACATAACATATATAAATGATTTACAAATCATTCAAAACAAAGCCATCAAGGCAATCGAACAACTACCACCTTTAACACCAACAAAACTCCTGTACAGTGATGAAATATTGCCATTGAAGTACCTCATTGACTACGAATATTTATTGACGATTTATAAAGTTAGATATGGACTTATTAGGTGTACGACTGATTTTCAAACTAACTTTTCAGTAAGTGAGAGGCAAACTCGAAACCATTTAAATTATCGGGTTCCAAACTATAAATTTAAAGCCACCCAAAATAGTATCCTCTACCATGGACTTCAATTATTCAACCATTTAGATGACAATGACAAAACCTTGAGAATTTCTACTTTCAAATTTAATCTTAAAAATAAGCTTTTTTCAAGTTTTATTGCAGAATATGATTTGTTTCATTGATGCTTGGTTAGGATTGTACAATTGAATACCTATTATTATTATTATTTTGCTTAAAACTATTGTGTCTTATAATTTATCTGTTTGTGCCAATTTAATTTAATTTAATTCAATTTAATTTAATCTAATCCAATTAAACTCATTTTTAATTTAATTTACTTTATTATTTTGTGAAATATGTATTAACTTCATTAGAATAATATTTTCCTGTATAAAAAAATTGTATTTTTTTTTTTCTTGGGAAATAAATTATATAAAAAAAAAAAAAAAAAAAGGGAAAAAAAATTAATTTTGGGACTAACCATTGGGTTTCACCCCAACAAATCGGAATTTAGGAGTTTCGTGCAATCGATACGAGCGTCGAAAATTTCTCTAACTAAGACTACAGCTGTAACGTCTCGTCGATAGTCCAAACGATGTAAAGGGTGATTTTTTTGTGGTTAGGATTTTCATGCATTAGTATTTGACAGATCACGCGGGATTTCAGACAAGGTGTCAAAGAGAAAGATGCTCAGTATGCTTTGACATTTCATAATGAATAGACTTACTAACGAGCAACGCTTGCAAATAATTGAATTATATTACAAAAATCAGTGTTCGGTTCGAAAAGTGTTTCGCGATTTACGTCCGATTTATGGTCTACATAATCGACCAAGTGAGCAAACAATTAATGCGATTGTGACCAAGTTTCGCACTCAGTTTACTTTATTGGACATTAAACCAACCACACGAATGCGTACAGTGCGTACAGAAGAGAATATTGCGTCTGTTTCTGAGAGTGTTGCTGAAGACCGTGAAATGTCGATTCGTCGCCGTTCGCAGCAATTGGGTTTGTGTTATTCGACGACATGGAAGATTTTACGCAAAGATCTTGGTGTAAAACCGTATAAAATACAGCTCCTGCAAGAACTGAAGCCGAACGATCTGCCACAACGTCGAATTTTCAGTGAATGGGCCCTAGAAAAGTTGGCAGAAAATCCGCTTTTTTATCGACAAATTTTGTTCAGCGATGAGGCTCATTTCTGGTTGAATGGCTACGTAAATAAGCAAAATTGCCGCATTTGGAGTGAAGAGCAACCAGAAGCCGTTCAAGAACTGCCCATGCATTCCGAAAAATGCACTGTTTGGTGTGGTTTGTACGCTGGTGGAATCATTGGACCGTATTTTTTCAAAGATGCTGTTGGACGCAACGTTACGGTGAATGGCGATCGCTATCGTTCGATGCTAACAAACTTTTTGTTGCCAAAAATGGAAGAACTGAACTTAGTTGACATGTGGTTTCAACAAGATGGCGCTACATGCCACACAGCTCGCGATTCTATGGCCATTTTGAGGGAAAACTTCGGAGAACAATTCATCTCAAGAAATGGCCCGGTAAGTTGGGCACCAAGATCATGCGATTTGACGCCTTTAGACTATTTTTTGTGGGGCTACGTCAAGTCTAAAGTCTACAGAAATAAGCCAGCAACTATTCCAGTTTTGGAAGACAACATTTCCGAAGAAATTCGGGCTATTCCGGCCGAAATGCTCGAAAAAGTTGCCCAAAATTGGACTTTCCGAATGGACCACCTAAGACGCAGCCGCGGTCAACATTTAAATGAAATTATCTTCAAAAAGTAAATGTCATGGACCAATCTAACGTTTCAAATAAAGAACCGATGAGATTTTGCAAATTTTATGCGTTTTTTTTTAAAAAAAAGTTCTCAAGCTCTTAAAAAATCACCCGTTATTTGTAAAAAAAATTACGGAGATCTTGATAAGGCGGAAGTGCGCACAAAACAAATTGTTTTGGACACTCTCAATTCTCTTGCATATTCTAAAATTGGTCGCACAATTGAAACGTATATTGAAAATAGAGTTATCGGGACGCGAACATCTTTACAATTTCGTTTGATGACGCATAGCAAATTGTAAGCCTTTTTGATGAAATTGTTTTCATATAGTTTGATTTTGATCCTAACAAGTATTTTAGATGAAGTTCTGGAAACTGGTGGTGTTGAAATTTTGATCGTACTAGTTATTGAGTTTTAAGATTTATTTGAAAGAAGTTGTGCAATTGGTTCGAAAGTGCTGCTAATGAGTAGCGTAAACGTAGTTAAAGTTGTTGTCGTCCACCCTTTTATTAACTGAAGGATAGTAACGGGTGATTTTTTAAGAGCTTGAGAACTTTTTTTTAAAAAAAAACGCATAAAATTTGCAAAATCTCATCGGTTCTTTATTTGAAACGTTAGATTGGTCCATGACATTTACTTTTTGAAGATAATTTCATTTAAATGTTGACCGCGGCTGCGTCTTAGGTGGTCCATTCGGAAAGTCCAATTTTGGGCAACTTTTTCGAGCATTTCGGCCGGAATAGCCCGAATTTCTTCGGAAATGTTGTCTTCCAAAACTGGAATAGTTGCTGGCTTATTTCTGTAGACTTTAGACTTGACGTAGCCCCACAAAAAATAGTCTAAAGGCGTCAAATCGCATGATCTTGGTGCCCAACTTACCGGGCCATTTCTTGAGATGAATTGTTCTCCGAAGTTTTCCCTCAAAATGGCCATAGAATCGCGAGCTGTGTGGCATGTAGCGCCATCTTGTTGAAACCACATGTCAACTAAGTTCAGTTCTTCCATTTTTGGCAACAAAAAGTTTGTTAGCATCGAACGATAGCGATCGCCATTCACCGTAACGTTGCGTCCAACAGCATCTTTGAAAAAATACGGTCCAATGATTCCACCAGCGTACAAACCACACCAAACAGTGCATTTTTCGGGATGCATGGGCAGTTCTTGAACGGCTTCTGGTTGCTCTTCACTCCAAATGCGGCAATTTTGCTTATTTACGTAGCCATTCAACCAGAAATGAGCCTCATCGCTGAACAAAATTTGTCGATAAAAAAGCGGATTTTCTGCCAACTTTTCTAGGGCCCATTCACTGAAAATTCGACGTTGTGGCAGATCGTTCGGCTTCAGTTCTTGCAGGAGCTGTATTTTATACGGTTTTACACCAAGATCTTTGCGTAAAATCTTCCATGTCGTCGAATAACACAAACCCAATTGCTGCGAACGGCGACGAATCGACATTTCACGGTCTTCAGCAACACTCTCAGAAACAGACGCAATATTCTCTTCTGTACGCACTGTACGCATTCGTGTGGTTGGTTTAATGTCCAATAAAGTAAACTGAGTGCGAAACTTGGTCACAATCGCATTAATTGTTTGCTCACTTGGTCGATTATGTAGACCATAAATCGGACGTAAATCGCGAAACACTTTTCGAACCGAACACTGATTTTTGTAATATAATTCAATTATTTGCAAGCGTTGCTCGTTAGTAAGTCTATTCATTATGAAATGTCAAAGCATACTGAGCATCTTTCTCTTTGACACCTTGTCTGAAATCCCGCGTGATCTGTCAAATACTAATGCATGAAAATCCTAACCACAAAAAAATCACCCTTTATTTCAAAGATATATTACGAACATGGTCTATTCAAAGATTTCGACAGATACATTGATATAGCGAGGGGGAGTTTGGGTGAATTCTTCTTAAAATAAAAAATATGATTCCACATCTTTAGAAGCGGCACATTTAATAAAATTCTATAATTCATTTCATACTGTTTATGAAGATGAACCCGATATAAATTATATGGGAAATTTAATTAAGATGAGCAAAAAACGCTTTATGGGTTTTTCTTCTGTTGAACCTCAACATGATAACACAACATAAAAATGTTATTAAATATTTTTTGTTTGTTTTATTTTGCCAGTAAATTAGAAGGAGCATAAAGTTTATGTAGACGTATGACTTGTGGCGATTAATAATTCTGGCAGTATATTATGTACTACAATACTACAGGGCAATAAAACAGTTGTAAAATGTTGGGTACATGATGGAATGTGTAGAGTGAAAATTAGGCATGTGTATATGTATGAACAAGTGTGTTGTATATAAGAACTGCACGTAGGATACTGATATGTACATAATTTACATGGTAATAAGACATGGTAATAACAATTATGGTTTGAATTATCACAACTATTAATACGTAACGAGATTGCTGTTAATAAATTGATCAATTTAAATTTTGATTGTAAAACAAAACTAAACAAATTATTACGCTAATATCCGCTAGAAAGATTAACATCTCTAGAAAATTGCCTTACCTTTTTGCTTTAATTTATCTTAATCATGACACGAGTTTTAAAAGATTATTAAATTTATCAAAATTGATTTTTTGAACAAAACCCTGAATAAATTATCCCATTAATGTTGCCTATGTGCCATCTAACCTGTACGACCCACATTATTCATTTATTAATAATTTAGCATGATTTTTTCGTCTGATATAATCTCATGTGTTAAAGGTTATATAACGTATATGATGTACTCGTATATGAAGCATATACAATATTAAAAGGATATTATTTAAAATTATGTATCGAAACAAAAAAAAAATGTTAAGGATGTACGGTAATGTTACCTGTAGGCCAACATTTATGCTTATATGAATAAACGATTAAAAGGACCAACATTTGTTATGGTAATGGCACTAATTTTCGCTTTTATGAATGCCTAGAACGTTACCAATGGTTTTTAGCATCTAAATTCTATCCTTCGTTACCGGACCCCTAAAAAACTTAATATCCTTATGTTTAATTGAAATAAGCTGTTGATCACTAGATAAGAGATAACCCAAAATGTGGAACAAACTTCATTCACATTTCATGTAAGAAACCTAATTGTATCATAAACTTGAATTTACTTCTTTACACACATTTAAAAAAGTGCGAGTTATTAAAAAAGTACAACAACCCGGAAAATTCTCGGGAAATTGTAAATTTTCATAAACAAAATTGATCGCCAAACATCAAACAACTCATGAAAATATACTCGATTTTGTAAAAATTTGTTTTCGTCATCAGGAAAATCAAACCAGATCAATCGTTTTTCATAATATAAAGGGTGGCGCCTAAGTAACGTTATGATTGAATTAGTTTTTTTTTTTTTATATATTTATTTATTACAACTGATTTACAAATCATCTAGTAATTTATCTTTCATAATTTACATTTTTGTTTGGAGGGTTGTAGCCCTTTGGCTAGTCCCCTTTACAATTTTATTATATTTTTAGTCGATCCTGATTGAATATTGTAGATCATGCGGTTTCTTCCTTCGCAGCCGTCTTACTAGGTTTGAATCATCCAACATACGACGTATCTCAGCATTTTGGTGTAGACTAATACGTTGCATGTGTTTTCCCGCGTGTTTTCTTATTTCTTCACTAACGAAATCCATCTTCAGATCTCTATGGAGGTTGTCATTTCTTAAGTACCACGGTGCATTAACTATTCCACGAAGGACTTTGCTTTGGAATGACTGGATGTGATATTGACATTGGTTTCCTTTGTACAGCCCCAGAGCTGAATACCGCAAGTCCACACAGGTTTTAGGATTTGCCGGTATAGTAGCAATTTATTATGTAGAGTTAGCTCAGAATTTCTTCCTAAGAGCCAATCCATCTTTCTGTATTTGATGTTTAACTCTTCTTTTTTCTTTTTCACATGCTCTTTCCATTTTAGTTTCGCGTCTAGAGTCATGCCTAGATATTTTGCCGTATTTGCATAGGGAATTTGTTGGGAGTTCAGTTCTACTTGTATCCAGTTGACCTTCTTGTTGGTAAAGTTTACGTGATCAGATTTTGTTTCATTAAGTTTTAATCGCCATCTCTTGGTCCAGGTACTGACAATATTAGTAGCTCTTTGCAATTTGCTTGTAGATTCTTCTATGCAATTAGCAACTGCTAAGATGGCCGTATCATCCGCAAACGTCGCTATGTTAGTATCCTCTATCGTTGGCAGGTCCGAGGTGTATAGAACATATAAGGTTGGTCCCAGAACGCTACCTTGTGGTACCCCTGCTGATATTTTCTTTATTTATGAGTATTCGCCATCTAATTTAACTCGAAAGTGTCGGTTAGATATGTAAGATTTTAGAATTTCATAAAACTGCTTTGGTAAGTTTCTTTGTAATTTATATTCCAAACCTTTGTGCCATACTCTGTCAAAGGCCTGTGCTACATCCAAGAAGACGCTTGAACATACTTTCTTTTTTTCAAGTACGTCTTGAATTATGTTTGTAATTCGGTGTACTTGTTCTATTGTTGAATGATTTTCTCTGAAGCCAAATTGATGTGGAGGAACAAGATTTCTTTCTGCTATTATTGGTTTTAGTCTCTTTAGGAGTAGGTTCTCGAATAATTTTGAAATTGTTGGGAGTAAGGAAATCGGCCTATACGAATTTTTGTCATTAAGTGGTTTGTTTGGTTTAGGTATCATAATTACTTCTGCTACTTTCGATTGACTTGGAACGTGTTTAAGTCTGAACACTGCATTAATTATTTGGAGTAGTTTACGCAGACCTTTTTCAGGAAGAGCTTTTACTATTTGTCCTGTAATTAAGTCATATCCTGGAAATTTCTTTGTATTTAGGTTGAGATTGATTTCCTCTTTTAATTCTTGTAGTGTGACAGGAGATATATTGCAGTTATCCATTTTATATCTTGGTGGTATGTTTTCCTCTGCAGTTTGTCTAGGTAGTGGCTGAAACGTGTTCTCGAGGTGGGTTGCAAACAACGAAGCTTTTTGCTTTGCACTTATAGCCCATGTGCCATCTTCATTTTTTACTGGTGGAATTTGTAGTTTAGGTCGTTTTAAACTTTTTGTCGCTTTCCAAAGGGAGTACTCGGTATCTTTTTCCCCAGTAAGGCCACTCAAGTATTTATTAATGGATTCGTGTTTGATTTCTTTAATTAGCAACTTTAGTTTATTGGATAACAAATTTAGAGTTGTTTTATATTCTGGCGCTCGACTTCTTTGCCATGCCTTTCTTGCTTTTCGTTTTGCTGCAACCAGTTCCCTAACTTCTAGAGGATAAATAGCATTTCGGCGCATTTCCTTTGAACTTGAGGGGGTACTACTCCACGCCGCTTCTTGTATACTGTTGTTGAGTTGTTCTAGTTCTTCTTCTAGCTCTATCAGGTTTTTAATTGGCACCTGAAGATCAATATTATCCTCAACAAGTTTCTGGAATTTCTCCCAGCAGGTTTTTTTGTTCATTAGCGAAGGTGGACTAGTTTTTTTAATAATCGCTGCACTGATTGTCATAATAACAGGCGTATGATCCGACATAATCCCCTCGCTGCTTTCTAGGTATATGTAGTTTTCGTCTATACCTTTGGTGATAAAGAAGTCAATGATATCGGGTATTTTGTTTCTATCCGTAGGCCAATAAGTTGGTTGATCTCCAGAATGAAAATCGCAATTGCATAGTCTTCCTGCTGCAAACAGCTGTCTTCCCTTTTTAGAGGTTACTCTTGATCTCCAGTAGGTGTTTTTTGCATTAAAATCACCTCCGCATTCCAGGTTACTATTCTTAATGTTTTATTTGTTGTTGTTTGCATCATTTTAATAGAGCATGGATTTCATTTGATTTAGAGAGTCTTGCTTATCTAACCTGTTGCTTAGAGTTTGAAGGCATTTCTCTTGTTTAGCTAGACGAATGTTAAGAGCTTCCATGCTTCTTAGTATCTTTTGGAGCACTGCTGTACCTTCAGTAGTGTGTTCCGAAATAATTAGTTTTGTCATGACTACTTGCGAGTACGGTTTTGGTTTTGGTTCTCCCGTTTTACTAGCATGAGGTTTAGGTTCCTCTTTGGTGGAAGTTTGATAATTTTTTACCGATACTCCTGGACTTTGTTTTCGCGTTTTATTTCGTATTCGTTGTAGCTCCTTAGCTATTTCACATCCCCGGTAGTTTGCGGGATGTGACTTATTGCAATTGACACATTTTGCAGCAATATTTTTACTAACCGGGCATACCTGGGCATGATGCTTTCCGGCACATTTCACGCATCTAATTTCTCTTTGGCAATATTTCTGCGTATGATTAGAACCTTGACATTTTTTGCACTGCGGTATTAATCCGTTATTCTTTTTCAATGGCTCTATTTTAACTCTCATGCTAAGTATTGCCTTGATATTATACACATCTTCCACTTTTTGTTTGTTATTAAAAGTAAGCATAAATAGTGGAAGCCCTCTTTTGTTAACTTGAACTCCTTGTTCAGTTTCGATTTTTTCTTTCTTAATAATGTTTACGGCATTTTCTATTTGATAACCCTTTTGCTTGAGATCCTCAATAATTTCTTCTTTTGCACAGGTTGGGTGAAGATTTCTAGCCATAACTTTAATTGGGCGATCATTCTTATCCTCATAGGTAAACCACTGATGCCCCTCGGAATTAAGCTTTGTAGCCACATTAATTTTCCAGACGCCGTTGCTTAGAGATTACGAGTTTGTACTCGGCTATCGTAATCGATTTCATAATCGATTGTATAGTGGAGAAATTTGATATCCCGACGACATTTATTGGTAGAGGTGATTTTTCTTTCGGTTTAGCTGGTTGTTGTTCTAGAGCTAGTTGTTTCTTGATGATTAACTGATTTCTGGCAACCTCTTTTGAAGTTGATGGTAAAGTCTTCGCCATTTCTGGTGAGTGTTGCGCTTTCCTTTTCTTACTTGGTCTTTTATTCCGGTTCAACATCCAATTTGTTTCTCTTTCTAATTCTTCTCCATCCGTATGAATGAATTAACGCCATCATCGACTGTTGGGCTAGGTGTCGTCCCAAGTTCTGCACGTGTTTCAACTGCTTTTTAGAGTTCTTCATTTTCTTTCTTTAAAATTGTAAATTCTTCTTTCAATTTAGTAGTAAATTCTTTTATTTCTCTTAGTTGTTCACGGAGTTCGGCATTTTCCTTCTCGCACTGAAATATATTTCCAGTTGAAGATCTTGGTGATCTTGATAATTTGGAACTTCGTCCAAATGGGTTAAACAATGAATGAATTAGTGAATAAATTTTTTGTTTACGTAATTTTTTCGTTTTTTTTTCAGAATTGAAAAACTTGGGAAATTTATGATGGAACGACTCAGCACAGAACAAAGAACCAAAGTTGTTCAATTTTATTTTGAAAGTCAGCATTCAATTATTCAGACACAAAGATTCGAAATGCATCTAGCGCTCCAACAATTTAGAATATGGGGTACCAGAAATCCACGAATAATTGTTGAAGATAAAATTCATCCACTTAGATGCACAGTATAGTGTGGAATAACTTCAGAAAGGATCATTGGACCATATTTTTTCGAAAACGACGAACAAGTTGCGGTTAATGTTAATGGCATTTAATACCGGGAGATGGAGCCACAGCTCACACAGTTCGTGTGAGCAACTGTGACTCTCCTGAGCAACATTTTTGGCGATCGAATAATATTGCGTTTTTCTTATTTTAACTGGGCACCGCGTTCGCACGATTTAAAGGTTCCTGATTTTTCTTTGGGGCATCTAAAGGGCAAGGTGTATGCCAATAAGCCAAAGAGCACATCACCTCGAAGAAAACAATGGGTACCATTTGAAAGATATTATCTTCAAAACTTAATGTGAGCATATTATGTTGTATACAATGAGGTGGAAAATTAAAACGGGAAATATACAGGGAGAAGCTCATTTCCAACAAAAACAGCCAAGCAAAGTTTTATCGAATTGTTGATGGTGCAAAAGTTATTCCACATTTAGTGTTTATAGTGAAATCGTATGCACACCTACCAACAAATTAATTTAAAATAAAACCAAGAATTCTTTTGTTTAACTTTGTTTTTTAATACGATCTAGAAGGGTGTGCCTTTCCAATAAAATCATTTTTATAAGCTGTATTATCTCCTGTCAAATAAAAACAATGGTTTTGTAAAGTCTTTTTGTTTCTAAATTTTTTTTGTTGTTTAAATGACGCCAGCGGGAAAACAATGTTCTACAGACTCACAATCAGCAAAAAAAATATGCGACACTAATTCAGATTTTAAAGTGCTATCACACACCGGGCTATTCACAACATAATGTTATTTTTATCAATTTTTTCACAAAGGAACTCGTGTTTATTAAAAAGTTTCGAGTTCTAAAATAGATATTTTGTCAGAAATAAAACATAATGAATGAAATTTTTTTTTTATTAATTTTAAATATTATAATAAGTGTTCAAAATTGTTCAAAGTGTCCACCATTTGCAAAATACATAATCGGCATCGCCGATCGCACGTTCGTTATTTTTAATAATATTTGACGCTTCGATTATACGTTGCCGCATCTCCTGCTCGATCTGGTTCACTCTTTCATAAACCAGCTCTTTATAATAACCCAGCTCTTTATACGAAGACGCAAATCGTCAGCAACAGGTGCCACCCCAGCCTGAATTAGCCACGTCAAAACAATTGACGCGGCTACCAGAATTTTGGGAGAATAACCCGAAGACTTGGTTCATATCAGCCGAGATAATGCTCGACGCGAACAAGATCACCAGCGGCAGACAAAAGTTTACGCACACAGTGTTGTCCTTATCGGAAGCACAAGCGGAGAAAGTCGAGTACATTCTACACGACCCTCCAGCAAATAACAAATACGACGCCCTCAAGAAGGTTCTAATCGATCTCTGAGGAGCGTAGATTAGAAACGATTTTGAGCAAAGTCGAATATGGTGATCAAAAACCTTTGGATATACTGTACCGAATCAAATCGTTGGCCGAAAAAAATTTCAACGTCGTCACAAAACTATGGATCAGGCAACTCCCTGATTCCATACAAACAGCATTGATCCCCCAACAAGAGAAATCAGAAGCGGATCTTGCTGCAATCGCCGATAAACTTCACGACATCATTGACACGCGGACTCAGGGTTTGAGTTTAATTAAACGCGACACGCGTACACTACCACCTCAGAGATACGCGCGCCAAGCTCTAGCAACAGCCGTATTGAAATAGTGCTAAAACAAATTAGCGACCGGCTGGTGAAGCTAGAGAACTATGCACACACTCAGCGACAACCCTCGCGTTCACAATTACCATGGAGACGAACACCATCTCCAGTTAGAAAATAAACATCGCAATCACCAGGGAAGTTCCATGAGAGCCAATAATAAACACTCACCAAGATACCAATTTCCACGCAACTGGTGTTGGTATCACGCAAGATTTGGTACCGCTGCATCAAAATGCACGGCACCATGCACATTTGTTACACAATAAATGGTATCCGCAAATACCGCATCCCCAAACGAGTCAGTCTAGCGGCAGACCTAAGACAACCGCAGCACATCCGCCTCTTTCTACGGGATTCGGTGAATCAAATCACATTTCTGATTGATATCGGCGCTGATCTAAGCGTAATCCCGTACCGCAATTACTACTGCTACGGAGCAAACCGGAACCCCGATTTAGTACAATAAACACTTTCGGTACCAAACTACTCGACGTTGACATTGGATTAAGGCGTTCATTCAAACACGCTTTCATTCTCGCCAATGTCAACCGCCCCATTATAGGCGCGGATTTCCTAAAAAAATTCGGTCTTTTAGTGGATCTAAAAAATCACAAACTGATTTATCCATCCACTAAACTTTCAATCAACGCTACATGTGCACGCGTTGATACACCATCACCATTGCATTACACAATTAACAATGGCATTGGAGCACTGCTAAAGAAATTCTCTTCTTTAACAGCTCCACCGAACTACAACGCTCCGGTAATGCACAACGTAGTACACGACATTGTGACTACAGGGCATTTACCATTTTCAAGACCAAGAAGGCTTGATGACCTTGAAGGCTTGCGACCATCTTCTTCAGCAGTATCATGTCCATAACACATGGTGAAGAAGAAGGACAATGACTGGAGACCATGTGGGGACTATAGAAGGCTTAACGCAGTCACAATTAGTGACCGTTATCCTATCCCCACATACAAAATTTCTCCATGCAACTACATGGTTGCACCTAATTCCAATTGTTACTGACGACATTCACAAAACTGCTATCACCACTCCATTTGGCTTATTCGAATTCACCCGAATGCCATTTTGACTCAGAAATGCTGCACACACATTTCAGCATTTCAGCAACGAAATGGTATCTCGATTTCGTTTTTGTATATATCGATGACATTCTCGTAGCTTCAAAAGACGAGAAGCAACACCTACTCCATTTGGAACAACTCTCCCAAAAATTATCAAAGTATGGTGTCAATAACAACACGGCAACATGCGTGTTTGGGACAAACAATCTTGACTTTCTCAGTCACAAGATTACATGAAGTCACAAGAATTAATGCAATTAGAGATTTCCCAGCACCACAAAATGTGAAACAAATCCAACAATTCATCGGCATGGTAAATTACTACCACCGATTTATACCAAAACTTGCAGAAGTACTCGCCCCAATTCACACGCATTTGGTAAATCTTCTTAAAAAACCAAAAACGCCTCAAAATTTTTCTTGGACTGAAGAGTGTCAAACGCATCCGCTAAATGCAACTAAATATAGCATCACCACTGATGCATTCAACACAGCAATTAAACAATTAAACATTTTCGATACTTTGTTGAAGGTAATTCACAATATTCACCGACCACAAACCGCTTACTAGAGCAATTACCTCTAAAGCGGAACGAAACCCACGGCAAGCACGCCACTTAGATTTTGTCTCTCAATTCACGACAGACATCCAACACATTCAAGGCAAAGACAATGTGGTCGCCGACACACTATCTCGGACTTCCGACCACGAACTTACCTCTGCAGCAACACGCTACGACAGCACAACAATCGCGAAGGCACAAGCTAGCGATCAAGAACTACAAGACTTACTCTCTAGTTCTACAAACCGGCGAAAATCCAATTGGAAAATAGAAAAATTTCCACTGGTCGATTTGTCAATCTACTGTGAAATATCTACGGGTAACAATCGCCCATACATTCCAGAGTCACTGCGTCGAACTATCTTCGACACTCTGCATAGTATTTCCCATCCAAGTGTACGAGCAATTCGCAAACTCGTTACTTTAAGATACTTTTGGCCAAAGATTTAACTCTTTGGGCGAAATCTTGTTTATCCTGCCAAAAATGCAAAGTGCAACGTCACATCAAATCACCTCATGGGAATTTTGAAATTCCACCAGGTAGATTTGAACATATCCATTTAGACATTGTTGGACCACTTCCACCATCTAATGGATTTACATAGATGTTAACCTGCATTGGTCGTTTTACGCGTTGGCCAGAAGCCTACTGCATAAAAGACACCTCCGCACCAACAATCGCAAAAACGCTCGTCGAAAACTACATTTATAGATTCGGCGTTCCGGTCAACATTACGACCGATCAAGGCATACAGTTTGAATCCATAGTAATCGCTGAGCTTATACAACTCTTAGGCTCACATCGAATACGGACAACTGCCTATTATCCACAAGCAAGCGGTATGGTTGAGCGCTTCCACCGCCAACTAAAACAGCTTTCAAAGCTCGTGCAAATACCGTCGACTGGAGCTCAGAGATCCCAATCATATTGTTGGGAATCCGAGCGACAGTCACAGACGACCTAAAATGCTCACCAGCAGAACTGGGGTACGGTCAAACGATCAAATTACCTGGGGAATTCTTTGTGGAACATCCACTTACACCCCAAGTTACCACTGACACAGTGATACATCAACTGCGCAGGCCTCACACCACCATATGAAGGCCCATACAAAATGATACGACGACTTCGTAAGCACTTTGTATTACAAATCAGAGACAAGCAGCAAACTGTCTCTATCGATAGACTCAAACCAGCCTATGGAATTCTGAGTTCACCCGATCAAATATCGGGAGTGAAAAAAACTGTCCGCATTTTCGGATAACACATAATCCACCGAACTCAAACACTAAACTTAAAACCCAATCACAATTATTATTTTATTATTAATTATTAAAATTTATAAAGTGTGCCGCGCAACATTCATCGTTCGCGATAGAGTATTCAATCCCTAGCACTTCTTAGTGGGAATATTGAAATAATAAAACCTCAGATGTAATTATTCGTATTCAATTCGATTTTGTATTTTATTTTCTCGTATCTTAAATATTGGACTTTATTAGAGCTAAGATACTTTCTGAAGGCATTCGTTCCTTAGAGGCTATAAGGAAATCTGATAAAATTAATACTTGGAAACTTAAACGTAAATTAATTAGGCGCAACTGAAATGATTTTGAAAGTATATCACTACCTACATCAAAAGGACATAAGGCGAGATAATTGCACAACATCACAAAAAGTTAGGTATTGACCTCTGTCGTATATACCAATTAATATAATCTAAGTAGAATAACAACAGTAAAAATTGGATTAGTTAATATACGAGTAACAAAGTAAAGATTGTTTTTAGAATTACTTAGAAACACATAACAATACACTTCTAATCATGTAATCCCTAAGTATAAGAAAATCTCTAGAGCAAAATAAATATTTACAATAAACAGAAACAAAATCTAATAATCATAAAAATTCTATTAACCTTTCTTCTTCACTTCTCGTAAATGAACATGCCAAGCATCCACGAAGAAAATTTCATCGAAGGGAATACATAAAACATAAGCAGTTTAGGAAGGTTGAAAGATCAAATAGAATTACACACATGTATAGGACACAATTTCTCACATAACCACGTTTCGGAGGAAATCACATCCAACACAGCAATATGGCATTCGATTTAGCTGTACCACATGGTTAGAAGGATACCAAAAAAATTCACAAATTATCTCTACCAACTTAAAGAAGCTCCAACACTGTTATGTATTTCTAGGTACTCGTTTTACTTTATTTATAAATTTGTAATGAAATTTAATAATTTAAATATAAAGTTTACTACAATATTTAAGAAAACTCCAACCTGTGTAAAATGTTGAGAAAAGTTTGTTTTTAGGTTAATTATTTTTATAGTGATACAAAATATCCGCAGGGAGCTTGTTATAGTGATTTTGTTTTTAAATGGTTTGGTATGTCGTGTCGACAGTTTTGGTTGAGTTAGCAAGGATATACCAACGTTGTATTATGTACTGCTAAGAATGATAAATTACACCCAAAACATTTAAAAGCAAAATTAATGTTTGTATAGAGATTAATGAAGTGGGATTTTATGAGATTACAGTGAGTCTTTTGAAAAATTGCAAAATATTGCTTTTATGTGCGGTAAATGGTAATACAGGGAACAGATGCAAACTTGTGTATCCTATTTGGTTATGGTTCGGATAATGAAAGGAAATTAGTAATAAAATAATTTAGAATCCGAAGTAACGAACCTGAAACCGTAGTGCTGGATATTTTAACACGTAATGACGGATGAAAACAGGTTGTCTATTCCGGCCACAGACTTATAGTAATAATTATTCTATCTATTCTAAAAGAAATCCATTTTGTCAGATACATGAATGATTGCAGATTTTGATACAACATTCAGTTCAAAAAACAAAAAAAAACAAAAATTTTGATTTAATATTTAAAATTTTTAAAAATAATTCTTCAGTATTTTTTTCAAGGTGTCGTTTAGATAAATGAAAGTCAAATAAGTCATCAATGATGTTGAATTATTTAATTAATTATTTAAGGCGACAACAAATTCCTCATAAACATCAGCAAACTTTGCTTGGATTAGTACAAATTTGGGTGACCGTTTGGAAACATCACAGAAGACAGTGAAAAATGGAATGAAACGGAACTCCTGCGGTATATGCCTTACTCAGCAGCCTTTGGAGTTGGTTAGGATTTAATGGACCAATCATTCATTAATCCATCCAACTATATCCATCAACAACCAAATATCTCGGGCCTTGGCTTATCGTACACGGACACGAATCGGAAATTAGAACTGATCAGAGAGCTCTAACAAAATCGAAATTCTCGGCCCAGTGATCTGACATCGAAAAACAACATGTATACAAAACAACAAGCGAAGAAATTACCTCTGGACGAGAAAATTGCTGTTACACATGAACAAAAGGGGCCGCCGGGCGTGGGCGTATTTCACGGACAGCTAAAGCAAAGAATGCACTCACTATAACGGAACGGAAAACCAGTTAAAATAAATAGCAGAATAATCGTGGCAAGATTTCATTCAAAAACACGAAATACAATCATAATTTCCCCAATGTGTGCCCCAATAGAAGACGCACATGAAACGAACTACCAAGGATGATTGACGATGAGTTGATCAATGAACAACTACAATAATTCACAATAGCAAGAACGAACACACAGAAATGATGTAAAGATAAGAAAATTTGAATGCAACAAATTGTAACAGACTAAACCAACTAACCAACTTAAGGCAGTGCATTTTCACACAAGCATTTCCACCAAACATCCTGATTCATGGCGGCAGAACATGGAACCAAATATGGTAGAGAAAATGTAAAATGTTCAGGAAGAAATTTCTCACGTCTCTTTACAAAATGTCAGAGCAATGAGAGGTCGGTGCAGACGACGACATTCACAGTGACCAATAATATATAAGCCAAAGATATCACGACCACGGCTGTCGGATTCACATCACGCTAATTTTCAATGTAACAAACAGGTCATATAGGACCATGAAATATTTCGATTAAATTTTATTCATTAAACCAACTTGTCAGTCCCCTGAATACTGCCCAAACATTGATTGTAGATATATACCTAAAGAAATGGGTGAAAAGAAGACTGAAAAGAAGACTTTTAATGAAAAACTTTGATTTTGTTCGTGCGTCCAGTTCAGTCAACAAAACGACGACGTTACTGGTGGTCAGTTAGCTTCAACTGTTGAGTTATTAGAATTTTGTAAGGATGTATGTGTAAATCAACGTGTAAAATTCGATGGAAAGTGTTCGATGTAAACACGTTTAATTGTTGTGAACGGCGCCTCAAAGGGATGCTTGGTTCTTCACAAACATGTTCACTTATAGCAATCACTGTTTCACGAGTACGAACTCGACGGTGGTGTTCATATACTCTACGACTTGCAACTCATCCAGTTTCTTCAAAACGTTGAACAATTTTGCGAATTCGAATCTCTGTAGGACGTCCATGTTGGATCCAAATATTGTTTTTTACAGAATGACCACTTTCGTAATAATTTTGGAAAAAAACCACATTGTTATGTTGTAAACGAACACATGACTAAAAATGGCAAAGTTTTGTCTTTTCATTGTTCAAAAAATTTTCGGGTTATCACGGCACCATAAATAATATTTTTGAGCTTAAAAAACGGATGGAGCACGCTTTAATGTGACAATTGTTTGCAAATAACTTTCGAAATGTTGGTTACTCATTGCGAATTAATTATTGCATTCTTCTGAATAGAACTGAAGGTATCTTTATACGATTTAACTTTGATATTCTTTAAATTAATGAGCTTTGTCTCGTTTATGTTAATGCAGCTGCTTCTTAATTGATTCTCCCAGTTTATTTTTGTGTTCGGCTCTGATAATTATTAACTTTATCCTGATCACTTTGCACAATTTTTTTAATGGATTTATGATGCACGTCATTAATAATGAGTGGCGACGGTCATTCTAGAATTTCAATTATGGCACTTGGCATCTCTTACATTTAAAGGTAGAAGTTCGTTCACTCACGACTAATATCAAGAAAGTTAAAATCGCCTATGATCAACATGACATCGGATGGATCCGCAACCCTGTTGATTTTATGGTGATGTCGGCGACTAGGGTGGGATATACACTACGTATATGTATTATTTTTAAATATTTTATTTTAGTTTGTTAAATGAAAACCTTGTTTCAAGTACAAAGTTATGAAATCCAGCAGCTTTTTATGATTATTACTGTGTTGTTCCATTCGAAATAACAATTTAAGTTAATTCTTGAGCCTCATGAATGGTTAAAATTTTAATGTTGGTTAATTGTTTCTTATCTGATTTAGTAAAGGTTAAGTACAGGGTGGGCCATCTGTTGGTTATTTTTTCAATCGATGAATTTTAGTACTTAATGTTATCTGTTCTAAAAAATTGTTTGACATATGAAAACTCAAAAATATGAAATTTATCATCATGAAGTGGCTAACAACACAGCAACGCATTTTGATTGTCCAAATTTATTAAGAAAATAATCGTTCAAAAACAACAGCATTTCGTAAATTACGTGAGAGTTTTGATCGACATGGACATCCTACTGAGCGTGGCAAAATTATTGATCGTTTTGAAGAAACTGGTTCAGTGGAAGATCAACATGTCTATCCAGTTCTTAATGCAGTGAAAGTGTTCGTAATGAACCAAGCCCATCAATCAGGCATCGTTCACAAGAACTAAACATTTCACGAACCACATTATGACGCATTTTGCATGATGATCTTCATTTGCATCCATACAAAATTCAACTAACTCAAAAATTGAAGCCACCAGACCATTTAACTCGACGTTGTTTTGTTAACTGGATGGTTGAAGGAAATGAAGGTTTTTCATCAAAAATCATCTTTAGCGATGAAGTTCATTTTCATCTTAATGAAGACTCCTCATGTTATTCACGAAGAAGAAGTATATCTTCCAAGAGTCACTGTTTGGTGTGGTTTATGGGCTGGTAACATCATTAGGCCGCTTTTCTTTGAAAACAAACATAGGAAAATGCCCTTACAGTGCAATGGGGAACGTTATCGCAACATGTTAACTGGTTTTTGTGGCCCAAATTGAATGAATTGCGTGTCCACGACCATTGGTGGACAAGACGGAGCGATATGTCACGCAAGTCTTGCAACAATCAATTTGTTGTGGCCATAAAATTTGCTGATTGCATAATTTAAAGAAATTGTGAAGTTCCTTCGCCACCAGGAAACCCGGATTTAACACCACTTGATTATTTTTGGTGGAGTTATTTGAAAGGTAAGGTGTATGCTTATCATCCACAAATAATGCAACAACTTAAAAACAACATTCGAGCTGAAATTGAGGTCATGGATTCGCTTTTATTGGAAAAAGTAGGATCTCGACACGAAGCCGTGGTGGGCATATGGACGATATTATTTGTCATACATAAATTGTATAAAACCACCTTTCCTAATCAATCAAAAATTTTGACTTTTCATCCCAAAATATCTGTTTTATTTACAAATGAAAAAAGGACTAACAGATGGCCCACCCTATACAGTGTTTCCGACATAATTGGAATATCAGTGATGGATACGAATTTGTTAAAACTGACGGACGGATATTGACGCTAGCAGTATTTACCTTTTCTTCGAATAGTGGGGCCTGGCTGATGAAAATATTTATCAAATAATCAGAAAATTCCTTTTAGATATGCCTAAACAGACTTCAATTAAATAGATTTATGAAAAAAATGCGTCACAATCGGTTAATTTTAGGGTATTTACATCAAATAAATGAAATTAGGCCGATAAAAGTGTAGTGGGAGCATTTTGACCCCTTATAAAATTCAATATATTTTCCATTTAGAAATCAGTTTTCAATCAGAAATTAATACACATTTCATAGCAATAATAGAAGAATAGAAGAAATGATTTATTTATAGAAGATTTACATTGAATCGGGCCCAATATTGCGCAACATAAACAAAGTGCTGTATGAACAAAACGGATATTGATGTTTTTTTTTGTTTTTTTGTTTTTTGTTTTTTCTTGTGTTAGTTTGTTGACAAATTTTTGTGAGTGTATTTTTATACGAGTTATGAACAAACGAAAAGGGTTTTCCAATAAGAGTGATATGATTTCTTTAAAAATAAACACACTAATTGTTAAGGAAATTGAAATGTTTTTTATTTAGTGTGAAGTACAATCGATACAATTAAGTTCCGAACGTCATTCAAATGGTCTCCACGACTTCTTCTGCAGGAACGAATTCCATGAACCCAATTTTCGAGCACTTTTTCCACTAAATCAAGTCGTATGTCATGAATAGCACGTTCAATATTGACTTGTAAAGCTTGAAGAGAGTTTGGTTTATTGCTAAAGGCCAATGACTTCAACTAACCCCATAAGAAATAGTCTAATGGTGTTAAATCACAACTTCTTGGAGGCCATTCAATATCCCAATTTCTTGAAATAATCGAATCTCCAAACTTTTCTCGCAATAATTCAATTGTTGCACTTGCTGTGTGGCACGTAGCCCCGTCTTGTTGGAACCAAATGTTGTCAAGATCAACTTCTTCCAATTTCGGCCATAAAAAGTTGGTTATCATCGATCTATACCGATCTCCACTGACAGTAACGGTGTTACCAGCTTCATTTCGAAAAAATGCGGACCGATGATTCCACCAGACCAAAAACCACACCAAACTGTCAATTTAGGTGAACGTAATGGTTTTTCATGAATAATTTGTGGATTTTCTTCGCACCAGAATCGACAGTTTTGTTTATTTACCGCACCACATAGATGAAAGTGAGCCTCATCGGAGAAGATGATTTTCTTAATAAAATCGTTATCGTTTTCAAGTTGTTCCAAGGCAAAATCAGCAAATTCACGACGTTTACGGTAGTCCAATGGCTTCAGTTCTTGAGTGAGAATAATATTATATGGATGCAAACCCAAATTCTCTCCCAAAATCCGCCAATTTGTGGTTTGAGACAGTTCCAATTCTTGAGAACGTCTTGGAATCGACAAATTGCGGTCTTCAGCTACACTTGCCTGAACGGCAGCAATATTTGCATTACTTCGAGCGAATCTTTGTCTTACTGGCACTTCAACATTATGTAAAGAAAATGTACGGTCAAAATTTTCAACAATTCGACGAATAGCGAGCACACTTGGACGATTATTACGACTATAAAATGGCAAAAGCGCACGAAAAGTTACAATTGGACAACCTATTATTTTGATAATAAAACTGAATAATTTGTAAACGTTGTTCTTGCGTATATCTCACCATGATGAAATTGTAAACATTACTGAATACTACAAATGGCCGAAACGTCACTTAAAAATCATATCATTCCTATTGGGAAACCCTATATAATCCCGATTCGTTTAGTTGTCAGTTGGTAATTTTTCTATAAATCTTATTGAAAGTAGGTAAATTAATTGTTTGTTTATTTTGTGTTGTTGCCAATTCGGTTTTACTAGATTTGGTTTTAATTTTACTATCCTTAATTGATTCTGTGTAAGCGGCAAGTAAATTTTTATTGTTGCATTGTTTGAGTTGAATGTTAACGGTTTTTTTTATTTATTTCTTATGGTTATACGAGATGGCACGAAAACGCCCAACGAGCACAAATTTAGAAGCTGACGATAATTTTGATGGCGACTATATTTTACCTAATGATTCTTCAGATGAACAATTAAAAAATGGTGAAGATGAAGAAGGTTCTAGTGAACTTGAATCCACCGATAACCTATACTACGCACAAAACAGAAAATATGCCGAAAATTGGAAATGGACTATTGTTAGAGATGGTAAACAACGTCGCATATGGCATGATACAAATGTACATGAAATAGATGCACTTATTAGCATTTCAATTTATGCCGGAGCACGAAAAATTGGGATGAAAGATCGGATGAGCAGTTGTAACCCGGCCAGTTCTTTTCGGCAATATATCCCCAGTAAACCTGCCAAATATGGCATAAAGATTTTTTGGATTTGCGATTCAATAAATGTTTTTCCATTGAAAGGTGAAATTTATGTCGGTAGAACATTTAGAGACGAGCCACGCGTGACAGATTTGACTCTCAATGTAGTTCATCGACTAGCCAAAGGATACGTCAATAAAGGACGAACCATAATAATGGATTTTACGTCGTATAAACTTGCAGAGCAATTGATAAGCTTAGGTAAAACTATACTTGAGACAATTAGAGCAAATAAGCCAGAGTTACCACGAGAACTAGCAGGTAAAGCAGAAACGAAGCATGGGGAAGCATATTTTACCACATTTGTGTACCATGGCCTTATCACAGTGGTAAGCTACATCGGTTCTCTTATTAATATAATTAACGTAGCTGGTGTAGCAGCTTACAACTTACTTCGGTTGGATAATACACCATTATACACTAAACGAAGAAAACCAGTAAGAAAGGAATTTTTGCTAAACTTGGCCTCCGGACTAGCTAATAATCACATAATGAGTCGTTTACAAAAACCGCAGGTTATGACCAAATCAATAAAAGTGTCATTACAACAAATTGGATATTCCACGACTATTATAAATGTTCCATTTCAGCAGCCAAAATTCTCGTCCAGTCAACGTAAGCGGTGCTGCCCAAGGAAAAACGATAACAAATCATGCTTATCTCGTTTGTATTGCCAAAAGGCAGTGTGTAAAATACATTTAAGATTCGTATGCGATCTTTGTGTGTCTGATGTACTTGAGGATGCAGGAGTTATTAACTCAGATGGTTAAGTAAGGGTATACTACAAATTGTTTTCATACAAATCCTATGGGAAAAAATGGGGTCAATCTGACCCCACTACATGGTCCGTGTGACTTTTAGTATTGCACGAAGTGAAGATGGTAATATTGTTTTAACGCATATACCACATCGGCACCTATAAGTTCTGTTGCGCTGTTTGGAGTTGGTTGTATACTTATTAGCATCAAAATAGACCATTCTGTAATATTTAAGGCGGTCGAAGATTGTAATTTGATGCTATTGTAAACTATACATATTGAACAGCGACAAATCAAGTTATACATTTTGAAAACTGTTTTCCTAACTTTCCGAGATGTTTCACAATTATATTATTGTTAAGATTTCGCCAGAAATTTCTAAAATTTTCAATGAGACTGATTTTCCACTTTTCTAATTTTACCTTCATGATAACCGTTGTTTAGATATGCATCCTCTTAGTTCTAGCAAAATAAATATTATTTTACAAACAACAAAAGACATCATTTTCCAATTTAAAAAGACAACCATAATATGTAACTTGATTACATTTCGTCGAAAACGAAATCACTTTTCACAAAAATACCTTGTTGCTTGAGGAGAAAAGCTACCATTTCCATTTGTCGTACCTGATTCTATTAGATGAGAAAGCTTTTACCTTAATATACTCGTATACTTGCATTGTGTAGTTCATTAAAGTTTATTCTTAATTTAATTTGGGTACCTAAAAGTTTTCTGAAGTTGAACTTACAGGGATACGAGAATGTATATACAAACGATTGAGTTTCAAAACTCATTCTCTAGCGAAATAAATGAAAAGTAATTTCAATTTACCTGCCTTAAAATCCGTTTAAATTTAATTATCAACACACACTACTATGTCGTAAATGTGGTAATAGTTTTTTTTTAATTATTAAGCACAAAAATTACTCTTAAACGACTTCACCATGAATAATTCATTTGGAAATACCGAATAGCTAAATTCCCATAAAACCGTAAACAAACTGTCGAAAGGTACGACGATAAGGTAGATAAGTACCATAGAGAACCCATTTCAAAACGTACCGCCGGCATTACAAATTCGATCTATTTTATGGTAATGCGAAATCAACAGAAGCTTTGCTTCTTATGTAAGTATTAAGTTCTGTACATAATTTCAAGATTATACGTTGTAAGGGAGAACAACTTTGTTCACTGGAAACAAATACAACAAAAACAATTAATTGAAAGCTTTTATTATTGTTTGGTTTTTATTGCTTTCCACACAAAAATAAAAGAAAGTTTTGAGAATTTTGTTGTTATTGACTGTGACGACGGTACGTAGGTACACTCTGTTGATACATAAATGAAAATGAACAAGAAGCACAAAACGATTTCATGGAAAAATAATCAAAAGTTGTTTATGTTGTTTTCTATTTATATTTTCTTGTGTCTTGTAAATTGTAAAAAGCTTTTCTTGAGTGAGAGGATCAGAGGTGGGTTTTTCAATATAAGCGTTTATTTTTTTTGTCGACAAACAGGGATTAAAAGTGATTGATAATTGAGGCTAGTGGATTCAATTCCCAGCATAGTTTTTAAATTCCAGGTTTTTCTCTCTCTTTTATGCTGTTTCTAATCGTTACTATTTTGGTAATTGATTTTGAAGTTATATAATTTGCAGTTCGCGTCCTTTTACTTTCCAAGTTAATTTCGAATAATTTCGAAGTTAAATTTATGTGAGTGCTTTTGTTAGCTTTTTCGGAAACTCCTAAACAAGTATTTTCATTAGCAGTATTTTCATTTCATATTTTTTTTTACTATACAAAAATCTGGTTTATTAATTGTGTTGTGATGAGTGTAATTTTCGAAGAACAGTGTGTCGATATTAAAGGATCACCGTCAAGAATATCCAATTAAATATATTTATATTTGTTAATGTCACCCAAATGTATATGAAGCTAGCCCGATACTCAGCCCGAAAAACGCAATGGCAACACTAAACTATCACTATCGTGAGAGTTTACTATCCCAACCCGAAAAAAGGTCACTATCGTGACAGTAAAAACTCTCATGATAGAATGTCATGACATTTATAACATTCTTCAGCCCAAAATTTTAAAATTACTTTTATGTATTTTTAAGATATATTACTATGCTTGGTGGCATAGTCAGACTCTTCATTTATATGAAGCTAGCCCAATATTCAGTTGAAAAGCCCGTTAGCAATACTAAACTATAACTATCGAGAACATTTTATATCCCAGCCCGAATAAATAGCACTGTCGCGACAGTAAAATGTGGCATGATAATCTGTAATGATATTTAGAGCATTCAACCCGAAATTATAAATATAACTTTTAAGTATTTTTAAATTATCTCTTCAATTGTTGGAAAACCTAGACAGCCCAAACCTAACCTGAAAGCGACAATGCGGAAACTTAATTAGCATTAAGCGATTGACCACTATGAGTCTAGTAAGAACTTTCAGCCCGCAATTTAAAATTGGTGTTTATGGATATAGTCGTTTCAACCTCGACTCACAGGCGATTCACGAGCACTTGACATATACCGCCAGATTCGTTAAAATTTTGACTAAAACGTGGAGATTTGTAGAAAAATTCTAACTGGTATTATCTCGATATAGTTGATTGAATCTCGTCTTACAGGTGATTCATGCGATTGCCTGTAAGACGAGATTCAAACGACTATATCCAGATAATTCCAGATAGAATTTTTATACAAACCTGCTCGTCTGTAGTCAATACTTCAACGAATCCGGTGGTATATACCAAGTGCTCGGGAATCGCATGTAAGACGAGATTCAAACGACTATATCGAGATAATTCCAGATAGAATTTTTTGTAAATCATCGCGTTTGTAGACAAAACTTCAACGATTCCGGCGGTATACGCCAAGTGCTCAAGAATCTCCCGTGAATCGAGATTCAAACGACTATATCCAGATAATTCCAGATAGAGTTTTTCTACATATCTCTCAGTTTGTAGTCATAACATGAGGCTTGATTCATTAGACTATATTCTAAGTAATTGCCGATAAAATTTGTCTCAAGCTGAGAATAGTTCTGATAGCATTTTTGATTTTTTTTAATATAGGACCTATTTAGTTTTTTGCTTTGACGTTTTATCAGTAATAAATTTGGTTTTATCACTTTAATTTTAAAAGCAACGATTTATTCGTAACTATTTTGCATGTGATTCAAATTTGCTTTATAGTTATAATTTGCGTATATTTTGTGTCATGACAGAAGTTGTATTGCCATAAGTAAAAAATTAAAATTTCGGGCTAGCTCCACGGAGGTGCCACTCAACAGTATTTATTGAAGAACCGACCATCAAAAATCAATTTGTTTTTGATGGGAATCATCTGATCCAATTGTGTGAAGTTTTTGTTCATCGATTACCGAAATTATGTTAGATCAACGGACTTAGAACTCGTTAAACAATATCAACCTTGAACAAAACATTAAGATGCCGGATATTACAAATATTTCAAGGTGTCCCTGAATGTGGTAAATCAACCTGGGTTATAAACAACCACTGGACAGTGCTACAAAAGACAGTCTGGCTGATATTAAATTTAAGGCCCGTTGCGAGAACGAAACAATTTATTTTAATAACTTCAAATTAAACTACAACGGTACCTGTAAGATTTTATTGATGAGTAAATTATGGTGCATGTTGTAAGATATACTTAGTGATATTACCAAATGTACGGTAATGACAGATTACATCATGCCAATTGGAATTTTCCGATGCAAGCGCGTTCATAACAAAGACTGAATACATAAATGTAACGTATAGATGCCCAGCTGATGTTGCTTTTGCTCTAAAGGAATACTACCCATACTACCCCAACATTAGTAGTACACGTAGCAACTTCAGTCAAATTTAAAAACCTGCCACCAACAAGACACAATCAATTAATATTTTTCACCAGGCTAATTACACTCACTATTAATGAAGACTCGAACCTATGCTGCTCAAATGGTAAAACACCCCAAAAAATCCAAGAAAAGAATGATTTATGAAAAACGTGAAATTCACTATCAAAAGGTAAACAAAATGGCGTGAAAAGCATCCCAGTGTTCTAACTTTATACTAAAATTAAATTTATTTATGTAAAGGGTGGTTAAATTTTAAGGGCCGACGTTGAATGTGAACCACACCTAAACGTCAAGCTTTTTTCTGCATTTAATTTAACATTTCTCAATTTCAGACTAACTCAATTTGAACCATGGAAAGATACACAATCGAGCAACGCGTTAAAGTTATTCAGGCATATTATGAAAATGCGCGTTCAAATCAAAATGCATATTGTGCACTTCGTGATTTTTTCGGAGGCACATTTTCACTTCAGTGGATTCGTCAATAAGCAGAATTGCCGCATTTTGGCGAATCATAATCCAAGAGTGATTGTCGAAAAACCAATGCACCCACAAAGAGTGACTGTTTGGTGCGGTTTATGGGCTGGCGGCATCATCGGGCCGTATTTTTTTCCAAAATGAGACCGGTCAGGCAGTTACTGTGAATGGTGTTCGCTATCATGAGATGATAACGAACTTTTTATGGCCCGAATTGGAAGATATGGATGTGGACGATATGTGGTTTCAACAGGACGGTGCCACTTGCCACACAGCTAACGAAACAATGGCTCTTTTACGCGACAAATTCAATGGCCGTGTTATCTCACGTGGTGGCGATGTCAATTGGCGGCCAAGATCATGTGATTTGACACCGTTGGACTTCTTTCTTTGGGGTTATTTGAAAGAAAAGGTGTACGTCGATAAGCCAGCAACAATTCAAGAGCTAAAGGATGAGATAATTCGGCACATTAACGGCATAGAACCTCAATTATGCCTAAGCATCATCGAAAATTTGAACCATCGGGTGGAGGTGTGCCGCCGAGGTCGCAGCAGCCATTTGGCCGATATTTTGTTCAATACATAATTGAACCATACCATATTATCATAATAAAAAGAATTGACAATAATTTCCTAAATAATTTGTGTTTTATTCAAAATCAACATCGGCCCTTAAAATTTAACCACCCCTTTAGTTAGTGAAGCTTCATTACACATACGGGCATACGGAGTAGTGAATTTAAAACTCTCGAAACAAGCTGAAAGACATCGGGTGGTAGTGTGCTGATACCTTTGCATTCTAAACTTTGGAATGATCCAGTAATCTTAGCTCCGTCAACAGTCCCACAAATAGGCGTAAAAATTACAATAAAAAGAAATCTAATGTAGATTATTAGACACCACATATATGCCACATCACATTATGCTATCTGCATCGATGCGATTGGAAATTACAACAAACCCGCCAGATTTAGTTAGCTTGGTGATGTAAATCTTCCAAGTATAATCTGAAATTTTGACTCGGAACTAAATTGTATTTGACCATGAACCTCTATTTGTGGATGCCATTCTTTGTTATAATTTAAATCACTGCTGAAATTGATACTTTTAAAATTTATGAATCACTGTCACCTTTTATCGGTGCCACCTTTTTTCTTCTACTACATATATTTAAATATTGTGTTTGACCCAACTAATTTAATGGCGAGTTCGGAACACCTACAACCAATCAATTACAACTTCAAAAAAACAAACCATGCTGGCCTCGAAGTGCTCCCCCTCAGTGGTTTGATGATAGATTAGTTAACTTAAAAAATCGGAAGTCGAAAGCGTAGACCGAAATTTTAAAAAGTGGGTTAAAATGAGGACAAAACTACGTTTCTTCAACATAGTGACGAATTTGAAATTTATTTCAAATCAAAATACAGGTCGTATCTCGATTAAACTCAAGAACAAATCCAAAACAATTTTCTTAAGGAATAGTCGCGAAATTGAAGGATACCCTGCTAATATTTCCTACGTCAATACTAATAATTCAAACAATATACCCTCATGTTACCTATTCAATCACTTCTTAAGGCGTGTTTCCCGAAAAATATTCAAATTGCTAAAAGAGATGACATTACATGCTAAAGAGGAATATCAACTTCGTCATCCTAAATTGCTTGAATTCTCCAACAACTTAAAATCCACAATTACACGTCGTAATAATGAGAAATCAAAGATCACACATCGGGCCCTGGATTTTTACCGAGATAGTCAAAAATTCAAAAATGGTCATATTTGCTGATGACGTCAAAATTTATCGTACGTTTCAAGTATGAAATACTTAATGCGGAGAATCTTCAAGAAGACATCTATAGATTAAGTGAGGAGGGATCGGAACCCACTTCGCTATACATAAATATTAAGGAGTGCAAAAATATGTCTTTTAATCGTAAAAGAAATCCGTCAAATACTTCATACAAAATTAACAACGAAGTTTTAAAAGTCACTTGAGATTGTGAATTTAGGTGTTACGTTTGTCGAAAACGCCAGTTTCAATAGGAAAATTGGAAATTGCATTGCGAAAGCGAATGCCATGTTTGGATTTGTTAAACGATAGACCGGTGAATTTAAAGATATTTAAACCGGGTTGTACTACGAAATCCCGGTTTTCAAAATCCCGGTTTCAAAATCTCGGTTTTCAAAATCCCCGTTTTCTTTTCTTTTAGTTCTGAAGTAACTGGCTTGCCTATATTTGTCGTTTAAGAAATGCGTAGTATATTTAAATGGATGCGTAGTATATTTAAAATTATAAGTGATTTTTGAAATATTGTTTAACATTTAATAATGTTTTATTTCTTTTTGACTTTTGTAAATCTGCTATTTGTTTTCGAATATATTTGATTATAGGGGCGGAAGCCGAATATCAAAATTTCACGTATCCAGTCAGTGATACATTTTGGCGAAGGAAAATTTTATCAAGCAAATTCATTAATATTTGATAAAAAAAAAATTACGAAATATTCCTTAAAACAAATTAAAAAAATAATATTTCCACAAACGAAAAGTAACCGATTTAGCCATTTGGCTCTTCGCGACCCTTCGAGGCATTCGGGCCTTCGTAATTTTCCCCTTCGACATTCGGTCCTTCGGTATTCAGGTCTTTGATATCATACCCAATTGTAGAGGCTTCAATAACTCTCGCGGGCACGCGGGAAGTCGCATTGCTCCTCCCCTCCGTTTAGCCCTCCGAGGGCCGTTAGAAAAAAATTCCAGGAGAGCGGGGTTCGAAACATGTCGGGAATAAAGGAGCAGTTTTACTAGTTTTATTCTAAGTGAACGATTCGAATTCAAAACTGTTTTTTTGATACAGTTCTAGAATACGGTCGACAGGGATGGAACTTGATCATTTCTTTACTGATTTTGTTAAAACTCTACAAGTAAGGTCTAAATGGGATTCTAAAATGATTTTTTGTTAAAGCTCTAGAATATGGCTATTAGCGACAGAACTTGGCTATTTCTTGACAGATTATGATAAAATTCGACATGTGTGATGGAAATAAGATTCTAAAATAATTTTTTCAGTCTGTTCTGAAATATATCTCCCTTTTTGTCCACATACACAAAGCTTTATCTAAAAATCATTTAAGAACCTCATTTCCATCGCACGTGACAAATAATCGATTAAGAGATGGCCTAGTTTCATCCCTAATGACAATATTCCGGAACTATCAAACATCATTTAAAAATCCCATTTAGATCCCACAAGTCGACTTTCGACATAATCGGTCAATAAATGGCCAGGTTTCATCCCCATCCACCTTATTCCAGAACTTAATCAAAAACGCATTTTTTGAATCCCATTTAGGAACCACATGTCGAATTTCAACTAAACCGGTTAAAAAATGGCCTAGTTCCATAGCGGTGCCCATATTTCAGAACTTGGCCCAGTTCCATCTCTATTGACCGCTTTGTCGAAAAATCATTTTGGTATCCCATTTCCATCGCACGTATCGAACCATGGATCAACAAAATCTGTTAAGAAATGGACAAATTTCATCCCTATTAACCATTTTCTAGAACTTTATCGCAAACTCAATTTTGAATATTGTCAAAAAATCATTTAAGAGTTCCATTTTCCCGCATATCAAATTATCAAAAATTCAAACCGGGATTTCCTAAAAATCGGGATTTTTTTTTTATATAAAATCGGGATTTTGAAAGCCGGGATTTTGAAAACCGGGCTCGCGTTACACACTCATTTAAACCTTATGTTCATAATATGCTGTGCACAAGAAAAGAATTTAAAGCATTCGAAAGAAGATTTAGATTTTTTTGTTAAAGTAAAGTGACTGCAATTATGACCAAAATTTATCATTCCATGAAAATGTGACTCGGTTACCTCCGTTCTAAACTAGAGGTACGAATTATAAAATATGCACCCTATGAAAATAGACAACATCTCTTGGGCGCGGTTGATATTGGTAACATTTTACTTCGTCACATTGATTCAGCTTACCTTTTGGAAATCATATCAAGTTATGTGACATGCAGGACATTTCGCAACCACGAAGTTTTAGTGCTAGAACACCAAAACAACCGAATTATTATTTTTTAACCTTCATCTCTAATTTTATTTAATAATGACTTTCGGAGTTGTTTCGTTTCTGCTAGCATCGTTCGTTTCCACGTTATAGCTGGTCGTCTGGCTCCTTTCCCTTGTAGGTAATATCCCAGAGATCTTCTTGTTATGTCATTCGATGACCTCCTCAGTGTGTGGCCACTTGCGCTTTTTTATTTCGGCCGAATGACTCTTGATTCGTTTGCCTAAGGACAAAATTTGTTATTTTATTGGGCCAGAATTCCAAAGCCAAGTTTCGCAACCGTAGAGCAGCACTGATTTTACACACGAATTGAATTTCTTAGCTTGGTTTTGCGGGATACGACAGAAGTGTTCCAAACTTTGTATAACGTGATGAATGTTGCTCTGGCTTGATTCGTTTCCTTATATGTCTCCATTCTTCATCAGTTCCCTCCGTTTTCGCTAGTGTACAACCAAGGTATACAAATTCATTGACCTTTTATATTTCTTCTAAATATTTATTTTGAGGCCAACGTCCTTTGTCTTAAGATCTGATAGCTTCTACACTTTCTGTTCTGCATGTCGGTGGGTCTGTGTGTTAGTATATAGGCTTATGTCATCTGTGTAAACTAGATCAGGGTTCTAGTTTAGGTTCTCTGTTAACCCCCCCCCCACAGGATAAATTGGTGGGCGCGCTATTCGATGTTAAATGATTAATATCTCAGGGCACTATTTAATACTACTAGGAATATAAGTCGCGAGATTACGCAGTCACTTCTTGACTATATGATTCACTTTGCCTGTGTCGTAATATTGAATAAGATTACCCGTATCCCTGTACATATCTTAAATGACTTCGATAAATTTTTTTGGAATGCCTATTGTACAAATTGCTTTCCTAATTACGTTCCAATGTATTGTATCGAATGCACGTTTGCAGCTTGTTCTCCTTTCTTAATTCCGAGGTGATTGTCGGTGAAATTCTATCCAGCATGATCATATCTATAAATATCTTTATGCTTAGTTGAGGAGGGATATTCACCTCTAATTTTTGCATTCTCTAATGCCCCCTTTCTTAGGAATAGTTATTTATAGTCACGTCTTCCTTCCATTTTCGCGGTATACTACTAGAATTCGATACTTCTGTAATTACAGGTGTTAGAGAGCGGGGCAGTTGACGATATGTCTTGGGTGTTGATAGTTTCGCTATTAGAGCGCGCATTTCGCTATTACTAATTAATTCGAAGATTTGTATGTTGTCGGTGGGATGTTCTCTCCGAAATATATTCTTCCATCTCTTTCAATTCTGCACCATGTATTTGTCTATGATTTGCTCAGATGCTAAACGCATCCTTTATTGGTGTGGTATTATTGAGAAAACGCTGTCTTAAGAATGTTTTCATTCCTCCCTTTTTGATTCATTTTCCCGAATGTTTCTTGATTTCTCGTGCCGTTTCGTATTGACGTTTAAGCTCCGATCTGTTTTGTTGGCACATTTGTAACGTGAGTTGCCGGCGTTATTCAATTTTCTTCCAAGTATTATTATTTCACTGATCCAGTCAGCATCTCTATTCGTGGGGCCCGGGTGTGTTGATGCTGTTTCGATAAAGATAGGCTTGTTCGATTTGTTTCCACCGACTTACTCACTGTTGAATCTACACTCGGCTGGCTGGCTTACTTCTTCATTTGTTTGAAGGCTGGAGCGCTTCGCTTAATGTATTTCTTACGATAGGCGTTTTACCACGCCGTTCTTAATCCTTCTATAGCAATGTTGATATGCAAAGTTTGCACCTACGAAATGCATCCAATATTTCCAAGGTAATCCAATATTTCCAAGGTAAGCAAATTGGGAAAAATGGAAATTAATTCATTATTGTTAAATGGTAACTCGGTTGCGGCTAATAGCTCCATATATCTGTTTAAGCAGGCATACTCATAATAACTATTAAGAAAATGACCTAATGGTTCAAACATCATGATCGGATGGTTCAACATTAGGCCATTTTCGTAACTGCTGGACTTAAAAGCATAGTTTATTCTATAAATAGTTCACTGAATGGTATCCAGCCCAATAAAAGTCATGTTCATAATGTGCATACAATCTCATATCTAATAAAGCATAATGTAGTTTTTAACAATTTTTATTGATTCTTTCAAGTTGAATAACAATAAAATAATTAAAATGAGAAATATTCCTTAAGCACAAACTTAATAAAGCGCCAAACTTGCTGCGCTACCACTTGCCGATAGTGGGATCCGGTCGAACTATTTAGAACCCCGATCGACAATAAAAACATTGCATACAATACAACGTTTGATAAAACTCTATTTTTAACCATCGCACGCATTTTCGGCAATTGTTTTACCAATGGATTTTCATCCGGTTGAATTTCATAAACCAGAAGATACCGTATCCGGATACATTCATTATTACGTATAACTAAATACTTTCCGCGATCGTCAGTTTTCTTCACAAATCGTGGACATTTTACGTACTCACAAATGGCTAAACATGATATATAAGCGCCCAGCTCAGATGCACCCCATGACGCTGAGCTCGACATCAAACTAATTAGTTGTTCCGATGATAGGTAAATTCCGTCACCGTAAGCGTTTATCTTACTCATGGGTTCGCAATGCCCATTCGATATGATGGAATAAAAACATTCTAGTTTGTTGCCATAAAATGCGTAACTGGTTGGATGGAGTTCAGCATGCGTTTTAAATTTTGTATCGGTCATGGCATAACACACTTCAAATATATGATTTGGGAGTAGTTCCACTGATGATTTGGCCGATGGTACCTTACTAAGGATGTAACTAAATTCCTCGCGATAGAGACTTTTAAACCAGGGATCGCAGCGTACAACTAGAACCCAATGCAATAATTCGATGAAATCGTCGGTTAACGGTTCCAAATTATCTTCTCGAATGTAATTTAAAATTAATTTCAATGACGGTATATCCGTTAAGACATTCATCAATTGCTCGATGTTACAAGATTTACCATTTTGCGATGAATATTTTATTGGGAATGGTCTTAAAAGGGTGTCATACTTGTAACTATGAGCGGCCACAATAAATAACGTCCATTTTATATCACAGGCCTCTAAATCACATTCTAGCGCTACTTTTAATTTGGCGACTGCATTCTTTATCACTTTCGCCGAATCACCAAAGGTTTCATGTATATAGGAAAACTCGTCGGTACCGTTATTTAATTCGGTATACATTTTAATTAGAGTTTAGTTGGGATGCGTAAACTGTCAGAAGCCGTAAACTGTTTTTTTGACAGAACAAATTTTGATTTTAAATTATTCGAGAACGGATAGGTTGTTGCTTTTTTAAATTACAACTCGTGATTACAATTAACAAAGTGGAAAAATTTACTTACAAAATTCGCCTTTTGAAAATTATCTGCAAAATTGCTTACCTGGAAAGAAAAGGTAAAAATATTTTAAACAATTGTGATTTTAAGAATTTTAATAAGTTCGGAATTGGTAGAAAATCGGAACCGAATGAAGTCAGAGGAATTCATTCAGACAGTCAAATCTATGATGGCCAAAATTTTAGATATCGTGCAATGCACCTAGGACGCATCTTGTAAATTCTGCAATATTTCATATTGTTCACGCTGATTTTATTCTCATGGTACAGGTTCCAGAAGATTGCGAAGCTCCTGGTAAAAGGCAAACGTATTACATAATCTAATGCAGGCACTCGTGCAGAATAATTCCGTAAAATAAAAGTTTGGATCCGGCTGGCTTTTTATGGTTTCGATTCATTGAGTAATGGCCAGGGTTACGTACGTTAAGAAACAATCCCAAATGTATCCTTCTAAACTTACCGCGCGGTATTCATTATATGGCGGCTGAGTTTCACGTTCAAATTCGGCAGATAAGTAAAATTAAAATTTCATAATAATGTTTGGATGAAGGTCGTAGGAATATACCCATCCCGACAGAACTTGGGTACTGCAATCGGGATACTATTTAATTTTGGCCGAACTTCCGAAATACGGTCTTGCTGAGTGGAACTCGACAATTTGTTACTGACTATGGCCCAATTCGGTGTGTAGGGCAGGGTTAGGATTATAACATGAAAGATGGATCAATTTCTGAAATATGATCAGGCTGTTTGCAACTTTTAAATTTATTAAACCATTATGTCTCAATTTGAATTATAACGGGTGCGCCATAGGTATGTAAACAATGAATAACTTTGAAAAAACAACCGGTCTCTATCTATGAGGTATTTTTATTCAATTTGGTTTTTGCATAACTGCCATGAGGTCGGCAATGGTTTGAGGCTTGCTGGCATATACTTTGCTTTTCAAATAACCCCACAAAAAGAAGTTAATGCCGCCTCTTTTTGATGTCAGACGCCTAGGGAATTTTCATTGCAGAAACTGAATTGTTTGTTTGTGCTATAATGGTTGAAATCCATTTTTTTAGCCCCACTGCTAACTTTTGTCACTTATAAAATTGAATTTGAATTGTTTTTTGTAAAACACTTGTAAAAAATTTTCCTTAGAGTGACAATATTTATTGATTTTATTATTAGCAAGATCGATTTCGAAAATGTATTTCTTCTTCAGTTCCTTTTTTACAACTAATCATTGAATTGTTTGATTTGCAGTGTGGCATGCCGCACTGTCTTGTTGAAATCAGTAACCGTTAAGACCTCTTTCACGCATTTACGAGCAGACATAATGAGCCAACATCCACCGATATCGATTTGCATTAACTGTTTCGTTTTCGTGGATTCTCCGTTCCCCAAATGCGGCAAAATATACTGGTTTAAAAATTAATTGCCGTGCGTTAGACTCGCCAAAACTCAATACTTAGAAAGAAAATTCGTGAAAATCCAAAGGAAAAACCAGAAAATCGAAAAAAACGAAAAATCGAAATTTGCGTTTTGTAAGGGAATTTTGTATGGGAATGCACTTAACACCACAAATGAGAATTGTATTTCGACAATGAGCACTCGTTTATACTTATAGTCACTTCGGACTATTTTTAATACATGGCGTTGGTGGCGGACCTATCGTTTGACAGCTGCGCCATGTATTACATATTTCCGATTCGATTATTCAAACCGTGCGGTTGTGCGTAAACGGCGTCGTATTGGCATGTCCCAATTACGGTCAAAAGCGACTGAAGATGGACGACAAGCGAATAGATTCAGAATGCAACATCAAACATAACGTCAGCGAGCACAACACAATGAACATGACCGATTGCGCCGACGCGGTGCTCCTATAAACCTGGAACGGGCGGCATTCCATTACGATTAGGAAATCGATTACAGTGCGGACAGATAAATAACGATTGGAGAAATGTCAGTCGTTCGTTTGCCTACATTGTAAGGCATTGAAATTCAGCGGTGAAATTCTTGGAAGGTGGTGCGCTAGAACAGGAAGTGATTCTACCCATTTCCCGGCCAACTCCCACAAATACAACAGTTACTTTAAAATGACGTCGATTGGCGCAACGCATATTGTACTGGACAATTTAATGCCCACTTTGAAAGTAATTACAACACATTCTTTGCATCAGAAAATACATTGAAATCATTTAACACAGTCAATTTCACATCACCATTGAAGCGCTGTTGCCACCACCGAACGCGGACCATATTTATTACGTTACTTCTTCATCAGTCGTTGTTCTGAACAAAATGTTCAAATTACATTGGATTGGAAGCCATCCGACAGTCAGAACAACGTTATAAGGGCTGAAAAAACGCCGGCGGGTTGAGCACGCAAGAAGATTCAATTTGCCGACAATCGACGAAGTGGCTGTTATTATTGTCGGATAAAATTTGTAATATAGAGAAGTCGTGCTTCATCGCCGGAACAATGAACTGAAACGCGTGTCTGAAACGCGTAGCAAAAGCAACTTCGACCTGAAGAATACGTTCATCTCCGCGATGAGGTTAATTCCAATGGCAATGCAAACAACGTGGGAAGAATGACAATTTTACCAGCCACTTACATCGGAAGTCCTCGCCACATGCACGAGTACTTGCAAGATACGATGTTGTATGTCAGACAATATGGCCGCCTCAAACCAAATCATAACATTCATCTGTAACTCTCAAGGAATCGAAATCAAGAAGGAACTGCTAAAGTTTAAAAAAAATATTGAACAAAAATTATAATCGCTGGAGGATTTCATCATGAAACACTGTATGTATGGCCAAGGTCATTGTTGGATGTACTCCGTTCAATGCAAAAACGTGGTCTGCCTCATCTACACATTTGGTTTGGTTCGTTAAAAAAACTAGATCGGGTGAAATTGATTCCATCATTTCAGCCGAAATCTCGAATGAAGCTATTGATCCGAAATTGCATGCAGGGTGACTAAAAATATTATCCATGCACATTGCGGAGTTTTCAACAACGACTCACTCTGTATGATTGATGGCAAGTGTTCCAAGCGATACCCGAGAAACATGATTATTGACACCATCACACGTAGTCCATCAGTTGCGGATAATGGGCAATTTTCAGTTATGAAGGTGAAATAGCAAGATGTTGCTGTGAATAATCGTTGGATTGTGCCATATTCGGCGATATTTTCCAAGGCTTTTGGGGCTCTCGTCAATGTGGAATACAATAACTCTGTCAAGTCGACCAAGTACATATGCAAATATGTGAACAAAGGCAGTGATATGGAAACATGCAAACCACGAAGTATCTCAGTATCAGATGGGTCGCTATGTGAGCAGCAACGAGGCGATTTGGCGCATCTTTTACTTTGCGATCCACAAAAGACACCCTACAGTTGTAAATTTGGCTGTGCATCTGGAAGACGGGTAACAAGTGTATTTTACTACAGAGAACGCAGCGGACAGAGAGCGGCATCATCGAAATCGTTTCAGCGTCGGAAACAAGAAACAAGAGTTGAAGGTCATCCTAATCTATATGATTTAGATGCTCTGGGTCGCATCTACACTGCACATCCAGCGACACTGAACAATTGTTCATGGCCGTTCGTACAAATGTCCCGCAATTGAATTAACAACAAAAGATTGCGTACGACTTTTTGATAGAAGCTGAGGACAATGGAACTGGTGGCAGTCACTTCTTGGATGCTCCCGGAGGGACCGGAAAAACATTTTTAATTATATTGCTTTTAGCGTCGATTCAGTCACAGCATGAAGTTTCCCTAGCATTGGCTTCATCTGGAATAACAGCGACTTCGTTAGAAGGCCGACGAACGGCACATTCTACACTGAAGTTGCGCCGCTGAACATGAAAATCAACGATACAGCAACTTACAACATCGCCAAAAACAGCGCAATGGCAAAGATTCTACAGAGATGCAAATTGATCGTTTGGGGCGAATGCACAATGGCCCATAAATGGTCACTGGAGGCGATGGACGACAGAACATTGACAGATCTTCGTGGCAATTAAACCATTTTTGGTGGAACCATGATTTTATTATCCGGCGATTTTCATCAGTCCTTTCCAGTTATTCCACGTTCAACTGCAGCTGACAAACTAAACGCGTGCTTGAAATCATCAAATTTCTGGCGGTCATGCGAGTGTTCTTGCAACAAAATCGAACTGCAGATGTGTTTTCGAAGCAATTGTTGGACATTGGTAATGGGAAAATTGCAGTTGACATCTCAACCAGATTCATCACATTGCTTACTAATTTCTCCCAGTTGATCGAATCGAGAGCAGGGCTTATTCGACGTGTTTTCTGAACATAGTGCAAAATTAAAGAAACCATAATTCGCTGAGCAAACGGGCCATATTGCCGCCGAAAAATTAAGACATCGGTGATCTTAGACGCGACCATTCAAAACTTCATTCCGGAACAGTTTTTTTCCTTCAAATCGATTGACACCGTTATAAACCAGGATGAAGTAATTAACTACCCCACAGAACTCTTAAATTTGCTGGAATTGCCCCGATTACTACCTCACGATTTGCAATTGATACTAGGCTCAGTCAACATCATGTTGCGTAACATCAATCAACTTCGACGTACGAAGAAAGCTTATGAACCACATCATCAAGGCGACGATTATCAAGAGAAAGTACAAAGAAGAGGCTGTTTTGATTCTACGCATCCCGATGATTCCAACGAACTTGCCAGTCGAGTTCAAACGGCTTCAACTCTCCATGCGTTTGGCATTCGCGATGACCGTCAAATTACAAGGGCAGTCGTTGGAAGTTTGCGGGATTAATTTGGAGTTTTCGTATTTCGCGCATGGACAACTGAATGTCACGTGTTCGCGTATCAGAAAGCCATCATCTTTGTTTGTTTACGTGCCGGAAAACAAAACGAAAAACGTAGTTTAACCTCATTTCTTTCCAATGTAAATAAAAGACATTGAATCCATTTGAATTACGAACGAGTTTCATTTAATTATCAAACGAAACTCAAACCGTACACAGTGCGGCCAATATTGCCGATCTCAATGAATTGGAGTTGGAAGGTTGATTTGAATTCATAATCGCTTATGAAGAATTACAATCAAATCAATTTTTGGTGGTACGAAGTTGGTCGGGTCATCTAGTTACAAATCTTTTTATGAAACCATTTTCATTTTTGTATAATTTTAGCATTACCTAAATAAAAGTTTTCTAAATGAATCGAAAAACACAGTACAATGAAACACTGTAGAGTTTAGAAAAAATTATGTTGCGGCAATGTTAATTAATTTTTGTTCATGCCTCTGAAACCAAACACATTTTGAAAAATTTTGTAGGAGCAAAAAGTAGTTTAGCTGCTTAATCAAAAGGTGCACTGAAAAGTATAGGTTCTAATTAAAAAAAACTAACTTTCGTCAATATCTCCCAAACTAATGAGTTTTAAGGTCATTCAAGATCACCACTAAAGGCCCCCTCGGCTAACAATCATTGCTGTCCCAAGGAGAAATATATATTGCTTCTACTAAAGGTCACAAATAAATAAATTTTATTTCACAGCTTAAAAATAATATCACTAAAATTATATCCTTATATGTTTACAAGTATTTGCAGCAAATATCGACATCCGTTAAAAGCAATAATTCTAACATAGTGCTTCTCCCCAACTTGTTATTTGTAATTGGGAAACAATAACAACCCCAAGTTTATTGATATTGTTTAAATAAGACGGTATACTTGTACCAACATGTGTCCATTTGATAATAACAAATTGGTATCTTTTGTTAAAGCGATTATCGCTGAGAACAAAACAGCTTTCGTTGAGCAAACATAAAAATACCAACCGGACTCGATAAAAATTACCGAAACAATATCACGCAATAATGTATAATAAAGTATCGAATGGCCAATATAATCGTATAATAAACATGTACATAATATAATACAAACCCTGTATCGTAATCCAATTATACTTTCATCATCATATTCTCTGGCTCGTTCATAATAGAAAATTCTTTTCATTTTTCGGCTTTTTTGTTGTACCACACTCCACAGCCAGAACAAACAAAAAATGGAAAAACCACAAAAAATTAAAATTTGTTCAATGTTCACTTGTCACTTTCTCACCACAATTATGCTTAGGGGGGTATAATGTCTTTTTTATATTTTATAGCCGCACACAAAATATTGCTGGTATCCCTTTGTGTCTATCCGCACATTAATACAAAAAAGTTCGTCCTGCGAGCTTTTTCTTAGATAAATTACTTTTACGCCGTCTAGACTTCAGATACGATGCTCACTGTTGTTGTTATCAGTTTTAAACTCTTTTACCTAGTAGTTACCTACAGATAAAGCACCGAATGACAAAGTTTATCTCGTAAATTATTTTTTTTTTTCGAAATTTTATTTTACGGAAATAGTTGTAGGCGAAATAAGTTACGCAAATTCGTATTACATTATCCAAATTAGTTCGATAAACAATAAAACACCTAAAGTGACAGACTGGTAGTTAAAAAACAATAAAATTACGTGCGCAACTTCAAACGAATTGCAAAAATAAAAAACTAATTACACAAATTGTTTGTGTCGATGCACTACATCGGCACCGTTATGATGTGTACGGCAAGGTTGTGCCGATTTCACTTTCTTTCTTATGTGCTTCTCATTCCATGCGATTTATTGTTTTGTATCAATTACAGCAAATTGTAATTAAAACGCAAAACTTAATTAATTTAGTCGGAAAGCAGTCAGTATGTAAAAAATAATTATAATCGGTTTTTAATTTATGATGATGTCGATTTTGTAATCGATTTAAAATAATTAAATTAACTGCTAATCATAAATCCGCATGATTTCGTGCCAAGGAAAGGAAAATTGCGATGAATTTTTAATTCTTGGAAATGTTCGAAAGTTTTGGTGTGATGGATCGATTTTCGTGCGGCAATAATCATCTGCCAAAAATAAAATATTTGAGCCAATCACGTTTTTTTTTTACTTTAATCAAGGCTAATGTAATCTTGGGTGTTTTATGGGTTATCTACGGATCTTAAATTGGTTGGGAAAATAGGTGTTAAAAATTAATTTTCAGCCGAAATTTTCTAATTTTATTTTGAATCATAAAAAGTTGTTGTGTAACGTTCCTTTGAGAATAACGAAATATACCATCGAAACGTCGGATTTTTATTAACAAACCTAATAAAAATTTGAAAAGTGTTATAAGGTTATAACGCCATTAAAATAAAATTAAATAACAAATGGCTTTAAACTTTGTAATGTTTCCTTTATCAAATATCCAGGACTTCAAGACTATAGTTTGCACTACCGGTATATCAAATACTGAATTTGTTAATGAAAATACAGGGTGGGCCATACGTCACTGAACATTGTATTTTTGATAGAGACAACGTTTGGGAGATTCAGTAGCCATGTAAACGATTGAGCACCGAGCAAAAATTGTTGAGTTTTATTTTGCTAGTCAAAATTCAATAATTCAAACCCAAAGAAAATTTCGGAATTTTTTTAACGCCAGAAATGCACCATCACGAAATCAAGTATGCGATCTAGTCGCACGTTTTCGGTCATCGGGATCTGTTAGTGACTTATCTCGGACTTGAAGACCGCTTGAAGCACGAAGCCAAGATAATATCGAACTAGTTCGGGAGAGCTTAAATGAGTACCCTGAAACATCGACTCGTAAACGTGCCAATCAGCTTCAAATGTCTAGAACTTCACTGCGTAGAATAATGAAAAAAATGTATGCTAAAAAATGTATGTTCCGTACAAGATACAAATGGTACATGAGATTTTGCCGCAAGACTAAGCAACCCGCTAGAGATTTTGTGCAAAATTGACCGAATTGTTAACGGATGATCCTGATTTTATGAAAAAAATTATAATGACCGATGAAGCAAAATTTTAGAATCTGGCGCACTGAAAATCCAATAGTGATTCAACAGCGTCCGTTGTAAACACTTAGAGTTACAGTTTGGTGCGGAATATCAGCACACAAGATCTACGGCCCGTATTTCTTCCAAGACGAAGATGGCAATACATTGACTGTAAATGGTGAGCGTTACAGGGCTATGTTAGAAAATTTCTGGTTTCCTGAACTTGATAATACTCAAGAAATGTGGTTTCAACAAGACGTTCCAGACTGCAAAGGAAACAATGAATTTGCTGCGAACGATTTTTGGTAACCGTATCGTTTAACGATTTGGAGATGTTAATTGGCCATCACGATCACCCGACTTAACACCACCAGATTTCTTTATGTAGGGATTTTTGAAATATCATGTATACGCAAATGAACCGCAAGGACTGCAACAACTACAAGACAAGTTTTGGCTTCAGTTATGGACCAGGTACGACAATGATGGCAGGCATCTAACAAATATTTTTTTTAAAATTTAATTTTTTTTTAAAGTCTTCATGATTAAAACTATATTTTGTGTTGTACCAGATCTTGCTTCGCCAGGTTTCTTTTTGTGGGGTTATCTGAAAGACAAAATTTACCTACAAACACCAACAACACGTGATAATATGATTGAGCGAATCAGAAATACTTGTGCCGAAATTCAAGCAGACCCGCTTCGCAGTTGTGTAAATTCATTGAAAATGCGGATTAATAAGTGTACATGATGGCCATCATTTTGAGCACTTAATTTAATTAAAAGATGATGAGGCGAGGGGACCCATGTAAATCAAGCACCAGGGTACGTGAGAGGCGAAAGGACATTTATTTGAAAGCAAATTTAATCGCATATTCGTGGGTTACGATAACAGTTAATTTTACTTCAAACGTATTGCAGAATCGTTTTCATAGGTTCTCAGTCGGAGAAATCGAAAAAAATTAATATCGTTATAACAGCGCCATCTATCATGAATCGAAAAAAATGTTTCAATGAAATCCTATGTACTTTAAGCCGTAGAATTCGAATCTGCAATAAAAAATAAGGGTTCCTGTTTAAATTTCAAATTTACCACTGTCCCACTTACAAGAAAGGGAGGAGGGGTACTAATTTTAGCACTAATGTATGTCTTCCCCCGGAATGATTAAATTTTGATAATGGACATTTTTTTCGTAGTGTCTTTTTTACCGAGATATTTGAAAGTTTCAGCTTAAAAAAATCACCCGGTATATGTAGAACAAATTCTTTTATCGAAGTTTGCGTACAACTGTTACAGTTATTGCTTGTTATTCTTATGACTGAACGCATAAATTGACCAATTGGCATTTTTGTATTAGTATACTTGCCAAGGCCCAGATAAAAAACCATGTCTATATAAGGGACTTTTCACTTTTGAGGAACTTCATTGAAGTTTCGTGTAACAACTGTTGTATATTGCTTGTTATATACATTACTGAATTCAAGGACCGATCATTCAACTTTAGTATACTAAATTCTATGTTATGTCCACAACACAGAACACAGAAAATAAAATTTTATTTTGTAGTTTTGAAATTATTATTATTTTGTGGGTTAAGAGGCGTTGGTCTAGAAGGTCAATATACCAGCACAAATGTCAACCTCATTTGCACGTAGTGTTCCCGGCTAATTAACGGGATAACCAAATACCGAGAACCTAGGATATGATGTTCTCTCTACTGACCAATTTCAGGTTAGGTTGGTACATGCTTCAATAACAAGTCCCTAAACAATGAGTTGCACAACAAAAAATAATTTTTGGTAATAACCCAGCTGCTTAGTTGTATAGTTCATCCTCTAACGTGGCCGGCTCAATAAATTCTGGGGTGAGGAAATACCTAGATCACCACTTAGACAAACACAGTCCGCGACTCAGCTGAAGAAGACCAGACTAATAGAAGTTTTGGAAACTCCACTTACTAATTATAATGAAAGCAGTACACTTGCCTGAACTAACGCAGTGTTCCATACAGATGATGAGAAACAAGGGAAAAACGAAGAGCGGAATTCTCACCAGAAGTTCGGAGGCATTTTTAAGCAAAAGTTAATGAAACTACGAACCAGTGCCTATACCTCAACAACACCAGCAACAAGAATAACGCAAGATTGCAATGAAGACAAAGACATCGCCGTCAATTAATGTGATTGGCTTTACAGAGTTTGCAAATATTGAAGCTCCGTGTCCACGAACGATTATAGTGTAGTGGCACTAAATAATAATGTTTGGAAGATAAATAGAAAAGATCCTGGTGCATAAAGAGCTTTAGCCACAAAGCTCACAGAAAAGAAGGTTGAGAGTCATGTACCTATGAAGATAAAATAACCAGGATTAAGGTGATCAAGATGCAAGAACTGCAAATTGAAGACGCAGTAAATATCCTTAAACGGGATTAAAGTGAAAATAGTTAAGGAACCAAGATCATTAAAAATAAATTTAATATCAAAGCAATACTCAATATACGGGTTAAAATAGAACAACTGAAAAGGAACACGAGATTAATATCTTAATGGAAAAACTGCCAAGGCATTAGCCACACGTTAGGTGCGTAAAATGTGCCGGCTGACACAATGCGAATGACTGTCCTGTTAGCCGACAAGAACGAGTCATTCAACAGTAAAAAGTGGTTTGCAAAATTTCGTGATGACAATTTTAGTCTTGAGGACGATCCACCTTCAGGGGCAGTAAAACAATTTGAAAACGAAGAACTTAAACTAATTTAACTTTTACTGGAAGAAATCCGTGTCAAACTCAAAAGGAGCTTGCGGAACAGTTAGGAGTTACTCATCAAGCATTATCACTTCGATTGCATGCAATGGAAAAAATACAGAAGGAAGGAAAATAATGGGTTCCTCATAAACTGACCGAAGAAAACAAAAACCGAAGAGTTGACATCTGCATTAATTTGCTTTCTCGGTACAAAAGAAAGAATTTTTTGCACAAAATCATTACGGGTGACGAAAAGTGGATTTTGTACGATAATCCTAAACGCAGAAAACCATGGGTTGAGAAGCAAGTATTTTTGGTTATTTGGTGGGATTGGAAAGGAGTCATTTACTATAACTGTTACAGCTGACTTTTACCCCTAACCTCGTCCACATACAGCAAAATCAACCCAGGAACTCCTTAGGCTTAGGAAGTTTTACAGTATGCGGCGTATTCTCCAGACTTGGCTCCCTCTGATTACCAGTTATTCAGATTCATGTCATCATATTTGAAAAACCAGCGGCTCATGAAAGTTGAAGATGCGCAAAAATGGCTCGATGACTATTTTGCTTCGAAACTACCAAGTTTCTATCGCGAAGGCATTTATATCTAATATTTCAACAAATATTTCAATAAACTTGAATTTGACCAAAAAAGCAGAGTTTCTACTTGCACACGTAATATATCTTACCACATTACAAGAATTGAAATATGAAAATCAAACTTAACCTAAGCACAAAGAAATCTCCAGCTAAACCCAACAAATCACTAAATGATAAAAATTCGTAAAGGTGGATTTCTTTACTTCAAATAATTTCAAAACTATTCGAGAAACTACTCCTAAAGAGACGCAAACCAATAATAGAAGAAGGAAATGTTATTCCTCCACATCAATTTGGCTTCAGAGAAAACCATTCAACAATAGAACAAGTCCACCGAATTACAAACATAATTAAAGATGTACTTGAAAATAAGAAAGTATTTTTAATGACCTTCTTGGATTTAGCACGGACCTTTGATAGAGGATGACTTGTGGTAATATAAATGATAAAGAAACTTTCCCAAGCAGTTTTATGAAATACTAAAATCGTATATATCTAAGGGAATATTCAGAAATAAAGAAAACATCAGCAGGAGTACCAAAGAGTAGCGTTCTGAGACCAACTTTATATGTTCTACATACCTAGGAACTGCCAACAATAGAGGAGACTAACATTTGCGGATAAAGAGCTACTAATATTGTCAGTGCCTGTCAGAAACAAAATCTGTTCACGTAAACTTTACCAATAAAAACGACAACTGAATACTAGTAGAACTGAACTCTCAGCAAATTATCTATGCAAACACGGCAAATATCGAAGCATCACTCTAAACGCGAAACTAAAATGGAAAGAGCATGTGAAAAAGAAAAAAGAGTTAAACATCAAATACAGAAAGATGGATTGGCTCTTAGGAAGAAATTCTGAGCTAACTCTACATAATAAGTTGCTTATGTGTACCGATGTTGATATGATCCAGTCATTCAAAAGGCAAAGTCCTACGTGGGATAGTTAATGCACCGTGGTACATAAGAAATGACAACCTCCGTAGAGATCTGAAGATGGATTTCGTTAGTGAAGAAAAAAGCAAACATGCGAGAAAACACATGCAACGTATTAGTCTACACCAAAATACTGAGATACGTCGTATGTTGGTTGATTCACACCCAGTGAAAGAAACCACTTGATCTACTAGATCGAATCGGGATCGACTAAAAAATAATAAAACTGCAAAGGGGGCCGGTCAAGCGGCTACAATCCTCCAAACGAGAATTTAGATTATGAAAGATACACTACTAGATAATTTGTAAACCAGTTGTAATACTTAAATATATATAAACAAAAGAAATGCTCCAGGCAATGGATTTAATTAGTGAGCAAATCGTGAAAGCCATTCCTGAGAAAGGTTTGTGTAAATTAATTCAAATAATGAATGCAGCCTTCGGACTGAAATATCTTCCACGTCAATGGAAAATGACTAATGTAATTATGATTCCTAAAGCAGGTAAACCAGATAACCACAAAACAGAAAGTCCAACAAGTTAACATAATAACGGATGTCATTGAGGATATGATCCAGTATTTTGGCTTGAATTTAAACTGCATCGAGACTTACCGTTTTATCAAATTCTTAAATCCTATATCGCAGATCGACACTATCGAGTCAAACTTGACAACGAGTACACTGAACTAAAAATAATATCAGCAGGTGTTGCACAGGATCGCGTACTTGGGCCTATCCTGTTATTTGTGGATTTTCGCTCTTTTGTTGCCAATCAGTTCGTTGTTGCAATGTGTTCAAGTATGTGAGTGTATATCGACGCCAAAATGACTGCACTATTTTTTGCGTTTGGTCCCATCGGTTCAATCTTGTCTTGCTACATTCTTCATAGTTTGAATGGCGCAGAGCAATAATCGGCCTGAACGTTAGAAAATGACCCGGTGTTAGTGCATCGATATTACATGTATCTTCGTTAGTAATTGCACATAAGGGCCTCGAATTGAGGATACCTTCGATTTGGATTAAAATGGTTTGGATTTCTTCAAAGGTGCGGTTGGCAGTTCTAATGACCTTGATTAAGTGAGTTTTGACTGACTTCATTGCCCGTTCCCAGATGCCACCGAAATGTGGCCAGAGTGGCGGAATTAAATGCCATTTTATCTCCTTGTTCATTGCGAATTCGTTCAAACTTGTTACAGCGTCTCTTGTTGATAATGCCGAGTAATACTCTTGTAGTATTCGTTTTGCTCCTAGGAAATTTGATTCGTTGTCTGAAAATATCTCCCTTGGCGCTCCCCTTCGTCCTACAAACCGATATAAGCGTTGATGAATGCTTGTGTGGTTAGCGACGATGCAACTTCTAAGTGTAATGCTTTCGTCGCGAAGCATACGAATATCACAATAAAACCTTTCACAAGTTTCGCGCATCTTCCTATTTTGGATGAGAGTAATACTGGTCCCGCATAATCAATTCCAATTTTGGAAAATGGTCGGCTAGGTGTCACTCGTGCTTCTGGCAAAGAACCCATTTGTTGTGTCGATTTTAATGTGTAGTGTCTATAGGACGTTACACACTTACGGGTTATTTTCCGAGCCAATTCGCGCACTCCCAAAATCCTGTATTTTTGTCGTGATAAGTCGATTAAAAGTGATGAACCAGGATGGAGATACTTTATGTGCAAGTGATTTAGTATCAGCCTGGTGATTCCAAGATTCTTTGATATGATCATTAGATGCTTCGTATCATATGAACAATACGAATTCTTCTACGACCACCTACTCTTAGAACACCATCGGAATCAAGAAACGGTGCTAATGGCTTTAATTTTGATTTTATTGACACTTGTTTGTAAGTGTTCAAGGACTTGATTTCATTCTCAAATTCCACTTGTTGACCGTAGTGAATAATTGTAACTTCTGCCACGTTTAAATCACCCACGTTCAATTGGATTGCGGTTTTAACCTTTTGTCTTGAATTGGAGATGGACCTTAAAACATACGCCATTATATGCAACAGTTTTGGCCAATTTGAACAACGTTCCAATAAACGGGCAATCGGATGTCAATTTTGAAGATCGATTGTTACGTGGAAATTCTTGGCTTCATTGATACGAACTTCATTATTGGCCACTTTGTTGCAGTGTGGTGACTAATTTCTCCGTTGTAATTCCGCTTGTTGCTAGATCCGCCGGATTTTCACTTCCTTTTATGTGTCGCCAGGTTGCTTCTGGTAATAATGTGTGAATTGCTTCTACTCGATTGGCAATGTAATTCTTCCATTTTCGCGGGTGATTGTTTAACCACGCTAGAACGACCATTGAATCTGTCCACAACCACGTTGATGCGTGCTTTTTGTTAATAGCATGCAATACTGCTTTTATGAGCTTCGCTAGCAGATAGGCTCTACAAAGCTCTAACCGAGGTAAACTTAGTTGCTTGATTGGAGCCACCTTTGATTTTGCAGTTAGCAAATGTGCCGTATAAACACCATCAATTTTTGATCTCACATAAACGGCCGCTGAATAAGCAATCTCACTCGCATCGCTGGAGCCATGCAATTGTATCTCTTTGGAAAACTCTGATACGAATCGAGGTGTTCTTGCTTGATTTAACATGTTAAATTGGCTGTGCAAATTGGCCCATGCTTCTTGTAGGTCTATCGGTAATGGTTCATCCCAGGATATCTTTCGTAACCATAATGTTTGCGTTAAAATTTTTATGTTCACTGTAAATGGGTTCAACCAACCTAAAGGATCAAATATCATCGACGCAATCGACAAAATGTTGCGTTTTGAGCAAGCTTGATTAGGCGCGTCCTTGATTTCACACGAAAAGTGATTTGTGTTGTTCTCCCTTCCTCCACAATTTGCTTTGCCTCGGTTGAATCGCTTAACGACGCAATGTTAGAATGCCACTTCCTCAGTGAAAACACGCTCTCGGAGAGTACGTGCCCTAAGTCCTTCTTTAGTTGCAAGGCTTATTTTTCGTTGTCGCTCCGGCTAGTAAATCATCTACATAGAAATGTTTCTTTATCACGCTTGATGCTTCCGGATGAATCGACGCGCAGTCGTCTGCTATCTGATGCAACACTCGGATTGCAAGAGATGGTGCACACGAAGTTCTGTAGGTTACCGTTAAGAGCTCGTAATGGCTTATGGGATCATCTGGGTGTCGGTGCCAAACAATTCTTTGCATAGATGTCTATTTGTTGCTTACTAGCACTTGTCGATACATCTTTTCAATGTCCGCGCGCAACGCTACCTTGAATCCTCGAAATCTCACTAAAATGGTCCATAATGTGTCTTGGATTGTCGGCCCCACTAATAATTTTTCATTCACGGATGTGCCAGTGAATGTCGGAGCTGATCCATCGAACACCACTCTCAATTTTGTTGTCGCACTTCCTTCGCGTATTACCCCATGGTGTGGGAGGTACCAAATCTCCTTGCCACAATTCTCATATTCGTCTTGTATTTCCCTCGTATGACCCATTTTCAGATATTCGTCCATACATTTCCGATACAGCTTCCCAAATTCTTGATTCCGCATTAATTTTTCTTTCCATTGCTATTAGTCGCTGCAAAGCCAAATGGTAAGAATTTCCCAATGGGGGTGAATTTGCTTTTATTGGAAGTTGTACGACGAACCGCCCATTTTCATTCTTGAGATATGTTAATTTGAAGTTCGCCTCGCGGTTGTTCTTAATTCAATCACCTGGTTTATCATCACTCCTTCGCTTGGTTGAATTTTTTTTTGTTTCCGACTTATTTTATATAATGGCGTTACCTCGTGGTTAAAATTCAAGATCACAAAGGTGTTTTGACAATTGCGTAGCGAAACATAATAATTCGCTAAGGCATTGTGATTATACTTTGTACGCAAGTGCAAAGTATTTTCAATATTTTTGTAGTTTGGTCACTGCAGTGCAGTCTGATGAGACGACCGAATTTTTTAAAAACTTCATTAGCTGAAGAATGTTACATTGGATTAACCAATGTTTCCATGTTACTGTCCAAATCAGTATGTAAACTCAATTCGACCGAATTGTATTTAAGATGGCGGTAAATAAGTAAATAAGTTTGAAATCAGTAATAGTTTCGAAAAGGACCTTATAGGCGCACCCTGCAAAATGTTGTAAAAACTTGAACTTCTCCTATCTCTTTGGCTCAAGCAGGGCATCTAGAAGCAATACTGCACGTTACATCTTCAAATGTATGTCTAAGGGTTTTTTTGTGTTGTCAAGTAATTGACATTTAGGGGTTTAACGTAAAGTTTAATGTATATTTTAATAATAATATAATAAATTAATTCTGACCAATAGCTCGTAATATAATTTTTAAACAATATTATTGTGCAATTTAATGTTTTTTCACCGCGCGCGATTAACGCTTCACGAAAAAAAAAGATTATACAAATAAATAGAATCATTTATTTGATCATACTGCCAGCTATACCCAATGATTGGAACCATCGACATAAAATGACGTCATACAGCAAATTTTTAAAGCAATTAGGTTTGAAAAATTAAAATAATTTTACACATATAAATAGACAACTGCCACACTTGAGTTTTGCGCTGGACGGAAAGTGCCGTTTGATCTTTTGTTTAAAAATACGATATGTGAACCGACTAAATGAATTTATACTTGCTAGCCTACGTTGACGACTACGAAAAATAGTTTGATTCTTTGCTATGGTGTTCTGGAAGACAATGCACTGGTTGGCACCAACTGTTCAGCGTCGATTTTACGATCAATGACACTACCTAATCCCAAATAAGAAATAGATGGTCGTCTAATTCAAACTAAATAAAATCAAATCTTATCTTTCCCAGAAAGTAGTCCAAGTTTATATTTTACCTGTAATTAATGAACTGCCAAAGACGCTTTACTATAGTATGTTGGCCATTTGCCACGTTTCGTGGAAATAACATTATGACTATAAGAACAAATAAATATTTGGGAATCATTTGGCGATATAATTTACTGTTCATTCCATTAGAATTTATAAGGCTTGCGTTAGACCTATTATGAAGGTTAACACTATTATGTGAAACGACTAAGAATATTTAGTCATGATTAAAGAATTTGTAGGTTTGTGTAGGAAAAATGAAAATAAGCGATCTTCTCTTCGTGGAAGAGCGTAATGCCCTTACAGTGCTCACACTGTCTAAATGGTAGCGTTAACTAGCTCGAAAAGAGTGGTAAACTACGGTCCATGTCCTAATAATTTTCGCGTCTGTCTAAATCCATTTTTTCAAATATACTTTTAGACTGAAATTGTGGCTTTCAAATCTAACGGCATAGTGTTCAACGGGGTATTGCTGTATATTTTGCTATAAATACGTGATGAAATTAACTTTCAAGGATTTTTCCGGAATTACATTTTCCCAATCAAATAAACAAATAAAATTGTTATGGCATACAATAAACTATAAACTGCATGAACATCTATTAAGACGAGAATATTAAATTAATCATAAGCATTGTTTGCAAATCATCCGATGAACTAAAAATTATGCATTTTCACGTTTCAGCGATAAATTGGAGATTTTGTATTTTATTGATATTTTACTTTACGTATTTACATACTTTATAGTCGTACGTATGGACACCAGGGTAAAAATTGAAAAATTTGCACGAGGAAAATAGTTTTTAATAATCGATATATGGATTTCGACACGTTTTATCTACACACATTAATCATTCATATGTATGCACAATGTGCTGCATTTCCAGCATATGCGTAATTTTATAATCGCCGATGGAGACCCATACCTATAAAAATTGACCTTCAATCGATTTTTGCAGAATTTCTGTATTTTTTCAATGACGGTATCCTACCTAAAGAAACAATACAATAAAGCTCTGTATTACACAAAAGAAAACTTAAATTAGTTGGTTTTCAAACGAAAACTTTACTGTATAAATATTTTGATTTGCCTCCAAGGAGGAAGGTTAACAATGTCAAAAATCTGAAGCCAAAACGGAAAGATTTCTGTTTCATATGAGAGTAAACAATAAAAAGAAAAGTTAAAAAGGGAAAATTGTTCTACAAAAACAAATGAAATTCAATTTATCTACGATTTGATTTTTGTATTATACAGATTCTTAACTAGGGGGAGAAATAAGAAATACGGAAGAAATGCTAAGAATCTAATATTGTTTTGTTTCGAATGTTTTCATCGCTCGATATATAAGATAGAGGTACAACAAGATTGATATTATGGTTTGTAATTTAGTTTGACAGTTTGTCTCCCCAAGAGTTTGTGGTTTATGATACGTGTGCGGTCGATTTGTGATTTATTAAGCTAACCAGTCGTTATAGCAATGATAGATATATCGAAAATACAATAATCTCAAAAATGCAAATTCGATTCGATTTAAGAAAAACAAATAAAACTACTTTAATACAGCTTTTCGTCCCCGCATATACAATTTTAGTGTCCATCATCTACATTTTCCGGTCATGTAACATTACAAATATTGCTTTTTTGCGGAATCTTTTATGTAACTACATTACGGATAAAGCTATATAGAGCTTTCTAAATTTCCATAATTCTCATCAATTTTCATTCAATTTTTATCAATTTATGAAGTTTATACTGTTATTTACCAACAAACAACATTGAAAGTATATGGCAAAAATAAAACTTTTGACAAAGTTGTTGGTGTTCTTTACCATCTTCTTCATAATCACAACGAGAAGAAGAAGCAAAACATAATTTCCACAAACATAAAAAATATTGGTAGGATTAAATGAGCTTACTTCCAGTTGGTTCTTATTCTATAGGATTAATTTTTTCTTTCATATTCCGATCTTTGTAGCATACAAATATCGGAAGAAATTGAAAACTCTAATTTGTTGTTTTTGTACTTAAAAATTCAAGAAAATTATTGCCAATTGCAGTGATGGCCACTAAATTATATTAAACAAGAAAACATTTTAAATTTAACTTAGCACTTGCCTTAATAACCCTTATATCGTGCCAAACAAGTGTCGGGTAAAATGATTATGGGATCGTGGTCATCGAATTTAAAAGTTATTTTGGAAATTTATTTTTATATACTCGCATATGAATGTAGGCTTTTTTGAAACATCAGCTCAATTTCTGAAAGTAGCAGTGTAATAGTGCTGAAAAAAGTAAACATTCCGGCGAATTTGCAGGAGCGTGAAATTACCACTGATGGGCAAAGCGACGTAAAAATGATTTTTTTACGTTTTTAGTGTAAAAAAACGTAAAAAACCTAAACCACGTAAAAATTGTAAAATAATGTGAAAAAAACGTAAAAATAAATAAAAAATGGGGAAAAAGCTCTGTCTATTAAATTGTTATTAGTAATAAAAATAAATACTGCTAAATAATTATGAATATCTGTTCATATAAGCATATATGAACATGTTGTTCTAATTAAACGAACATTTTTTGTTTTAATTTGGTTAAAAAATTAAACGTAAGTCGTAAACATAAAAGTATTAAATCTTTCCATATTCCATAGTGTTATTAGTACTACGCACAGTCTCTTCACATACTAATAATTTTTTTTTGTTTTAACTGAGATATGGCTGATGTTTTTATGTGATATTCTTCGCTTTTCACCACTCTCTTAGTCTCGTGTACGAGGGCGGATTGAAAATGAAACTACCTAGCGCTAGATGGCAGCACAAACACAAACACGTACATTTGACCTAAAATATTGTTTTCTAATGTGATGTTCGCCGAGTGTGAGTGTAACAAATCTCAGTAAAAGTTGTTCATTTGATTTTATGTAATAATAATCGCGATTTTGAAATGTCGGACGGAAGACCAAAAACAACAAATTTTAAGGAACTAGATTTTCAGTTGGTAAAATCTAATAAAAACAAAAAGTGTATGGCTATATGGCTCATTGTAATATATGCAAAAATATTATATTAGTGGTTACATGTACATATTCTGTAGATTACATCATTAAATGGGATTTTATATTTATTTTATTAGCAAAAGATGCGGAAATATTAAGAACTCTGAACCAGGTATACTAAATTCCAGCTCGTCTAGTACGATGGATATTGTAACGTACACTATCGAAGACATTGAAATCCAAGAAATTGAGTCAACCGAAATGGATGTTTTGAATTTAGATAATAATACAGAAGTACTACAAAACTATGAACTAGTAAGGGTGTTGTCCTAAATCAACTAGTTAAGTAATTATTTATTTTGATTTATACGTAGATATCGACGTCATCTGTTTTTCATCTAGAAAAAAGTTTAGCAAATTCAAACGAAAGTGCGGTTGCCTCTACATGAAACTCGTTTGTACCTGTACCTATACTCTCAAGTTGCAGTATTTTAACACCATCGCCGGACAATATTGTGCCTTCTACTTCTTCAGGGCGAGTTCGTTAGGTCTATCATCAATTGCCGAAACAAACCTAAAAAAAACCGACGACAAAAAAGAATACAAATAAATCGAAATCGTGATTCGAATGAAAGAGAGAAGTTAGACAAATTAGTGGCACCATTTTTTTATGGTTGTAATATCTCTTTTAGCAACATCGAAGGTTTTAAACCATCTTATGGGTAACTTATTCCCAACCGGAAGATTTTATCGCGTAGACTATTAAACAGCACATACGAAAATTGTTTAAAAGAAACCCGTTCATCCTTACCGTCTGATTCTGTGCTGTTAATTGATGGATAGAAGAATTCATCAAGCAACAGCAAAACAGTGATAAGCATGATTCATAAAGCTACCGGAAGTAGAGCATTTAGAAATATGCATGGGATTTAAGTGGCGAATCCGAGACGGCAGCTAAACTAGCCAAAATCGTATGCGCGTCAATCGATTTGAATTTAAAAATGTCAATCATATCGTTTGGCATTCAACTTGCAACAGTCACACGGGGAATCTACTCGCAAAGGACATCGTTGATGTGCATTTGTCGGGTCAAGTGTCAAATTCAATTTTAAATGAATTTAAGAACACCGATTTCGAGAGGGCTGTGTTGAATAAAGGTGGCAAACGAATAAAGTTGGCGTGTGAAACGAGATGGTGTTCACATAGAGATGCACACGAACACCTACTTAATAATTTGCAATTCATAAAGCAAATAATTATAGACGAAAAGCCTAAAGAAGTTAAGTCTTCCACATCAAAATTAGTCTTCGATGACTTTATAGAAAAGATAAAAGAGGAAAACGAAATGCTGGACCCCATCTGCAAATTAATTAATTTCTGCCAAAAGCAAGATTCTTCGTTGGTCGATGCAGTCTTTATGTGGCTTTCATTTGAAATTAAAGATAAATACAAACACAAAATGCGAACATTACAAACGGCGATGTGATATGGCATTGAATGATTAAGTGTTAGTTGGGTACTATTTACATCCATTTTATGACAAGTCACTGCTAAGTATTCATAAATAACTTCATTAGAAATATTAATTTATCTTTTTTATACGAGACAAAAATTTGTCAGGTGATGTAATAGAGAAATGGCATTTTTTTAAAAACAAGCTAGGTTTATTTGAAATTCTTTACAATAAAGGTATTAAAGACCCCGTATATTTTGGAGCATGGCGGAAATAAATTATCCGGACCTTTCCAAGTTAGCTTTAAATCTTTCTGCTTCGTCTGTTCAAATAGAGCGGATTTTTTTCAAACTGGGGTCAAATACACACCTCAATTAGAAATCGCCTAACGTTTCATAGATCTAAGAAATTGATCCATGTCTATTTTGCTCTTAATAATAAGGACCATTTAAGAGAAAATGATCAATATAGCGATCAAGATGACGAATATGATTGATTGACTATTTTTAATTATATAAATAACTGAAATTTGAAAAATGTATTTTTTTATGTTAAAAAATAAAATTGAATTCAGCAAGTTGATCTTGTAAATTTTTTACAAGATCAACTTGCTGAATCCCACGACTCAACCAATTTGAACGGTACCATGTACGAGTAGCCTTTAAAACTGCGTTCCTTCGATGGACCTTCGACTCTCAACTTAAAATTATAAATATCGGGAAGTAATGTAAAGCGTGAAATACACCAAGCAGTAGCGAGCAGCAGGTTTAATTAGATGCTATGGTATGTTTTTAGAAAAAATGATTATATCAAACTTTTGATTTTAGTTATTCCATAAACAAATTAACATTAATTTGTTTCAGGCCTAAAACAATAAAAAAAATTTTTTTCATGTAAACGTTACGTTTAAAACAATTAATTTACTTTATTTACATTTTCTACGTTTTTTCTGTGGTTAAAATTCTAATGTAAAAAATAAGTTTTTTACACGTAAAAAAGCGCGTAAAAAATCGGCGTAAAAAATCGGCACATCACTGGGAATTACTAAACTAGTTAAATCTTAAGTATTTTCTAGCAATTTAGCCTTATCATCAGTAATATCACTTGGATGCTTAGACTCCAAACAGGTTCCATAGAAAATTGCATTATTCTTTAATGGGCCTAGTGGGCTGTATTTTTGGTAGTAAAAATTTATGCAACTCCAAAGTTGGTGTTAAATGTAAACAAATCACATAATTATGAATTTTTTTCAAATGTTGACTTAAGTTTATTATTTTCTATAACCAATGACAAACTCGGTGTTTACTGAAAATAATTTTTTGTTGTTTATTGAAAACTGGACAAAGATCTAGTGGGAAATGTAGGCCGTGCACAAATTTCATTTAAAAAAATAATCAATAAGCTTTTTATTAATCCATTAGTGGCTATCGTTAGTCTACCTATGTTGACTCACACTAAAATACAAATGTTGCGTTTATTATACGATGTAAACGTATATTAATTTCCTAAAGTTGGTTGCAATTGATGTAACAGAGCAAACCCTAGAAACTTTATTTGAGTAAACTGACCATACGGTTGCTACACCAGATCCGTTGAAGTCCCATCCAATCTGGAAAATCTAGACGTGGTTGACTGTCATCTACTGCTCCCTAAAGGCCGGGATAAAACTAAAAGTTTTGTCGCCTTCTTTTCGGCCAAACGGTTCGTCATTTTGTGCGTAAAACCGGAGGTTCAAAAACGGCAGAGGAATTGCCCAACCACAAATGGGGATCGACAATCCTATCCAGAAATAATAGACTTCTATTGTAATGTTTCTTTTTGCCGAGAAGATCAACAGCTACACAAGTACTGCCAACACAGTAAATTATATACAGTGATAATCATAATTCATTCACCACTCGAGCCTTTAGTAATATCAGTTATGTATTCAATTGCAAATTTCATAATTTGTATACCTTGCTTTCTAATATTTATTTATATTTTAGGTAATTCACCAATTCTTTTCTCAATCTGAAGTCATAGTATGTATCGATTCCGTAGATCTCGACGTATTTTGTGTCGTGGAAACATGGCTTACAAATACGATATATAACGAATCTGTCTCGCTGTACTCATCATCTTGAGATCTGACAGAGCACATAAAATGAGTCGAAGAGTTTGCATTTACTATAAAAATTCAAATTACTATAATATGCTTGATAAGTCCCATAAATTTCATAATCTTTTAAAAGCCAACCATTTAGTTTCAGTCCCGTTCTCACCTACTCATTACCGTACATGGCTTGACCAATACATTGTCCCAGAGTCAGATTACTTTGGGGTATTGGCGTCTAGACAACACACTTTGCCTGACATCCCTGACCATGATTTTCTGACATTACTTATAAAGTCTGGCATTAACTGGAGCTTTTTTTCTGGCATTAACTGGATCTTTCTGCATGGGTCTGATAATGCCAATTCCCTCTTCAAATCCTTTTATGATTGCCTGTATTATATTCATGACAATTGTGCGCCAACTAAAAAAATTGTTAATTTCCAATCGGCTGCCCCATGGTTTAATTGTAATATTGCTAAAAGTATGCTTGCGAAGGATCATGCATATGCAAAGTACAAAAGAACAGGGCGATATTAGGAACCTAGAATTATATCGTAAAGAACGCAATAGACTAACTAGTAGCTTGATAAGGATTTCCAAACAAAAATATTTTTTTGGAAATAGTAATTAACCATGAAACGAATTTGGAGTAATTTTAACAATATTGTATTGGGGACTAGTTTGGTGTTTTCACTGACTGACACACAGGAATAGAGAAGTATGTTCTCTCTCCTTTTGCAGCATAAGTGAATTAGATGTTTCCAAAGTCGTGTATCTTATTAAATCAAATTCATATATTGTATCACCTTTGACATATCTGATTAAGATTTGTATCATGCGTTCCAAATTTCCTGAAATCTGGAAAATGAACACTGTGATTCCGATTGTAAAAAAGAAGGGTATCGATTCTTTGGATAATCTTAGACCGCTTAGTTTAGTTTCGATTTTATCTAAAGTATTCGAGATCATTCTTCGTGACCAAATCAAGCAGCATCACCCTACTTCATTTTGTAGACGATCTGGGTTGTCATCTTGACGGAAAAAACTCATTTGGTATTCTAATACGTTTGGATTACTCCAAAGCATTCGACTCGTTGAACCTTTTTAATAATCTGAGATTTTGTATAAATGACAGGTTCTCCTGGGATTCACAAGTTCACAACAGTGGTGCACTCGGTTGGACAGCAACAAGGAAAATCATTCAACTTTCTACCAACTGAAACAGAAGGGAACGACTCCAACAGAGGTCAGTTTAAAAGGTACCTCAAACAAGAAGATATCCAAATGGAGAACCTGTTGAAAAAAATAGAAGCCACACAAAAAATGATCAAAAACGGAAGTTCGCAACATGCGCTAAAACTGTCCTTGATTCAAGTGGCAAAGCAGATGAATCAGATCACCGATCTGAACGAAACAATATATTTGGAAGCTTGCGAAGACGAAGAGGACACATTAGACTACTTCATCGAGAGGCATTACGATAACATATCACAATCGTATGATCACACAGAAGTAGAAGTCCTATCATCATTAGAACAATCAAAAGCTGACAAAGAAAACTTGTTCGAAGTCAAACTACCAAAAATTGGTATACCACACTTGAACGGAGAGCACTTGAAATGGCGACAAGTTAGTGCATAACAACGGAGCACTAAAACGAACACACACAATATTAATTATCTAAAAACATACACCGGTGGCCAGGCAGCAAAATTAATCAATCATCTTCACGCCATTGGTGAAAACTGGCCGATTATCAAAGAAAGATACGATAATCGCAGAGCCATAGTAACAAGGTACATCGATACATTGATGTCACAAGAGAGCATCGGAACTGAATCTACTTGAGCTATTCGTGCAATATACGACACTCCAACGAATGCCTTCATGCAATAATAAATATGGGTGTCAACATCGACTCTTGGGATCAAATCATAATATACGTTACAATCAAGAAGCTCGATTCCGAAACCTTAAGACTATACGAGATGTCGCTAACAAATACAAAAGAACTTCAAACTTCTCATGATATTTTTGTAAAAGCGGTTCACCGCATTGGAATCAGTTTTTCGCTAAAAAAACCATCAATTTCCGCAAACCTTCAACCTCAGCGTTAAAATTTAATCCGACAGGAGTTAACTCTTGTTAACAAACAATGCGACATGTAAAAACTGCCAAAAATCATCATATCTAGGACTGCGGGAAATTCAAAAACATGAATATATACGAAAAAACCAATTGATCTCATTATTGGAGCTCTGCAGGAACTGTCTTAAAGGCAACCATTCAACAGTCGAATGCACGCTGAATCAATCATGTAAACAGTGTGGCAAACGACGTCATCAGCTTTTTTACATAATAACAGGGACAACACTCCAAGAACAACGAATGATACTAGAACAGCAGACAACCGCATCACATCATTGCACACTGGTAAACAATTAAAAGACCACGAGTACGTGCTGTTACCAGCAGCACTAGTCAAAATAGCAACTCATGATGGAGACTACCGGTATCTACGGGCAATTATTGATCCCTGCTTACAAGGAAGCTTCATAACTTCAAGTGCCATCAACAGATTGAAAATAACAACAAGCAAAGCCAACATGAACATAACGGGAATTAATTATAAAAGCCCTTGTAGTAAACAAAATAACACATGCTCAGCAGCAGCAAACAATAATCAGTCAAACTTGGGATACTCTAAGGAACTTACCACTAGCCGATCTAAACTACCACACACCAGCACCGATAGACTTACATATAGGAGCGGATTATTATGCGGATAGAATACTACCTGAAATTATGACGCAATACAATCAACAACCAATAGCTCAAAGCTCCGAGCTAGGATGGATAAAAAACCACCAAAACGGCTAAACAAAATGAAAACTTAACAATCACAACTGCGATTACCGCCGAGAAGAACTCTTTGGAAGTAATTGAAAAAACTCTCAAACATTTTTGAGAAATCGAAGATTTATATGCCTCATCACGCCGTCTTCAAACCATCGAGCACTACAACAAAGTCAAGAGTGGTGTTTGATGCCTCAGCAAAAACAACCAATGTTCGGTCGCTATATGACATCATGCATGTCGGTCCAAAATTACAACAAGACCTTTGGCATATCGTTATGAGATGGCGAAAGCACAAATACGTGTTTACCACAGACATTGAAAAAATGTTTCGGTAAATATGGATCGCTGCAGAAGACAAGAACTTCCAACGCATACTTTGGCGTGACTCGCCGACTAAGAAACTTCAGAAGTACCAATTAAAAACAGTCACGTACGGAACTACATCAGCCTCATACCTTGCCATCAGAACATTACAACAACTGACAGAGAATGAGAAAAAATCATTCCCATCTACTTACCAGGTGGTAAAAACTGATTTTTATGTCGATGACCTCATGACAGGATGTGGCACGATACAAGAAGCACTGCAGATACAAAATCAACTAAGTCAACTACTTCTAAGAGGGGTTTCAGTTTAAGGAAGTGGACGAGCAATCTTAAGGAATTATTAACTAACGTCACCGAGACCGGATGCACCGGAGCACAGATATACAAAATTAAAATAGATGAAACCGTCAAAGCTCTAGGGCTGTATTGGAAACCTTGTACGGACATCTTTGAATTTAATGTAGACCTCCCTGCGCACATTGGATTAGTGACGAAGTGGCTCATACTCTCCATGACAGCCAAGCTATTTGATCCGCTAGGATGGCTAGCCCCAATAAAAATAACTCCGAAAATTACGATGCAAAAACTTTGGCTTTTAGGGCTTAGTTGAGGTGAGCTGGTCTAAGCAGAAATCGCAAGACAGTGGGCTATCTACCTAGAAGAACTTACCCTGCCTAATGAATTGAAAATCCCCAGATGGATAGGATTCACAAATGAATCAGTCGTCGAGGTCCATGGATTTAGTGACGCCTCAGAATAGGCATATACACCTTGTATTTGCAAAGACAAGAGTGCCACCGACAAAACAAAAAGTAACTAATCATTAAACATACTCGTACAACAAGCACCAACATGGACTGATTCCACGATAGCACTTTCATGGATACAAGGCGTAATTCAAAAGTACAAATCGTACATTGCCAATAGAGTATCAGAAATAGGAAGCTTGACTGAACCGCATCAATGGCATCATATAAAAACAAAAGATAATTCAGCTGATTGTGCTAGTCGAAGCATAACAACAAAGGAACATATATGAATCACAACATCTGGTGGACTGGACCACAATGGTTAAAAGACAATAAAAATTATCATTCGATGGAAAGATCGCAAGAACTTGATAAACAAGTAGAAGAAGAACTGAAACATGCAAGTATGGTAACTGTCACAGAGTGAGACAACCAGTTCACATACTTAACAGAAAAAAGAGAATGAGCATGATCTACATGAACCAGAACGTATCATTATAAAACAGACTCAACGTAGCCATTTTAAGGTGGAAATAGAAGAATTGCGCAAGAACGAGCCAGCCGAAAAAAGCAAGTTACTACAATTAAACCCTTTTTTGGATCAACATGGAATTCTGCTGGTAAGTGGCATACTTCATAATTCATTGCTAAATTATGAAGAAGAACATCCTACGATACTTCCCTCTAATCATCAGCTCATGGATCACTAGCACATGGAGGAATCCAACTTACGCTCTCATACCTACGTAAAAAGTATTGGATCATACGTGCAAAAAATGGCACTAAAACGGTTATTTCAAAATGTGTCACTTGTCACAGATTTGGAGCTCATCAAGGGTGTAACCAGCTAATGAGAAACCTACCATCTCCAAGGGTGCAATCGTCGAGGCCATTCACTCATACTGGCGTTGTTTATGGAGGTCCACTACAATGAAAAAACGAACAAAAATAGAGGACATAACATTTATAAAGGCTATATAGCGATTTTCATCTGTCTTGTCACTAAAGCAATCCACATAGAGGTAGTAACAGATCTTACTACTGTGGCATGCATTGCAGCCTTCAAAAGATTCAGCTCTAAACGAGGATTATGCAGTGACATGCACAGCGACAACGCAACTAATTTCATTGGTGTCAACAACCAGCTGAAAGAAATCAAAAAAAGGGTCTCTAGCGGACTATAACAAAATCGTATCAGAAGAGCTAGCTTCGGAAGGTATAACATGGCATTTCCAACCACCAGCATCATCATATTTTGATGGATTATGGGAAGCTCGCGTGAAGTCAGTCAAAACCCACCTGAGGAAGATCCTGTGGAATACCACACTGACCTACGAAGAATTGACAACCGTGCTAAATCAAATAGAGGCAGTGCTAAATTCTTGACTCTTATGTACTGGCAGCTACTGGAAAAATTAAAACAACACTTTCGGAAGAGATGGAGCAACGAATATCTTCGAAGGCTACAACAACGTCCAAAGTGGTTACACACGAAGCCACAAATCAACATCTCGTTTGTCTAATAGAAGATAACTTACCTCCTTCTAAATGGATGCGAAGTAGACTAGTTGAAGTACATTTAGGAACAGATGGACATGTACCAGTCGTCTCAGTACGCGTCGTCTAAAACTCTCAGCTCTGCCAAAAGAAGAACCACTAATAACAGATAAGTGCGGAGATACAGTTGTGGCCAGCGCCGATGATAATCAACCAAATTTTCATAGGCGAGTGGCAAGAGCAAACACCAACCCACGGCTATTGCTGCATACACTCTCAATAATCTGCATGCTGGGAGCGGTAGTAGTCCAAGGAACAACAAAGAAATACAACATATCACGGTTCACCTCTCATCCTAGAATTTACTTTGATAACGTAGGTCAAGCTAATCTAATCAACGGTGAGTGAAAGATTATAACGTACTTTAATCGTACACAATAGTTGGCCGAATTAGACTATCTTGAGCACTGTACTCTTCAACTGGACAAGTTATGAATAAACGGGACTAAGCATGACGTTATGCTGATAGCTCCGGCCCACACGGATACCATGAAACACTGCGAAACTATTATATCCCAAATAAAATCGTCCCACATTGAGTTAAAGGAGCAAAATAATATAATAAACTCTTTAGGTGAAAACAAAAATACGCGCCAAAAACGGTCTCCTTTCGATTTCATTGGCACGATTGCTGAATGAATTATTTGACGTGCTTGATCAACGTGTTGGTAACGCCTACAACGACAGCATCGAAAAATTAAATGCAAATCAACACCACCAACAGGAATTACTACAACAACAGATGTCGATACTGGAATCAACGATCAATTTGATTAAGCACAATTATGAAGAAACCAGTCAAAAATTCGAGACATTCTCAAATATTCTGAACAATATAATGTTTCATGAAGAGTTCACTGATTTAGCACTTCACTCTATGATGGAAATAATCAAACTCCGTACGCTTCAATCCACAATAATCGACACTTACACAGAGGTTCATCAAGGAAGACTAGACCCTCTCATACTAACACCGCACCAACTCCAAGGACAGCTCGGGCAAATCATTTAAGATCTGAAACCGAGTCAAGACATACCCTTTCGAACCAATGACATAGCTACCATGTACAAGGTAATTCAAACCAAAACAATAAAAATAGGAGATGTATTCATATTCGAAATCAAAATTCCACTGGTCCAAAGAGCCCAATTTAATTTATATCAAGTCATACCAGTCCCCACCATTCATCAGCTGGAATATGTATACATCAAACAAAACTCGAACTACCTGATGATCACGTTGTAACAAAATCAATACATGACACTTTCTCCTGATGAATTCAATTCATGCCCTTCTCTCAACGGAGAATATCTTTGCAACATCCATCAACCACTATACGACTATAACACAAATAAAAGCAACTGTGAAGTACAAGTTGTCAAATCAGCCAAACGAATATCACTACACTATTTATCCCTCTGCGTAGATACAATGCATGGATCTTTGTGATGAAATCTAGAATGCTTTTCAACCTCATATGCGAGAACGATAGCAGTAGGACAACTGAAACAACCACTATTTTCATTGAAGGAGCTGGAATTCTGGAGTTTCATCCAACATGCATCTTGAAAGGAGATACATTCACTGTGTCGGGATTTAGGACATCCAGCAGTAAACTCGAAATATCATTTATGCCAGAATTAGGACAGAGATGAAATCTACTGTAACAACAACCCTATCGGAAATTGAAGCTATAGAGACCTCAATTCTGCAGCAAAAACGACTGTTAGAGACATCAACAGTCGATGAAAATGTGCATGACTATCATCATTACGTGGCGATATATTTGAACCCCTCAGTAATTCTTGCTATTATTACTTGCATAGGGCTTAGAAAAATAAGACATCATATAGTCGCAGCCCAGCAGGCAGATCCACTTCCGAATGCATAAGGGCCCGGGAATATGTTGAAAATACAACATGCAAATAATCAGTCTGCTGCACATCCGGATACACCGTTGGTATTTACATATTTTTGTATTTATTTGTATGTTTAAAGTGCTTATGCAGCAGTAAATTTTATATAAAAAGGAATTTTAATGTAATAAAATGCTAGAATAAAGTAAAAATTCCACTTAACTGCACTTGGTCTCATTAATAGGCATCACCAGTGGTAGCCTATTAATAAGTATTATATTAAAGACATCAGACATAGCTCATGCGAATATAACCGCAAGCTGTCTAAGCACAACAGACTAAATTTAAAAAATTATTCTTTGATTTAAATAAATAAATAAATAAAAACTTAATTTTTAAAATTTTTAAAATATTTTTTTTTACTTTGAAGCATCATACCTCTCAAATGACTGAAGCTACAAACAAGGTAACCATAAATAAAACTAAACAAAGTCTAGGCAATTACCAGTTAAATTTAGTCTATGTTAGTTGCTCCAGATTAAATATTTTGGAAGATATAATTTAATAACTGGACCATTCGTCGCATATACATTTTTTCTCAGTACCAACCTAGTCAGAACCCTGCATTAGAACCCATTATTTAGAACGAATACAATGATTACAGTTCGCGGAAAACAGGATTTTGTTATTTTCGTTCGAGCTTTTCAAAGCTTTTATTTTAGTTAACTATCTTACGTATTTCGAAAATCTATCTATAAATTTATCAAAACAAGTGAAACAACAGCAAAGTTGAATGAATGTTTGTTTGTCTGCTTTTTATGCGCAGTCAAATTGTTTCCGTCGCAAAACAGCAACAATCGCAATAAAAACAAATTAGTTAGAACTTATAGAAAAATATCTTGGAAAAAGTAAACTAAAATACTTTATGTAAGTTGAACTCTTGTAGAAAACAAAATGTAAACTGTATAACAATAAGAACAGGATGTTTCTTATTCAAAGAAAAAATATTTTTATCGTGCTTTGTAATTCCGCTCTTTTAGCATTAAATTTTTTTAAAGCTTGAATTATTTGATTGTTAAAGCTTTAAGCTTTGTTGAATTGTTTACAGCTTATAAACTCCTATGGGTATTAGATTTGACTTCTTGATATACACAGGGCGTGTTTTTTTTAATGAATATCAGGCTTTTATCTCAGAAACGGAGCCAGATAGGGGGCAATTTTTTATAATGAAAATAGTTCAGTGTCGAGGGGGATGCTTAGTGGATATCTTGAGTGATCTTGATACTTATTAGCTTGGGAGATACTGACTAAAATTCGATTTTTTTATAATTAGAAACTATACTTTAGAGTACCCTTCTTAATTAAGTATTTAAAATAAATAAATAAATTTTTCCATACAAATTTTTCCGTAACATAAGCAAAAATTGAGCTGAATTACAGCAAAACAATTTTTTCAATCAGGGGCGGTATGTTGCATGGTAATGTGATTTCTCGACTTAGTTTATGTTTCATTTTTCTAAAACGAAATGATATGCGCTTTCACCCTGCAACTTTTTTCTCAAAAACGGCACTATAATTTTTTCTGAAAATTGGCATACTACCATTTTACCGGTGTGCTTAAGCGGCCTAGATAGGTCACGAATTTGGGAAAATTCGTTTAGGGCCTTAATTTTGGAAAAACATTTTTCATATGAATGACGTCACAAATACTTGGAATAGTTATAAAAAAATTTCCAGAAGATGAGTGTCTGTGCTAAATATTATTGCATCAGAAACCAAAAATAACAACTTTTGTGAACTAAAAATAAATAATAATTTGGCAAGTAATAAAAATCGTGATAAAAAATTTAACTTTAAAATAAAGGAAACTTTACAAATTAAAATACGGAAGTGCTAAAATAAACATAAATAAAATCAAACAACATTAATTGAACGTATGGTGAATTTTTTTGCCTGAACGAAATAAATTCAGAAAGTTGTAAAATTAAAACGGTTTATTTATATTTTGATTTTTCATCAAGGTAAAAACCAAATTCGAAATGTGCCTAGGGAACGACCCACAAAACGCAAATTCCCAATTGTTTAAAATGATGCGTCGTTGGAAGAACAACAACCTGGACAATCAAATGTTACGAATCGAAGAAATTGTTGTCCAACAACCTGGACCATCCAACACAGCAATACTAATCCGAACAGCTAAAGCAAAAGACATGGAAAAATGTCTGAGGTAATTATGATACTTAATGAATCCCAATCCCAAGAACACCTTGATCAAATGCAACGAATAAATGCGCATCGTATCACAAACGAAAATGATGAAGAACGTAATCATAGCTTAGAACAAGACCGAAACCGATCTTCACAATGAATCGCAAACGAAAACGATGCACAACGAAATCAGCGGTTAGAAGAGAGTCATTGCAGCTCTCCATTTCCCCAAAGAAAGAGTAGCAAATAAATGTGATTCATTTGGAGATTGCTGCTTGCATGGTCGAATTGTGTTGCCACGTCCACAGTTTCCAAATGATTGGTTTGCCTTTTTTACGATGTCACCCATGTTTCACTGTAACTCATGTTTCGCTTTAGCTTCATTCAACGTAAGCGATGATCGAACTATCAATAGTTGAAATATTTTTAGCTTCAAATGGCGGCACATCCGACACAAACCACTCAAGGTGATTTCGAACCACCATTAAATGTACTTTTTAGACTCCAATGATGCTGTTGACGAACGCCTTGCACATCCTCTCAATTATGGAATCAGTCGTGAATTGATGGATCTGTTGAAGGAAATATTGCGAGAACAAAACATTTATGCCCAAAGTTAGATAAGGATGCGGGAAGTGGAGGGTGATATAAATCAACGTGCTGCTGCACTGGGACTACAACCTCCAAATGTGCAGCTCATTTTTCCAGGGTCAGATAGTGTGGATTATAGACGATTCAACCCTCCTGCATGTAATGAAGTATGCGTTGTTCTTACGCTTAACGCCGATCAAAGTTTCAAATGAAATGGTTGTAAAACAACGTGGCAAAGTCCTTACCTAGCGCAATATCGTATAGCTTTTCGACCTGAACACGCCGAAAGCCTTTCTTTGCAAACCAATTTAACACCCGACCTGCGTCAAACAGTTTTCAACGCTTTACATTTTGGTGGACGACTTTTTCAACAATATCTCGTCGATACTTTCATTCGAGTTGAACGTGATCGCATCCAACGTGGTACCCGACTTATGAACGACTTAGCTGCGAAACAGAATGCAGTTATTGGTGAAAAAATAATACTACCATCGTCATTCACCGGATCAACGTGTTACTATACTGAACATTTCGAAGATGCAATGCTATTGTTCGTATCGTCTTGAATCGTCTTAGATCGATGATTTCTTCATCACCATGACTTGTAATCCCAATTGGCCAGAAATTAAAGAAGCAGCGCGTATTATATCTGATAATGGAGTTATCATACAGCAGTCCGCTCAAGATAGTCCCGATCTCGTCGCTCGAGCAGCGAAACAAAAATTTGATGAAATTATCAAGGATTTGGATAAAAAACAGATATTTGGAAAGGTGGTCGCATTTGCGTATACAATCGAATTTCAAAAACGTTGACTACCACATATATATTTGCTGTTGATCATGAACCCTGAAGATCGAATCCATAATCCACAAGAAATTGATGATGTAATTTGAGCTGAAATTCCAAATACCGACGACCCTGAATTGCGAGAATTAGTATTAAAGTGGATGATTCATAATCCGTGCGGAGTGGAGTTAAATCCCGATGCTACATGTATGGTCAATAAAAATGGATAATTGCAGTGCCGCTTCGGTTTTCCAATGCAATTCAAAGAAGTAACATCTCTAGCGATGAAAAACCAAAGTATCGCCGTCGTTATGACTGCAAGTTCACGAGGAGAAAGGACACGATTGCGCTTCAATAAAGGTTGTCGAAAATCAACGGAGTTTGATTTATAATGAACCAGACCTATGTGGAAGGTCGCTGAATTACACCACCCGAAACATGTTGGCGATTATTTGGCCACGAAATCCAAAGAAAGTGTGATATCGTTCAGCGCTTGAATATTAATTTACGTCGTCAATATCGAATGCAAGATATTGACCAAGCTCAAGAAAAACTGGCAGATAATGGACAAACAGGTTCAATGTTAGAAGCGTATTTTCGACATAACCAGGCGTTGAAGCAAATGCAAACAAACCAGAATTACTACTACTATTGGCAAATGCCCGAACATTTTAAATGGAATGGAAAAACGAGTAAATGGGAACCGCGAATCCGTCGATTGCGTGTCATTGGTCCAATACACAACGTAAACTATGTTGCTCAACCAGAATGCTTCCATTTGTGAGTACTTCTCTATCATGCGACGGAGGAAACAAATTTTGATGATCTCCTTACTGTGAATGTCATTCGTTATGCGACATACAAACGAGCTCATGGCCTCGCCTTCGACGATTAACAGTGGATAGAAGGTCTAGAAGAATCAGCACTGTCTAAAATGCCTTCGGTAATGCGAATACTCTTCGTTCAGATTCTTATTTTTGGATGTCCCGAAGATCCAAAAGGTCTCTGGAAAATATTCAAAAATCAGTTGGCTGAAGATTTTATTCTGTAAGCACGAGGAAATAATAGACCTGAGGATGCTGCAATCAAACGTGCTTATCGTATCATTGCATTCAAGTTAAATACGACAGCAACAGAAGGTCGAAATTTTCACTTCTGGGTGGAACGATATGGTATGGACGACATTGACAGTTACGAAGATGACCAAAACATAGACGTTCTAAATTCTTATGAGTCAGCTACTACTGGAGAACGCATGTATCGGCTTCTGTAAGGAAAAAAGATTAAAATTGTGGATAGTATTTTACGTTCAGCCAATGACTCTATGTTGAAACAAAATGTTTTTTTATAGATGGACCAGGCGGTACCGGTAAAACATCACACAAGACATTTGGCCTGACAGTTCCGCTTTCGCGAAGTATAGCTTGAAACTGGGAAATGAAAATCTTCCAAAAAATAACATCAATGAAATCGAATTACCTGAGGATATAATTTCCAATGGTAATTTAATCGAAAAAGTATTTGGAAATTGCCTTCCGAATCAAAATTACGATGGAATGAAGGAACGTGTTATTTTCGCGCCGCGAACGAAGAAGTCAGTAATATTAATGCTGAGATCGTCGATCGTCTCTCAGGAGAATACAAATCGTATAAAAGTCATGATTCTGTGAAGGACAGAGGTATTGAATTCACGCCAGAATTTCTTAATTCGATTGAAATTGCTGATTTGCCACCCCATGAATTAAAACTAAAGAAAAATTACGATAATTATGCTAATGCGTAATTTAGATATTTCGGAGGGTATGTGCAATGGAACACGCCTGATTGTTACCATATTATGTAACAACGTAGTTAAAGCAAAAATAATTACTGGAGAAAAGCTGGACAAGAAGTACACATTCCTTGACCAGCGTTTGCTGTCTTTAATCACGGTATGTTGTACGTAGCATTTTCCCGTGTTAAACAACAAAATAGCTTGAAAGTTCTGTTACCACCTGAAAATGAACGTCACACGTATAATGTTGTGTGGAAAGAAGCATTGAACGCTCCTGATGAAATTTCTATAAGCCTTGATAGTAACAGCAACGACGGTTACCTCGGCAACATCGATTTTTGTGTCTCAGTCGAATAAAATAAAATGAAATCAAAGTTGTTTTGCGAAAGTGGTTGCCCTGGTGTTGAATGTTTTATTCAAGCATGCTGAGACCACAATAGAAAAATACTAATTTGGAAGATGAAACAGTATATCATGTAACTCCTAAAACGTGAGAAATAAAATAAGTCGAAAATTGTGATGGTATACAAAATCCCGCCCCAGTTCTGACACTGTTTCATTGTAACGGCTATTTGAATTTCCTTGGCTGGCTAAATGTCCCGCTCGACGAGATAAAAACCGGACATTTATTAAAAAACTCACCCTGTAGTAAAATATTAAAATCAATTCGGAAAATCGACATATTTTTCACCATTGATTTTGCTATGTATAGTTTACTGCAAGCATAAGCAAACATAAAACAATGCTCAACATAAAATATAAGCATGAAAGCGAAAAGTTAACAAAAATTTATTTTCATCGTTATTTTGTTTTTCCCAATGAAAGCCCATTCGACTATCAAAAAGCATTGTGTTAGGGGGTATGATTGTATACATAGAAATATTTTTGTGTACTAGAAGTGCCAGTAACTAACTGGTATGTTTTAACAAACAGCAGGCAACTAATATAAACATAATTTACCAATTTAACGTCGAACACACAAAGAGGAGATAGGTTTTTTTTCTAAACTAATGAATAGCGCAGCCTGCACCAGACAACAATACAAAATTTCGAGAATAAATGTTTGGTTAAATGCGATAGCAGTGGAGAGACAAATTTTGGACTTTATTTAAATATTTTCCAATTCGAAAATTAAAGAGGATTTCAAAACACATACAATTTTTTATAAAAGATTTTCAATTTTATGGTATGCAGAGATTATTGATTTGCATTCCAAAATGTGTGTATTTAGAGTATACTCATAATTTAGGATACATTTGGAACCTGTGGATGGGAAGATAACGATATGCCAACATTTAAAAAAAACATAAAACGCCTTTATTAATTAACATAAAAACATAAATTTCCGTTCTACATTAATTAAAACAGGATTTTATTTTAAAATTTATGCAACGCGTTTTTGGGATGTATTCGTTTAAGCTGGTTTAGGCGAAACAATGTTCAAAATAATTTTGAAAATATTTTTGGGTTTATTCATAAAATTTTTATGGATGGTTTACCTACAAAATTAAGAAATCATGAGCCTTCTTGTAATTACTCTTTCCTTCGATAAATTTGCATATTACCAAACATACTTTTTTCAAACTTCTTATCGTTAGCTGTCGGCAGTGTTGTGCGACTACGCGTATTTCGGGATTGTCGACTTGTTTTTTCGATGTTTTTTAATTTTTTCAGCACGAGGTTGCCAACACACAGTTTTCCAGTTCTAATTGCAAATTTCAAATGTGAGGAGATTAGATTACCATCGATCTGACAATAATTGGCTTTTTCAGGAGAGCCAAAAAACCGACACAATTTAGTTTGCCCGACGCTAGAATGACTTTATTCATTATGATTAGTTTATTTATAGAAAATAAACCAATTTTAGTTGGTTATTTTCAAAAAAATATTTTATTGGCAGGAAAATGAAAATAATTTTTTAAATTAAGAACTAAAAGGAAAATTTTATTTTAAGTAATTTTACTAAACAACTATAACATAATTATTCTGTAGTTATTTCAAAACAGAACTGAAAATTACTGGCTGTTTTTGTTTAGATTTTTCAAGGAAGGTTCAATCATCATCTTTTTCAACATTATCTTATAAGCGGAAAATAAGAAAATACACTACTTGCCGCAAGTGGCAGCACCATCACAAAAGAGAATTAATTTTGTTATATAATTACCAGCGGAAATTTTGTATCTCCGTTTTCACTAAATAAAACATCCCAGCGGAACAAAATATTAAAAGTGATCCTTAAAATGACAAATTGATTGATCTCCGAAGTAAAGGATCTCAGTAAATGCAATCTAGAAATTTAACAATATTCCGCCTTTCCGCCATTCTTAAAGAATGACGATGAAATTTGGATAGTTGTATTGATCAGGGATTTTAAAGTAAATTTTGGACAAAATTCAAGGGTCTGTTCATCCTGGACTAAATTTGGACATTTCAATTTATTTCCAGTTTTTGGCCAATATCTCAAAAACTTCCACTAGTAATCAATATGGCCGCAGAAAATCATAAAATTAAAGTGAAAATTCTAATCCATAAATTTCCCCCAAATTTTTCTTGTATTAGAAAAACAACCGAAAGTATTGGTTACTAGTGGAAGTTTTTGAGTTGTTGGCCAAAAACTGAAAATAAATTAAAATGTCCATGTTTAGCATGAACAGACCCTTGAATTTTGTCCAAAACTTACTTTAAAACTCCTGATCAATACAACTATCCAAATTTCATCGTCATTCTTTAAGAATGGCGGAAAGGCGGAATATTGTTAAATTTCTAGATTTCATTTACCGAGAACCTTTACTTCGGAGATCAATCAATTTGTCGTTTTAAGGATCACTTTTAATATTTTATTCTGCTGGGATGTTTTATTTAGTGAAAACGGAGATACAAAATTTCCGCTGGTAATTATATAACAAAATAATTTCTCTTTTGGGATGGTGCTGCCACTTGCGGTGAGTAACGTAGTATCTTATTTTCCGCTGACAAATTTCCGCTATCTTATACAGCATCATTACCTTCCCGAGTTTGTGAAAATAAATCATAAAACTAATGATAATCCTGTGATATTACGGATCTTAAATCCTGGAGATGGTTCTATTTTTTGAGTAATCCGTAAGCATAATATGCACTTGTGGATGTTTGTTCAGCTGTGGATAATTTAAAATAGAGGCCCCGTTTATGCATATCGTCGGGAGGTCTTGAAATTAATCATTAAAATTGATCGGATTGTGGTATAGCATTGAGATTCTGAGCCAGAGAAATATTTGAAAAGCTCACGATTGAGTTGAATTACTTCATATGGCTCAGGCTTGTATACAGCTTCCTTGGATGCTTTAACATAATCGCTTTGGAATACAATTCCTCTATTTTTATACTTCCTTTCAATGCAACTATGTACGGAACAGCATTCCATTTGAGTTTGCTCTTTTGTAAGACATATTTACCAATAACATGTTGGTTTTGTGCACCGGATGCATATTAGCGAAGTTTAGTAGAGCATTTGCCAAAGTAATATTCCGATTTTGAAATATACAGCCATCTGAAATATTGGAGGATTTTTTGTAAAGCAACGCCTTCTCAGAAAGTGTTGAACACAGGAAACAAATGTGGAGGCTGATAGTTCACAATATGATGACTAGCACAGTTGTAAATTGTGAAAATCCTTACTTTCAACGTGTTTCTTCCAGTGACTCTCATCGATATTTTTATTTTCATACTCAATACATATGTCGCACCGAACCTTCTTAGCAGTGAATAGAGTAGATTTTTTTGTTTGAAAAATTATGTGAATACCTTAATTCCAAGATATTGATTCTGGTTTTTGCGGTTTGTGGTTAACGTTTTTGGGTTTTTCCGAATTTGGAATCATTCATTCCGTAGACAATTTCCTTAACTTAAGATTCCACTGTAAATCAACCTACACCAATAGTTTTAAGAAACATTTCCTGACGTCCTCGTACTAAACCCTGACCATTATGCAATCTAATAATTAAGAACACGTTGAGTAAAATCACGCCCATTGTCGCTCCTGATGAAAAGAAATGTTAGATAGCAGAGTTTGTTTGAGTGAAATATCATTATTCTGCAGTAACCAGGTTTCGACAATACGTGTGCTGCATTATTATAAAGTCAGCTGATTGAAAAATCGATTTCATGGAAATTGTAGTTAGCAGATTGTAAAATCTAAATCATTTTCAAAATTTTATTTGTAATGCAATGTGTTTTTCAATTAACAAACTCTAGCGATATATATGCATTAAATAGAGTAACTTTTTTCTCTTGTCAGAGGAATTTAATTTTTTACCGCGTTTAGATGTTAACATTTGGGTATTTCTGTTCGAAAAAATACCAGCAAATCAAAAACTACCCGCTTCATATGCCTTTGGTAATTCAAATCGAAACATTAGTTTTCAATTTTTGCAGATAAATGTATTTAATGGACTGTTCGGCTTAGAGCTATCTAGAATTTTCGGCATTTTCTTATTTACCTAATCTTCTAATTGTTTCGGTATGCTATTATACGAGACACCACTTCCAGTAATCTTTTGTTTTAGATTTCGAGCTGCGCGCAATACTGTACGAATATTGTCATCGACAACTGTGTTCTAAAATTGATTTTTGCTCATTGAAAGTGCAGTTTCAACAAGCTCAAATGTAATTAAAATTGTATCCAATTTTATTAGGGTATTAATGTTGATGAATTTGAAACGAAATTTTTAAATTTTGGTTTTATTGCTTTCCTCTTCTCACTGCAGAGAAAAGTATTACTAAAAATATTTAAGGCAGCACAAAATAGTAATTTTAGAATCCAAAATTGAGATTAATCAAAATATTTTGCATGGCTTCTCGATATATTATGGGACTATCTAATTTTGTGACATTTTCACTTTGCCGTGACAAAAAATTTAAAATTCTGCCTTTCCAGGAAAATCAGTAGTAGTGGTCCTTATTAGATTAACAGCATTTATGTACATAATTGTCCGAAATTTCGAAGTTCAGTTTCTGGTGCAGCTGGCCTGCCTGTTCGTCCACCTACAGTTTAAAACATTTTCTGTTTTAGCGGAAAATAGCGATCTAATGATTTTCGTGGAATTCTAGAATGTTTGAATAAATGTAAAAAATGTTAAGATCTGATAAATAATTCAAAGTCGGAAAACTTATGCTCCTAAGAATGAATGTCGAAATGAGTCGGCGGTTGTTCGTAATTACCAAACTAAAACTAACTACCTTAACAAAACGTTTCGAAAACTTTTAAAATTGCAAATATATTTGTCTCCCTTTCGCGGAATATGGATTAGTGTCGCAGCCGTATTACTTATAAAAATAATAGTTACTAATACAAGCAAAAATATAAAATTATATTCAAAATAGTTACAAAATATCGAGGAGTCATTATCGATTATAAAATGATAGGACTACCAAACTACAATACAGGAATTGTTTCTGTATCCTACACTGTATATCCCTTCGAGGTTCAGGGGAGGCAACGATATAGTAGTTCCATCATAAGATGAAGTAAAAATCCATTTCACGGCTAAACACTATGCAGGAACATACATACAGTCAGGATCTCTACTTATAAGCAATAGTACGAAAAACGAATACGTACTGACAGCAGAAACGAGGCAATGGTCTCACTATTGGTTGATATCACTCACCAGTCAAATACAAGGTCTAAGCAAAATAACTGTCGCAGACAGAAACAAAATTTATGAGTGGTTGAGTTCAATTCGTGATGCTGTCCACACGATGTGCCTATAGCTAGCAGATCTTAGAGGTCGTCTATCTGAACGCAAAGAGATAGTTCAACGCTATAAATTTGTAATACATCGAAAGAAAATAAGCCTACATGCAGACACTTACGACTAGCAAGGAAACTATAGGCACCTGCCTCAGTGACAACCGTCAAGCGTTGTCACTGTAAAAGCAGTTGCTGTTAGGAGTCTACCTGTGCCAACAGTAACGAAGTGAGGAATAAGTTGCGGGAAATAATTAACCAGGCAGAAAGCAACATTGCAATAAAAAAGGTCAGCGACATTCGTAAAAAATGTGTGCTGATCGAAACTTCGAAGTCAGAAGACTTGAAGTTCTTTCTGAATAACGAGAACTTATAAGAAGTTGGCTTGATAGCAACGCTGCTTTGCATCATCATCTACGACTCCGATAGAGATGTCTCAATCGACAACCTTAAGGCAACGATTTTCAACCAAAATAGTGAAAAATAAAAGTTGAGGATTTGAAACATTGGTTTAAAACCGGGCTGAAAGACACCGCGTTGATCAATTAGGTCCTTGCATTGACACCAGCCGCACGTAATACTTTAATAAATAACCGTATGATATATATTGTCCGATCTTGATGCAAAGTATAAGACTTTTTTAGGGACACAAGGTGCTTCAAATGCCATCCATTTGGGCACATTGCAAGATTTTGCAAAAAACCGACCAAATTTGCGAACACTGTTGTGTGTGTCTGCTGTAAAAATGCTAAAAAAGTATGCTGCAAAGCAAAGTGTGTACCACATATAAAATGACCTTAAGCCTAATAATGAGAGACAGTTTATGTGACTTAAACCGTGAAGCATCTGCAAACTAAGGATTGTACAGCTAAATATGCAAAATGCAAAAGATGTTGATGATGAGATCAGCCAATGTTTGGAACATCATAACATTGACCTCCTCCTTAAAGGTAGAGTACAGAGCCAAGGATAGAGGTGCTCAAAATATAACGGTACTGCGATTCGTAGTGCTATAAACGGATAAAGAATTCATTGCAAGAAGTAACCTCTTCATTATTAACGAAGTTGGTCAACCAAGTGCATATAGTCATAATTTGGAGTTAATTATATTGATCTCACATTAAAAACGGGTGGATTGTTAAAAATAGCACTCAACTGGTTAATTAAAGAAAACTGGACCACAAGTAACCACAGAACAATCACGTTCACTGTAGAAGCAGCTTCCTCACTATACGCAGGTGAGATAAAGCGATAAGATTCCGTAATACTCACTTAAACACGTAAACTGGGATGTGTTCTTCAGTCTACTGGGAATAAGATGACCAAAACACTAACTGGTGTCTGCGACATATGTTTGCATAAAAAAGTAGCTATCAAATCACAGCTCCGATAATTTTATCAAACAGAAACAAACCCCGCAGTTGCATGCGCACAAGAAACGACGCTATGTGTCGAGCCGTAATAATACATGAAAATCATTCATTTATCAAGCCAAAGAAGTTTAGAATCATTCATTACATAATATGGCAATGCAGAACCGTTGAACGTCGACGTCTTGCGAAGACACTACGAAATGTCTACTGAATATTCTCTTGCCTGATAATTGCGAACAGACACAAGTAAAAGCAAGCAAACGATTGCTGTCATTTCTATGAAGAAAGATAAAGCGCCAGGCTTAGACAATATCGAGGATGAGGTAATACTAAGATATTGGCCAATCATTACACCAAATATTACTAGCTTCTTGAATACTTGTCTGGATAAAGGAATTTTTCCAAAATCTTAAAAACGGCAAAGTATTAATCATCAAAAAGGGCGGTGATCGATACCACACGATGCCAGTCTTAAGTAAATTAATTGAGAAATTGATTACTGGCGAATTAATGAACATATTCCAGGGCAGCAGAAGATACAGCGACAAGCAGTTCGGCTTCAGAGAATATAGGTCCACAGATGTATCTGCAGCTCTTGATATTCTTTGGTGGGCTACTATAATGAAAGAGTCAAGGAGAATGGACAGTCCATTTATTCTTTATTCAATCATTAATAGCTACTTCTCTGACAAATCAACCATCGTTGTGCCAAACCATGGTACGCTTTCTAAAACGCAAACAAAGGTTGCCCACATGACACAATTTTAGAATATAGTACACAACAGCAGTATGCATGATGATGTCCAAGAAGCAGCATTCGCGGATGACAAAGTCATGCATTTTGCCGGCAGTTCTAGACTGAGCATTCAGGAGAAAGGGCAGAACGCCATATACATAATGGTTACTTGGTATAATACAAATAAAATAGAACTATCCTTCGCCAAGACCGTCATGATCCAACATAAAACGTCTCTTGACTTTGGGAGACCACCTTTGGTGGCTGTTGGTGGAAGGAGAATAAAGATGGTGTCATCGGTAAAGTGGTTCGGAGTTAATTTTAATGAAAGGCTTGGTACAACCTCGCCGTCAAAAGAGTTGCAGAGAGTAATCAAAAAGTGTTGTTTATGTTGAAAAGATTCAGTAAAGAAAGATGGGTTTTGAAACAATAAAATTTTGGTTAAGATACACGAAGGCTTAGTGGTTGCATCCTTGACATATGATTGCTCTGGGAACGGGGACATGGCTGGGAACACTAATAAGTGCAGAAAGGGAAATTCTCCTTCGTATTACTAAAGTGCATAGGACAGTCTCAACCGAAACGCGGTTACTGTCCTAGCAGGATGGATCCCAATCGATATATTGTGGAGTGAATGATTAACTAGTTACAAAATAAAGAAACGGTAAGATGTTAGTTACCTAAATGTACAAATTCTAGGCAATCAAATATCCTGTGAAGCTCAAACGAGATAATATAGCGGATATACTTGAGAATAAATGTCCCTAAGGGCCCCATTTAGAGATTAGTTATGCATTGAAACTAATTTAGTCTATGATCAGATAGCAATCTAGTATTTATGTTGTTCAATCACATCAGTGCAAATTTTGTGACAACATTTTAAACGCGAAACGGACAGACACGACACTGATTGAAAGGTAAACTCAGGCTTTAATCTCTAATAATCTCGGAATTTTTAATAGTTTTTAATTTCCGATGCCAGGTTTATAACCAATACAGATTTTAATTCATTTTCAGCATTTTAACATTATAAATTTTGACGTAAGAAGTTAATCCTACAGCATTTTAAAGAGGCTAGGAGCTAGTGATGGTATAACAGTAGGTATGTTTTCCAAATTAATTCCGAAGAAAATTCCCTTATGGTTATGACATTCGAATCCGGTGTCTCTTGATCCAAATATCATAGGTTTACGATGTCAACGGATAAACAGCACATTTCGTACTGCATTGTATACGAATTCCAAAGGAAAAACTGTTTCTAAAACACGGGAATCAATTTGTAGTGTGCCGTCGTTGTGTCTTATGAAACGTGTAATTGTTGGTACAAACGTTTTAGAGTGGCGATTTCGATCTTAGTGACCCACCGCGCCCTGGAGAGCCTCGAAAGTTTGAGGATGCGGAATTGCAAGCTCTGCGAAATGAAGACTCAACGCAAACGCAACAAGAGGTTGCAGCTCAGCTACTAGTCATCCAAACACCTATTTTCAAGCGTTTGTATCAAATGGGAAAAATTCAGAAACTTGGAAGATGAGTCCCACATGTGTTGACCGAACACAACCTAGGTCAACGTATGAACACATGCCTTTCACTGCTAGCTCGGTAACAAAAAAAAAAACGGAATTCTTGTGGTAAATTGTGGCGGGTGATTAAAAGTATATTTTGTACGAGAATGCCAAACGTAAAGTCGTGAATAGATCCCAGACAACCCAGTACATCGACACTGATGGAAACTGGTCAGACGGTGATTGCAGAACGCTACAGCCGACAATTGAACAAACTGAACGAAGAACTTGATCAGAAAAGGCCATTTACTGGACAAGGAAGCAGGCAAGTCATACATGACAACGCTCGACCTCCCGTTGCTCGCGTAACTCAGAAGTCCCTCTTGAACTTGGGATGGGAAGTTCTCCCGCACACGGATATTCACCAGACTCCGCTTACCATTTCTTCCGGTTAATGCAGCATGCCTTAGTGAATAAACAGTTCAAAACGCTGGACGATATGCGAAAATTCATCGGTTGCTTTATCGCGTCTAACCCTGTAAGTTACTTACGCGACGGCATTCGTATGTTACCTGAGAGATGGCGTAAGGTCATAAAAACTATATGGACAATATTTCCAAGATTAAATTCGTTGTTGTCTATTTTTTCTTTAAAATAAATTTGCTGGAAAGTAGTTTTCAGTAAGTACATGACAATTATTTCTTTTCGAATACTGGCTATGTAATTTTTCAATGGTCTTCACAAGAATGTGGTTAAATGAATGGAGAAATGGCAAAAAATTGAATTTCACAACTTAGACTAAAATGATTCAGAATGCACTGTAAGCCACCATTTGTGGCATTGAGCACCGGTTTTGCACAATTTATTCTCAATGCAATTCAACAAATTTTGTATGGTTGAGCCATATTAGCGTATTGCTGTTTTTAAATGAGTTCACTACAAAATTTTGCATCATCTCGCAAATATGTTGGTGTGGATAATACTCGTAAAGCTATGAAAATAAACAATTTCATTCCTTTATCGTAAACGATTTAAATGTAAAGAAACGAAATTATTACAGTTTACAGCTGTTAGGTACATTCCAATTGAAACGTTCGAATACAAATTTAATTACAATAATAAACATAAATAATTTATTAACAACAATTATTACGTTCGTAGTTCAGCATTTAATTAGTTGCTGTGTAAAATTAATTTGGTGCACAGTTATTCATTTTACTACTGGAAACTATTTCAAAATTATTTCAAAAATTTGCCTTCAAATTTTAACATACCGGACTCGGGTGTTTAGTACGTATGAAAATCTTAGCACAACTTAAAATTTAAAACATCCAATACGTCAAATCACAAAAGCGATTGAAAATCAATGCGTGCACAGGCATTTTAGTAACAACTAAAGCTTAGAAAGCATAAACAATTGTAATCTGTACTGCAAGGAATGTTACCGAGTGTTAACAAGAGAAATAATAACGGTTAATGAATATATAATATCTACATGTACATCCGACTTCCTCAACAAAAAAAACTTTTACGCTTTCATTTTCTTTCCAAGAAATACCAATTATGTTTAACAAAGTTTTCGCCCCAAATATTCAAAACACTGATTAGAAATTCATTAGGCGAAAAAATTTGGGTACTTAGGAATAAGACAGATAAACGCAACATGAATTCGTAAAATTTATAACTTTTAAACCATCCCTTATCTTGTAATACATTAGCCTTAATAATTTCCGTAAAATAATTTTCCAATCTATAAATTAAAATATTTTTATTTTGCTTTCATCTCACAGCAATTCCAAGATTTTTATCCATTCAGCCGTTTCGTAACTTTATTCACTTTTAATTAAAAAAAACAAAGCACTCGCGAACAAAAGGCAACAAAAATTCGTGGTAACCAACTCACCAAACACTGTACAACATAAAAACTTTTATTAAACAACAACACAGCACCCAAAACTTTTATATTTTGAACCTAAAAAAAACTCATCTTTACATATGAACACAGATTATTCCGGCTCAAAAGAACGAACAACTAAGAGTTTATTATATCGAGAATTTCTTGTCAGTCACAATAAATTTTATTCATCAATTAATTCACAAACACACGGCACGCTAATAAACGTGAGTTTAAAATTCAACTGTAAAACTCTAAGCAAAAAGTACAAACTTGTACAAAAAACGTTTCCACCATAGAGCACACCCACCTACAAACTGATTCGAAAAGTTTTCGCGCGCCGTGATTTAAAAAATGGAAATAGAAAATAAACCAACTACAACAAATATGCGTGCCTTCAACGGATTGTTAGGTTTTAGTTTTTACTTAAAAATAAAAAATTAAAAAGATTTATTACACCTCTAATTGTATCTTATAATTAATAAACAAACGGTAATTAAAATTAATGGTTATATTTCATTTATTGCGATTTGCTTGTACTAACTACTCGTGTGCACAGTGTTTTATTGATTTTGTGCAATTTGTTTCTTTAGGTGCTTATGTTGTGTGTGTGTGTGTGTGTGTGTCTGTTTAAAATGAAATGTTTTCTTAATTTTAATTTATTTATTTTCGATTTGTTATTGTTTTGTTTTTGCGAAATATCGTTTATTAATAATTTATTGGAGAAATAATGCGGAAAAATAAAAATCGATTTGATTGTTTTTGTTGCATTCGAAATATCAAGTGTGGGAACAGCATAATTTTATATAATCTATAACATAGGGGGAAGGTTACAGAAGGTCGAAGTCGTGGGTTGATCAATTTACTGTTATTACACTTTATGTATAAATGGCAATATCATTCTTTATTCATAGGGTTAGGTTAGTGTTAACTTGTAAAGTAATTTAATGCCTTTATACCAACCGTCTGTGAAGCCAGAACGTAAAGTTAGCACGATATTTGCGATGGTAACACTCATGGTTTGAATCTTGGATATAGCATTTTTAGTACAAGATAGTACGAACAATTGTAAATTGTGATATGAATTTATAAAAGCTAGCACGAAAAAAATTTCAATAATTAATTGCTCAAAAAATTAAGATAAAAATTTATCAACTTAAAATATGTATACAAAACAAAAATTAGCACGAAAAACGCAACGCCTGATTATAAATAAGTAAAATAAAACATTTGATCAAACTTGATATAAAAGCCTCTTCCAAACATTTGTCGGAATTGAATTTAATTTTGTTTTGTTGAAGAATCCTTAATGAACTTCTTAGACAAATTTCAAAGCAATCGTATGGGTCAGACGTTTTTAATATTGGTTCGAGCTGGCCTCTTTCAAGCTAAATGCTCTTATAATTAAAATTAAAATTAAAAAAAAATAGATTCATGTCCAACAAATACTTGGAAGAGGCCAGCTCGAACCATTAGTACTACGGTCTGACCCATACGATTACTTTGAAATTTGTCCAAGAAGTTTGTAACACCGTCTTTTGACGTCGCGGCGTCATCTTGTAATGTTAATAATAATACGTCGGTAATTTCCTTGTATTTAAATATTGGGACATTTTTTGGGTGAGATAGGTTTTGTTCAACCATAACGTTCTTGTTGTTGTTGTATAGTTTGATTTAGAGAATATAGGGGCGAAAATGATAGAAAAGGAGAGAGGAAAAAATTGAAAATCGGAGACGTAAGTGACAGCAAAAAAATCGAAAAAAAAATTGTTTGTGTTTATTTTTGAGTGGTATTGATAAGAAAAAATAAAAGAAAACATTTTCTGGGATACGCAATCGTAAACCCAATAGTGGAAATTAAAGAAATATATTTATAGAAAAGAAAAAGGGAAAACACGAAACAATATCGAACTTTCTTGCTCTAAATGTAATAAATTAGTTGGAAAAAAATAACTAAAGTTGTCTTTTTTTTGTGTTTGTGTGGTATAAAATAAATGCAAGTGCATCGATAATACGCACGTAAGAAAAAAAACGTTTTTTTGGTTTATAAGTACGATATTCCGGAGTGTTGTAACCACAAGGTGGTAGGTTTTACGGAATTAGAAGTGAAAAAAATATATATCCAGTAATTCGATAAAGCTGGACAGTCCGATCTATTTTGCGATTTTTTTGTGGTTGGTGAGAGGTTGAGAGGGGCCAGGTGGTATCCGTCCAGTCCACTTTGACCTTAAAGGATTTTGAGAGCAGTTTCAACCCACGCAGGATAGCTTGACCTGAACTACTGTACGCCGATATATATATACCTGGTTGAAGGAGAGTTTGAGCGACAAGAAAAGCGGACTCTACCGTGAGCAGACACTGGAAACGCTGCCTGAAAATAGTAACGGTTTTTTTTACATCAGGAAGGTTGTTATGGGACTCCGTACCAATCAACAGGTACGTGTCGTCTACTTGACATTTTTTGGTCTTGTACCGCGGGAAAACATATAAAATTGTGACTACCACAAATTTTTTTCTATTCGGTGATTTGCGAGACTGGAACGATTTGCCGCCAAACCGGTTAAAGCAGCCTATATATATGTATGGTGATTATCGGGACAATACATCAAAACGTGCCAGTTTTACGTTATCGTGGAGGAACGAGGTCATCAAATATGCCGCTACTAGGAGGAACCTCACGTTAGTTCAAATTAAGGTGGATATTTGTTTTTTTTTATCAATTAATCGTTACCGTTCTTTTGAATTTTTTTTGATTTTGTTTTACAATTGGTCTTTATTTTTATTAATGGTCAAAAAAAAAAAGAGACCAGCTTGTTTAATTATTTATTTAATTTTTTTTGATCGCGTACATTGTTTCATGGGCTTTTTTAGTTCTAAATGGGACGGTTAGTTCAATTTTTTTTTCAATTAAGTTAAACATTTCAAATTCCATTATTTTCTTAAATTGTGTTTGTTTTGTTGTTCGCCTTTACCGACGTTCAATTTGGGCATCTGCTCCTTTCGATATTTTTTTGCTCTGGTCATTTTGATTATTTTTTTGTCTAATATGAAGAATTAAGTTGTTTGGTATACGTAGATGGTGACTTTGGAGTAGCGTTTAACATAAAGGATTCGTTGCCGTTTATAATTGTAGAATTTTTTTTTTGCGATGTATGCAAGGAATATGCAAGCCTTGATAACTCCCACGCCAAACCCTGAGCCTAGCCGACTACCAATCATCGCGTCGAGGCCTCTGCATTTTCAATCTGTTAGCGGAATTTGAAAACTAATTTCAAATTTCGTTACAAGTTCATTAAGGATTCTTCTACAAAACCAAATTAGATTCATGTCCGACAAATGCTTGGAAGAGGCTAGCTCGAACCATTAGTACTACCGTCCGACCCATACAATTGCTTTGAAATTTGTCCAAGAAGTTCATTAAGAATTCTTCTGCAAAACAAAATTAGATTCATGTCCGACAAATGCTTGGAAGAGACCAGCTCGAACCATTAGTACTACCGTCTGACCCATACGATTGCTTTGAAATTTGTCTTTGGAGTTCCTTAAGAATCGTCTGACCCACACTTTTTTTTTTTTAAATGAATTACTTTTGTGTGCAATATGAAGTTTAAATCTTCAGTTTGTTGGACGTTTGTGGTATCTAATGGATCAGGAAAAAACTAGGTTATGGAGTAACTGAAAAGATAGAAACTTTGGATACAGCATGAACACAAGCAATGTGCATGAAGCATAGCAAAGAAAATATATTGGCAAACTGTATTTGGATTTTATGAACCACGCAGGCTCTTATAAATGAGCGTATATACTCAAAAGGGGTGCGACGGTTAACAAAATTGTTGTATAATAAATAAATAAATTGCTTTGAAATTTGTCCAAGAAGTTCATTAAGGATTCTTCTGCAAAACAAAATTAAATTCATGTCCGACAAATGCTTGGAAGAGGCCAGCTCGAACCATTAATACTACCGTCCGACCCATACAATTGATTTGAAATTTGTCTTTGGAGTTCCTTAAGAATTCTTCTACACTACAAAATTAAATTCATGTCCGACAAATGCTTGAAAGAAGCCAGCTCGGACCAACATTACAAACGTCTGACTCAGACGCAAGTTTTAAAGCTGATTGCTTTGAAATTCCCGATTGTTCGAAATTTTTAGTTAATAATCTAATATGATAAAATTGAAAATAATAGTTTTGAATTAATGTTTAGTTTTCTTTGTAAATTATTTTCGATATATTTATTAATTTTTTTTGTTATTTTCATTTTCTTTAAGTATGTTTAAAATTTCGTGCTAACTCTATCAAATACTCAAACCACTTTTAGAACACAAATCAATTTAATTTTTTAAATTAGATGTCTGATAAATTTGGATGTAAACTTTATTTAATTTATTTAATTACGTTCTATAATTTTCTTAAATCATATAACTAAATTTCAAAATATTTTAATTATGATACTCGTAGTTTGTGCTTTTTGTGTTTAGTACTATTTGATATAAAATAATTTGTTAAACTCTGTGATAAAAAATATTGCCATGCGTACAATTTTAAAAAAAATCGTGCTAGTTTCGGTTACCAACTAGGGTGTTTAACATTGCTGAGGTAGCCCCTCCTTGTAAAATATAAATTTAAAATTCATGCATCCTTAACGAACCTCGCCCGCACCACTAAAAACAATTCATTTTGGTAACAGATATTTTTTATTGTATTTGTGAGCCTTCAATCTGAAATAGCTTGAATTTTGGAACTCAGCCTTAAATCCATCTGTTCCTGGACACTTTTAAATTACAGGGCACATTTATAATTGTTTTAGCTTTGTTTTTGCGAATTTACGTCAGTAGCCGCTCGACCGCTGCGCAATACGTGTAGCCCAGTGTAATCTGAAGCGTTATTCGCTTGTGAAAATTAAGTAGGATTATAATAATTTTTTACCAACACAGAGGATAGAAGCAAAGGTTTTATTTATAAAAACACAGAAAGTTTAATTTGTTTGAAATCCTTACACAAAGTCGATTTTGCTAAGAAAATGTCGACGGAAAAGTATTTGTCCAATTACCAGTAACACAAATTGGTAGGAAAATTAATCGGCCAACACAAGAAATTTTCTTAAATTGAAAGAAAACTATGGAATTAAAAAGAAATCGAAAGGAAATGCCAAGATTTCTTCAAAAATAAAAAACATTATTCGTTCTGAAGTGACAAACTCAAATTAAGTGCTGCCCAAATTGTACATAAAATGGCCTAACCAATACGGAAACATCGCGTATAACAAAGCGTTAAAGAAACCACCATTGCAACAATCTCAAAAGGATGCTCGCCTAAATTTAACCAAACTCCACATGTCATGGGCAGTGCAGAGGGAAGAAGTTATTGTGATGAGACCAAATTTAATTTGGATTTTCTGGACGGATTTTCATACAAAGAGCATGATTTGAGGAGCAATATTCCCCCACTCATGAGTATAAACTTTGGAGGAGAAACTGTAATGATATGGTTTGAATTTTTAGCCACCGCAAAGACATCCCTGTGTTTTATTTCTTGAAGAATGAACTCGGAACGGTACATCGAAATACTAGACGGTGTTTTAATACCGTTCATTGAAGACTTTAATGCAAGCAGACGAGGTAACCTACCAACAGGATAATGCGGCAATACATGTTTCCAGGTTAATTCCATCGAAAATTTGTGGGGACGACTTTGGCGTAAAGTTAATCATAATGGGATACAGTATGATAGAGTAGCTTCCGTAAAGTTAGAAATAAGGATGCTTGGGAAGAAATTGAACCAAATGTACTGTACAAACTGGTCAATTCAATGCGGTCCCGGATTTTCAATGTTATTCAAGAGAATGGAGGCCATACCAAGTACTAACATGAGGTAATCACGAAGAAAAACAAATCGGAATGGGTACGGCTAAACGAATTTCGCACGCAAAAACATATTTTGCACACTGTATTTGCCTACGTGTAATTTATTTTCATATTCTTCTATTCAGAAATAATTTTAGTAATCAGGGGTATGTATAGGCAATTTTTGTATGAAAGGATATCGTTCTAACTGATGATAAATTACCTGAATCTCAGAAATTGGCTTCCATAGTGGCTATCTAAGTTTGTAAAAGCATATATTGTGGAATTAAAATCACCGGATGCTATTTCAAAATTAGCCGCAGGACTCACCATAGAATTTTTGAATATTCACGCTATTCGCGATCTTTATATTAAACGATGACGTTGTAACTAATGGCAAATTATACGAATCTCGCATCGCGAATGTCGTGAATGTTCAATAATTTTAAGCGAAAGCTTGAGGCATGAGATGCTTTTTCCACAATGTAACGGGTTATCCAATTCGAGGTTGATAAAGTAGAAATCTGTATACCGACATCTGTCAAAGATAAACGTCAAGTACGCTGTCATTTATTTAGTTGACATTCTGCCATTTAAGAATATGGAGCATTTAACAATCGACCAACGCGTTAAAATTATTAAATCTTATTATAAAAATAGTGATTCTGCCGTATCCACATTTCGCGCTTTACGAGCAGATTATGGTCGTCATAATCGTCCTACAAAGCAAACCATATTGAATACAGTGAATAAATTTGAACAAACTGGATCTGTTACTGATATTGTAAGGTCTGTGCATCATCGAAACATTCGCAATGCTGAAAATATCGCTTCTGTAGCTGAAAGTGTGGAAGAAGATCCAAATTTGTCAATTCCTCGTCGAGCTCAACATTTAGGCCTATCTTATGGCTCATTATGGCGCATTTTGCATCTGGATTTGCATCTTCATCCGTATAAAGTCCATTTGACACAAGAGCTAAAGCCTGCTGACCATGGACAACGAAGAACATACGCAAATTGGGTGTTGGAAAAACAGGCCGTCGATGCTGATTTTTCGAACAAAATTTTCTTCAGTGATGAAGCTCATTTTTCGCTTGGTGGATACGTTAATAAGCAAAACTGTAGAATTTGGGGCTCAGAAAATCCACAATTGATTGTAGAGAAGCCATTACACCCGGAAAATGGCACTGTTTGGTGCGCATTGTGGTCTGGTGGTGTGATTGGGCCGTATTTTTTTGAGAACAACCATGGACGAACCGTTACCGTCAATTCTGAGCGCTATGGCCGCATGTTAACCGATTATTTTTTTACGAAAATCGAAGATTATGATCTTGACGATATGTGGTTCCAGCAGGATGGAGCAACCAGTCACGTAACACGAGCAAATCGAGATCTTTTGCAAGAGAAATTTCCTGGACGTTTGATTTCGCGATTGGCTGATGTCAATTGGCCTCCAAGATCCTGTGATTTAACGCCTTTGGATTTCTTTTTGTGGGGCTACGCGAAAGATCGTGTTTACGCAAACAATCCTCAAACTCTTGACGAATTGAAAACTAATATTCGTAAGGTAATGGCCGAGATACCGCCCGAAATGTGCCGAAAAGTCATTGAAAATTACCGCAAAAGAATCAAGGCCTGTAAGAAGTCCCGTGGAGGACATTTGAATGATATCTTGTTTAACTAAAAATGGCAAGGATCAATCTGTAAAATGAAATAAAAATTACAATACATTCCGAATATTTTGTGTGTTTTTTTTAAGTTTACTTTATCAAGCTTGAATTGGATAACCTTGTATGTATGTCAATTTCTGAGATTCGTGTAATTCGACTTCCTTTTATAAAAAAACGCGGATAGCGTAAAGTTTCAAAAATTATGCGAGAGCCCTACGGCTTACTTCAAAACGATATTAGGTGATTTTAAATCCTCAATGTATGCCTTTTTAATCCTATATAGCCATTATGGGAGCTAATATTTGAGATTCGTATAATTTACCATAAGCTAGAACGGCATCCTCCAATATATTTAAACTTCTGAAGATACTCATATGCAGATAGCAAAAACAAATCGTGTTTATAATTCTAAGCAACAAGTTATACTACTCATATTTAGTAGACGAAACTATTTTTCAAGAATTCTTGAAAATGAGATATCCCTAGAGATCAAACACGACGTCAGGTATATGGGACGTTAGTTCAAGAGCATGGCAGGTAGAAAAAAAATCAGAAGTTCCGTATCCAGGGGCGAAGAAAATTTAGAGAATTTTATATTGTGACCAAATATAATAAGAAATCTAAGGCCAGCTGAGGTATCCATAAAGATCTTACCACAATCTCAGATATATGAGGTGTTAGTTGAAGACCATTTCAAATATATTGAGAATTCTTAGGCAAATTAGATATGTCTAGAGATCTAAACACATCTTGAAGTATATGGAGGAATACTTTGAGACCATGTTAGTTAGAAAAATAATCATTAACTTATTGTTTAAACTTTTGCAGGAATATTTTACTCAAAGTGGATTATTATTTCTATCTGAAATAGTTCATAACTCCTTATTTCGGAGGTTGGATCTTTCGGGATCCCTCAGTTTTTTTGAAAATTTCTTATTATATTTTTTGAATATAAAGATCTATAAATTGCCCTCATATCAAGATGGGGAGCTCCTGATTATTTTGTTTTACTGATATGGTATCTAACTAACATCCCATATACCTGAGGTTGTGTTTAGATCTCTAGGCATATCTTAGTTGAACTACGAATTTTTATTATATTTGGTCATAATAGAAAATTCAATAAATAGACTTAACTCCTGGATTGTCCACATGATATTCAACTAGATTTCTGGGGGTATCTCAGTTGGTTCAAGAATTCCTAATATATTTGGTTATAATATAGGGTTTTCCAATAAGAGTGATATGATTCGCAATAATTCAATTGTTGCACTTGCTGTGTGGCACGTAGCCCCGTCTTGTTGGAACCAAATGTTGTCAAGATCAACTTCTTCCAATTTCGGCCATAAAAAGTGTGTTATCATCGATCTATACCGATCTCCATTGACAGTAACGATGTTACCAGCTTCATTTCGAAAAAAATACGGACCGATGATTCCACCAGACCAAAAACCACACCAAACTCTCAATTTCGGTGAATGTAATGGTTTTTCATGAATAATTTGTGGATTTTCTTCGCACCAGAATCGACAGTTTTGTTTATTTACCGCACCACTCGCAGCCTCATCGGAGAAGATGATTTTGTTGCAATTTGAGAACGATTATTTTGATAATAAAACTGAATAATTTGTAATCGTTAATATTGCGTATATCTCACCATGATGAAATTGTAAACATGACTGAATACAATGAAACAAAAAATGACTGATCATGACATATTACAAACGGCCGTAACGTCACTTAAAAATCATATAATTCCTATTGGAAAACCCATTACAAAATTTTATAAATTGCCACATCCTCAGATTGTATTTATGTCTCTATGGATATCTATTGTAGCCCTAAGCATTCTAATTAAATTTGTTTCTAATTTTAAATTATTTTTTCTAATTTTTCTATTACCTTTTTACCAAAATTTTTCTACCACCCATTTTATTCGAGGTTGAATTATGATTTCTCCGGTTGATTAAATTAAAGCAAAAAATGAAAATCTGAATTGCTTAAAACCGCCACAGACCAACACTAAGTACAATTACCAAAAATTTGATCAAAACCGCTTGAATAATTTCTGAGATTAGCCCGGACAAACCTAAGGCGGACAGGCAGCTCTTTAATTTATAAATATAGATTTTAGGAAAATACGTCGAATGACGTAAAGGCGCCAAACATTTAAAACTAAAATATGTATATTAGTAGCCCGCGGACCGAGATATTTTGATTTTCTCAAAATTAAAAAGAGTTTTAAACTTTTAATACCTTAAGAATACGAGATAAATAATTGCTCTCAATATTGGTTATTTTCTATTCATTTCTAAAAATTTGTATTTCATTTATTAGTCCTAGTGTTAATTAATAAATTTCGAACCTTTCCGCCATTATAATCTTCCACTTATCAATAAGCAGTATCAGCAATTTATCCACCATATATGTACATAATAATAAAACGTAAGTGGCCCAGTAACCCAGAAATATACGACGGAACCTTTCAAAACTAAGGTACTCGACTCCTATGTTCTATAGGAATTTAGTTATTTAAAGTGAAAACTGATTTACCTACAAAGCTACACACAAATGACTGAGAAGAAGAGAATGAGAAAAAAATATCTTTGCTTTCTCTTTCTCTTCTTGAGAGAGGGGGAGAGGGATGAAAGAATATAGATAACTCGGTATTGAAGAACCCTTAAATTGATATTGAGTTTAAAACTGGATGTTATCCACATCATCTAATCTGTTCCACATTCACAACGTTAGAATCACCTTGTCAATTTATTTTGTAAAATCAAAATGAACATTTTGGAGAAAGAGCGAGTTTGAGAGTGGATAATACTGCGTCTGGCGAATGAAGTGTCCAGATTCAAAAATGGTTCCATTTTTAGTTATTTGGCTAAATTTATTGGTTGTGCTACCATGTGTATGCATGTGCAGCAGACCAAATTTCTGTAGTTTCTCTACAGCCCAGACGAATTGTTTGGTCGGGAAGAAACTTCATACTTAAGCATTTTTTATAAATTGGAAGATCCCAATGATTTTTGGTCGAAATCGGTTCAACAGAAGTGCGACAGCCTTTATTTAAGCTTTTTCGTTTCTTGCCAATATTTTTAAAATCATAGCATTTATGAGAAAAACGAGTAGGAACTAAAAAATAATTTTGCAACGAAACAGGTCCAGCTAATTCATTCTTTAGCTTTTTCCATAAATTGGGAATCCCGGTCCACCGGAAGTGTCAGCTTCCATAGGAGCTTTTCCGTTCTAAGTAAATATTTTGAAAAGATTCTAAATAAAATTTGTAATACTACCGCTCCAAACCAGTTTTCCAACATTTAGGTGGGAATGATGATTTTTGACAAAAAAAAACGATTTTCAACAAAAATTCGGCAACTGAACAGACATTTGGGACCGACCGATCGAGAACAAATTTTACACCTAAGCTTTTCCGTAAATTTGGAGATGCCAATAAATTTTGGCCGAAATCAGTCCATCACAAGTGACAGCTTTAATAGGAGCTTTTTCTTTTCCACAGGAAGTGGCAGATTCCATATTGGTTTCTTCGTTGCTTGCAAATATTTTGAAAATTTGAGTATTTACGAGGAAAACGATTGAGAACTAAAAGATTATTTATTAAATTTGCAACAATATTTCCCAGATTAACCGAAAATGACGATTTTCGAAAAAAAACTGTAAACTCGTTCAGTCGCAGCTTTTTCACATAAAAGCTTAGTCGTTTTTTGTAAATATTTTGAAAAACACATCCATTCATAATGGAAATCGAAAAGATTTAATACAGATTTGCCATATCGCCGATGTCAAAGCAGCACTTTTTAAAAAGTCTCTGTTCGTGTGAGTGTTGTCTAAATGTATGTATCCTCTCTACAGCCCAGACCGTGTGTCCTTTTCGATTTTTGGAAATATTTTGAGAAGTATAGCATTTACGAAAAAAACGAAATATTGGAACATCCTAGTGAATTTTGTCCGAAATAGGCCCACCGGAAGTTACAGCTTCCATAGGAGCTTTTTCGTTTTGTGATATTATTATTTACGAGATAAACGACTATATGAACTAAACGATTTTAAATTGAATTCCGTTCCACACCAGTTATCCAAAAATTTTGCGAAAAATACGATTTTTAACAAAACACGTTTTTGTACAAAAATTCGGCCCATGTACCAAATGGACTGATTGATCATAATAAAATTTCATAACTTAGCTTGTTTCACAAAGTGCGAGATCCCAGTGAATTTTGACCGGAATCGGTCCAGCGGAAGTGACAGCTTACATAGGAGCATTTCCGTTTTAACATAATAAAAGATTCGGTATTGTTCCAAATTTAGTTGTACAACTAAATTTGTAATAATTCCGCTCCAAATCAGTTATTAAAAATTTAGGTGGAAATAACAAAAACCGTTTTTCAACAAAATTTCGAAAATTGAACACCCCAGAAGCTTGTACCGTAAATTTGAAGATGTCAGCAAATTTTGGCCGAAATCGGTCCACCAGAAGTAACAGCTTCCATACGAACTTTTCATTATCCACAGATAGTAGCAGCTTCCATGTTGGCTTTTTAGTTGTTTGCAAATATTTTGAAAAGTATAGCGTTTACGAGAAAACGATTATGAACTAAAAAAATCTAAATTATTTGCAACAATATCGACACAGATCATTTTTCTAAAATTTAACCGGAAATGACGATTTTTGATAATTAACTATTTCTCAACAAAAATTCCAAGCTATTGCCATAAATTGGGACATCCTATTGAATTTTGTCCGAAATAGGTTCATCGGAAATCATAGCTGCCATAGGAGCTTTTTCGTTTTCTAATATTATAATTTACGAGACAAATAACTATGAACTAAACGATTTTAAATTGATTCCGTTCCACACCAATTTTCCAAAATTTTAGCCCAAATTACGATTTTTAACAAAACCTGTTTTTCAACAAAAATTCGGCTGATTGATCATAATGAAACTTCATTACTTAGATTTTTTCACAAATTGCGAGACTCAAGTGAGTTTTGTCTGGAATCGGTGCAGGGGAGGTACCAGCTTTCATAAGAGCTTTTGTTTTTCCGCAGGAAGTGACTGCTTCAATCGGAGCTTTTCATTTTTGCATATATTTCTAAAAGTATATCGTTTACGAGAAAAACGGTTCTAACAGTTTCTAAATTAATTTTGCAACAATACCGGTCAAGATAAATTTTCCAACACTTAAGTAGAAAATATTTTCTCAAAAAACTGTTTTTCAGTAACAAATTTGGTCCCTGTACAGCCCAGACGGATTCATTGATCGGAATAAAACTTCATACTTAACGTTTTCCATAATTAGGGGATCTCAGTGACTTTTGGGCGGGATCAGTTTACCGGAAGTGGTGGGTTTCATAGAAGCTTTGGCGCTTTTTGCAAATATTTTGAAAAATATCTATTCGAAATTTAGATACATTTGTCGTAAAAGAAAGTCGGGTGTTGCCCACAGCAATTAAACCATACGATTTTTAATTAATCTTTTGGGTTTTCTAGTTTATAACTAACAAATTTCAAATCAAGAAACGTGTTGAAATGCAAAACAAGATTAGTCTACAAATAATTCATGGCTCGGACCTAATCAAATACCTCATTAAAAACATTATCTCCAGTCTCTTTATCTCTTTATCTCATTTAGAGATAGCACAACCCAGGAGCTAAATAGCAAAATCTGAATAATGAAAGGCTGTATATAGGCTAATCAAATGTAAAATAAAATAATTTGGGATTCACTTGATTTGGGTGAAGCAATCACTTTGCTATTAGACCTTAACTCGAAAAATTAGGCGGAAATTCTCATTAGAAAGCAAACCAAGATCTATTGTAAATAATTAAATGCCGCAAAAAATTTGATCTGAGTTGTTCTTGTACGTATTAGGTTTTTTAATTTGGAACTAGAAGGAACTAAATCAATCTTTAACTCGACCAGATCAATCTTATATGAAAGAACCTCCCGAAACAGGCCGAAACAGGTGAAGCCCAAAATTTTTTAATGTTGCATAAATTAGGTCTGAGCCTTTAATTATTTGTATTTCCAAAACATTTTTCGTTTTGGGATCTGCTAGTATTAAAATTTAAAAGCCGAAAACCAAAACGAGTGGAACAAAATCACTTTAATTGGGCATTTAATTACCTATAATTCTCCATAATTTCTTGTAATGTTCTGCTGAATGGGTTTGCTAGCTTTAGGAGCGTGAACTTTTCACTAAATAAAAAACGTTAGCTTTGTGGTGTAGCGATTAAATTAATTTTATTTTAGGTTTTGATAGGCACTATTTTCATTATAGATCGATTACTTTCGGTTAGGATAACACTGAACTTTTTCCGTTATTGTTTGAAACTTTCGACAAACTTTAATATGGTAACTGTCTCTTAAAGCGAAGGTCAACACAAAGACAAAAAGTTAACTGAACCAAATTACATACTGCTTATATTTATTTGCAATAATACGAAAATGATGATCCTTAAAATCATAAATATTTCCCAGAATTCAGAATAATTTACAACCTACATAAGGATACATTGTTGTGAAATTCATCGAGGGTAAATGCTATACGTAGATTTTTATGCTTTTCTAAAGAATATTACAATCCATGACCTTTAGAAATGATTTTCTACTGCAAATCAAAACAATTTATTCTGAGAAAGTTTTTGATGTAAAATCTCACATTTTTTATGGACTTCGGTAGAAGTTTAAAACTAGGTTATAAAGCTACTTAAGTTCATTTGTCTTTTTATATGTGTGAGTTCAAGTTAAACTAAATACGGCGAAATATAATATTGCTATGATTTTGGATTCGTTCCCTCCACTGGATATTTCTAATTTCTTCAATGTATAAAAAATTTGTAATAACTTTTACTTTCAATTGTGTTTAACCGAAATTCAAATTACCAGCTCCAATGGCCGTGAATATTTTTGTTTTCATGTCATTTAAACGTTTATGCAACCCAAAGTCAAATATAAAACACAAATTTCCTTTTCCTCCCATCATATATACCAAACGCAATAATTCTAGTAATTAAAGAAGGTGGTAACACTCCACATCAACACCATCAGATTAAGTTATATAGGCGGACAAAAATTCTTAAAATACATACATATGGGAGTTGTATGTCTATATATAAAGCATTGATAATTATAGTAGTCGTTGTCGCACCACAAAAACCCCACAAAATCGATTTCGAAAATATGCGAAAGGGCGAGTAACAAAAGTAAACAAAAATAACGTCTATATTCGATAAAAGGTTGATATTGTACCGAGCGTAATATACCTTCTAATGATAAATTAGAAATGTCTAATTTTAGAAATTTTATTTATTTTGTGTACATGTATATCATTATTTTAAAGAAGGGGGGATGTCAAACGACAATCATATACAATTTAATATAAACGTACAGAGTAAATCAAATTTTGCACTTACCTCTTGCGCTTGCAACCGTAGTTTAGTCTCTTCGACAGCATCTTTCTTCGTCGTCAATGTTTTATCCCTGATTGATGTTCGTCGCACGGATTGAGCTCTATATTTCAATAAAAAACGGCACATTAGTAACATATGGGGTTAAACAGTACAAGAAAATTATATTTTTTATACATTTACCTTGTATTATTACTTTGTGATCGTTTCACACGTCGCTTTGCTTCAGCCAACCTTTTACTTTCTTGCTCTGTTCGTAATTCTTCAATTTTTTCACGTATCTCAGGATCTTCGCATATATCTACGGGAATAATAATAAAAACAAAGTGTTTCAATGTTAATAATCTCCTTCACATTTGTTCAATTTTCATTTCTTCATTTTACATTTCTGAAGAAAGTTTTAAGAACAAAAAAATTCCATTGCCAGTCATCATTACAAAAAAATGTAACATCGTTACACCCAAGAGTCGTAGGTAAAACAATATGTATGTACATACGAGTATGTTAATTGAGTGCAAAGCGTAGTGTTTATGAATTTTTCATTTATTGCTCGATAATTTGCTCGATAATGAAAAGTCATGAACTTCATAAAATTTTCAATTAATATTAAATTTAAAATGAAATTGGTTAGAATTAAATAAATCTTTTTAATTATAAAATAAAATAATATTTGAAAAATAATATGTAATTGAGTTTTATTGACGTTTATTTTGATGTTCAGATTATTAATGATTAAATTGGTATATGCTAAGTGAAAATTATCCTTCTATAGCAAGTCTGTACTCGTAAGAGGATGTGTATTTACAAAATCCTAAAGTTGATTAGTTCACGCGGGTGGGTGGAAATAACTGTAATTTTACTTCCGTGTCTGAACATCCGGATCTGTCTTCAATCCCAAACCAATAAGATCATCGATGAAATATAGGAGCTTTCAGAAATATGTGGACTCCAAATATAAGACTACCAAATATAGTAGTCCATAAATATAGTAGCATACTACAACCACGTACTATTAATGTATACTAAAAGAAAGGCAGAATGACTGGAATGGTTGGCTCCGGCACTAAATTCCACACACCAGCATCTTTAAAGCATCCGTTCAGTTTTGAAATAAAAATTAATTAGCGTCAACTATTTGTATCTAGTTTTTGTGATTCATATTAAAAACTTAATGCGGTTATCTACATTCCGTCTTTGGTGAACTATGTTCTAAAATAGAGGGCGTAGTGAGAAGTCTGGTAAAATTACAACAACGAGCGCCACAATCGCAAATCGCAGCTGTCATGTGTCAACACCAGCTGTCACTAGAAGAAATTAAAATTTTCAGACAGTCTGTCATTTAGTTCAGTTTTGACAGCCATTAAAAACAGACAACCCATTGTTTTTTTGCAAACATGGAAAAAAGTGAATTTTTTTTGCGTGAAAAAACCCATTACGCAAACCAAAATAAAGCTTGATAAAAATTATGGGGACTTTTCACCATCGATTAAAATGGTTCACAAGTAGTTTACTGATTTTCGTTGTGGTCGTACAAGCACAACTGATGCCGAACGTTCAGGACGCCCAACAACTTCAGAGGCAGGTTTAGCGATGTTCCAGCGAAACAAAAAGGAGTTTTTGCGCCGTTTCATAACTGTGGATGAAACATAGATCCATCACAATACACCGGAGACCAAAGAACAGTCTAAACAGTGGATTTCTACTGGGGAATCTGCGCCGAAGAAAGCTAAGGCGGTTTTATCGGCCAACAAGGTCATGGCCAGTTTTTTGGGATGCACGCGGCATAATTCACATCGATTACCTTCATGGGAGAACAGTCAACGGCGAATATTACTGCAACTTATTGGACCGTTTCAACGACGTTTTGAAAGAAAAACGATCGCATTTGGCGAAGAAAAGTTATCTTCCATCAAGACAATACACGTGTGCACACGTGTGTAGTTGCCATGGCCAAAATTCATGAATTACGCTTCGAATTACTTCCACATCCGCCATATTCTTCAGACTTAGCCCACTGCGACTATTTACTGTTTCCGAACTTGAAGGAATGGCTCTTGAAGCTAAAAGGCGACTACGTCGAAAGTTAAATTTTTTTTTGGCCGAAAATATTATTCCTTGTTTCATTTTTACTAGACTTCTCACTCCGCCCTTATCAACAATACTAGATTTGTACACTTTACATTTTTTCATATTTCCACAACAATCTGAAACTATAGCGGCCTATATGGTACGGTACATATATGAACCAAGCGGGGATTAGGGCAAACTAGTTTCGAAAATTCCCTCATTCTTCATTTAAATACAGTTTACAGTTTTGCTCCAGGAATTTGCTTGACGCTAGACGGGCTAAGTCAAATGACGTACATTTTGTTTCACCTTGTCATCGCAAAATAGGAATTTGAATCACGTGGGGCGACACCGAGGCTGGTTTGGTTGCTTAACTGTGAGATAGCGCCCTGTAATAGAACTCACAACCAAACTAATATGACGACTTCGCACAGATGTCAGCTATTTGTATCTTAGCAGATTTTGTATTGCCCAGATCTGCCTAGTTATTGCACACGAGGCACCATTAGCACTATTAGTTTGCACGTATCTTGACGAGGTCATTTGCACTTGAACTTCCCGTAATATTAAAACCCGCATCAAATGGATGTAGAAGTGATCTGTCATCTCGTTAATATTATTGTCGAAATAAGGAAAATTGAGCTTAGTGCTTTAATCGCCCTCTGACTGTCCCTAAAAATGCGAATTTTTTTTTAGATATTGTAATGTAGCTATATAATCATTTAATAAACAAGGGACTTCTCTTGCCAGATTTATTCTCTACGATGACCGACCGTGGATATATTGTTTTTTCCACTACGGTTGCTGAATTCCATTCTCTCACCAATTTCCAATGGTCTGGTAGACATGCTAATTCTCTCGTGACATTATTGATGATTTTCGGCTTTAATTGTTATTTTTCGATCGGAATGGAGTTTTTATTACTGCGACTGAATAGGCGTTGACTCTGAGAACTAAGTTCATTCGTAGCATTAACAGTGCCTCATAAATATCAGTGTTATCATGCCAACATTTTTGCAATAGATTTTCCGCCGTTTCTACATTCCGCTCAGCAAATCCGTTTGATCTTGCGCAGTATGTACTAGATATGCGATGATTGAATAAACATCGATTTCTAAATTGTTTAAATATATTTGAAGTGAACCGAATATACTTTAAAGTGGTCCACCATCGGATTTTAAAGTTTCTGGTATTCCATGAGTTGAAAGCCATTTTTCCATTTGGAGTACTACTTCAACTGCTCTTGACGATTTCAATTGATGGAAATCAAGAAACCCGGAGTAATGGTCCACGATGAGCAAGTATTCCCTTTGAAATGAAACAAATCTGTCGATACGTTTTGGAATGGGTACTCAGGTATTACTTTTCGTAGCAATGGTTCTTTTGTTTTTGATTTTTTGTGTGCGCTGGCGGCATGTCGGGCAATTTTTTACGAATTCCTGAATGTCTTTTGTTTGACCTACCCAAAACAAGCGTTGTCTGGCTCTAGCTAGTGCAACCGGTGTGAAGTACTTAACGTTAATAAAAAGTGTAGCACACATTTTAACGAAAAACGTAGACTCAAAAAGTGTAGATACACAAGTTCAATAGTTGAATCACAGTACTTCAATAATAAGTTTGCAATACCTTCTTTATAAAAAAAATAATTTTAAAGTTTTTTAAATTAGAAAATCTTCGGAACCATGAGTGCCGAGTGTCAAATTTAGTGTACTCAACTTGGCATGGTATTTAAAATTTGTACAAAATATTTCAAGACAATTTGCTTGTTGCGATTGGCGAAATGGCGCTACACGTAGAAACGTCTTTGGGACTAAATTCACTTAATGCAGATTGTCTTGAAATGTTTTGTACAAATTTTGGATACCATGCCAAGTTGAGAACACTAAATACCACACACGGTACTCATTGTTCCGATGACTTTTTGAATTATGAAAAAATTAAGTGAATTTGGTCCCAAAGGCACTTCCACGTGTAGCGCCATATCGCTAATCACAACATGCCAATTATCTTGAAATTTTTTGTACTTTTAGACACCATGCCAAGTTGAGCTACACTTTCTGATAATTTGTGTATCTACACTTTTTGAGTCTACGCTTTTCGTTAAAATGTGTAGCTACACTTTTTATTAACGTTAAGTACTTCACACCGGTCTAGTGATTGATTAATACCAGGATGACCTTTATGAACCCAGTTTAGAATTTCATTTATTTCAGCTTGAGGCACAATTACCTTTGTGCCTCTGAATAGGGTAGCCCTTCTTCCCATGTGATTTCTTCCTTGAAATTGTGTAATTTACGAACTCCTTTTGGCTATTTCTTTTCATCATCTGACCATCTGACCATAGTTGATTTTAATAATTGCAATTCCGAATCATTGTTTTGAGTTCAGACATTGTAAACACTACAAACACCTTGTATTCTGACTCCAGTCGCGGCTCAATGCGTCTGCAATTGGTATTTGTGTGCCTTTTTTATAGCCAATAGTTGGTGAGTATTGCATTTTAAACGTGCTGGAGCCTTTATCAACGATTTTTTAAAAATAGTTTCCAATGCCTTATGATCTGTCTCTATTACAAGTTTTTTACCATACACATATTCGTGGAATATTTTACACACAAACCGTATAGCTGTTGCTTTCTTCTTGCAATTTGTGGTTCGTTCAGCTCAGCACTTGTAAGCGCATGTGTTGCATAGGCAACAGGATGATCCTTTTGTATTAGGCAAGCTCCTAACGCTTTCAACTTTGCGTCTACAGATAACTTTACATTTGCTTTTACGTCGTAATAACTCAAAACTGGTGTGCTTGTAAGAGTTTCTAGAATTATTGTATATGCTTCGTCTTGTTAAGCATCCCAAAACCAAGATATAATTTTTTTAATAAAACTCGCAACGGCTCAATATCAGGTTCAGTAAATAAGCAATCATACCTAGTAGTCGCTGCAATTCTTTGACATTCGTTGGTTTGTTCAACTTATAAATAGCGTTTATTTTTTCTGGCTCTGCTTCATAACCTGCTGGACGAAAATATATCTTAAAAATTTGACTCAGTTGACTCAAATTTGATTTAGTGTAAACCCTGCGTTTTCCAGTCTATTCAAAACCTTCCTCGTAATTTTCCGTAGCTCCTCTTTCGTTTTAGCAAATAAAAACATATCGTCCATGGCAATTTCGCAATTTTTAATGCCTTCTAATATCTCGTTCATGACGTGCGAAAACACTTCTGGTGCCAACGATATACCCGGTAGACGTAAGTATCTATGCGGCAATCGTCAAGTATTTGGATGTTCTTTCAGTAACGGGGATTTGCCAAAATCCTTTATTACAATCAGTTTGGAAAAAGATGTCAATCCTTTTACCTCGGATGCTATCTCTTCTACTGTTTTCAAAAGGTAATGACATCTTTTGATGTTCTTATTGAGTTCCGTTAGGTTCATACATATACGAATATTTTGATTATCGTCGCCTTTCTTTATTATTACTGCTGGTGTACTCTACCTCTAGTATAGTCATAAGATTGCCTTTTACTATTTTAAATTTCACTATAGCTGCTGCTTTGGATGATTTACAAATTATTTCGACTTCACCGATGACAGATGCAATCACATTGCATTCTGCGCCCGTATCAAGATTAACTGTGACATTTTCATCACCAACTTGTAATCTTTCTATCCATTTATCGTCGGCTGCTAACTTGTTTATTTTAATGACCGCTATCTTAAAATCATAATAGGCATCATAATCAGACTCATCTTCTTCAGCTGAATCAGAATTTGTGTCTGACTCTTTAACAGTTGCAACTTTTTTTACTTTATATTTCTTATTTTTGAATTTATTTGCCGTTACTTTTTTCTCTTGATTAACCCGACATTTTATTGAGAAGTGGCCCTTTATACCACATTTTTTACATTTGGTATTAAAGGCTGGGCATTCTTTTCTTCCGTGTTCCAAATTACATCGACCACAATAAAATGTGTCAATTTTATTCATCTGAACTGACGTATTTAACTCAGTTATTTCCAGCTGTATTTCATGAATCTTTTTTTCGGCTCTCTCGGCTGCTCTACATATTTTCTTTACTCTTTTCAGGTCCAAATTAACTTCGACCCAAAGTTTTTGGCGAGTTTGTTCTGATTTAATTTCAACCGCTGTTTGATCCATTGTGAATTTATCAGCTCTATTCAACTCTATATCCGCAACGTTTCACTTGGCATTGAAGTCTTTGAAAAAAATCCTCGAACCTTTCTGTTTGTTGCTGCTTGATGCGATGAAATTCGTTAGTCACATCCAAATTATTTATTACACGTTGAGCTGCTTGACCGAGAGAAGCTAATGGCGTAACTGCTTGAATTTTATCTAATATTTTATTCAACTCAGTTGCAATCGAATGATATTGAAAGGTCCCTTTCCACTCTGTCCATAACTGATTCATATCCACGTCTTGATTGACGAATAAATGTTTCGCCGGTTTTATACCTGACATTGTGATTGCGTAAAGTATATTGCTTTTTGTTGAATTCATTTTACTATCTAATAATTTTTTGTTCACCTGACTTTTTTGGTACGGCTCTGAAATATTGTCGAACAATCGGCTCTATGACGCTATAGCACTGTTACTTCGTAGATGTAGCCTACGGCCTCTCTTCTCGCAATCAGTTCACCTTGGGACATCCTGCAGTGATCGGGGTCCGCAAGAAGAGGTTTGAGTTCTATTTGTCACAAAACATCCTACTGAGAGTAGAGTCTTCCATCTTACCATCCATTTTTAAACCATCCGTGGAAGAAGCTAACATATTTAGGGTTCAGTACAGCGTCTCTCACAGTGCTCTTTGGTGGTAATATCAGTTCTAAACCTCTCGGCAAAGGATGATAACGGAAGAAGTTATGAAGGTTATGTTGGTGTCCCTGTGTTTTAGGATATATGAGTGGTATTCGTTGGTATACAATTTCACACCTTCACAGTTACCATTCCTCATTTACCTAGGATATCCCAGGGTATGAGATGAAAGAGAATCTAAATTGGTTGTGTGGGTTTATTTATTGGCATCAATCTTTTTTATTGACAACAAATTTTTTATTTAGGCAGTTATCTACAATTTAGTGAACCACACACCACATTGTGAGCCGGAGACTCATTTGAAATGAAGTGTGTAATTCAAACTTCTCCAATAAATAATGCCTTCTTAGTAACTTTGATGCGTTTTGAGAATATTTCATCAAATAGGGGGCTGTTGGTGGATTTCGGCCATTTTTCATCGCTAAATCACCTTAACTGTATTTAGTTCCGATCTGACTCATAATTAAAGCTGGTCTAACGTCATTTGCTAATTAATAATTTTTGAAATAAAATAAAAAATTATTTTGTTGGAAAAAAACAACCCAAAATTACTCAAACATATCTATTCGAAGTGAAAGTGAAATCCTACTTTGAGTACCCCACTGGTGTACAGAGTAGCTGTTCACTATAATTTAGTACGTTCGCCGGCCACCAAACAGAACAGACTCTTTTACAAGAGATAAAGCGCTACGGTGGCTTTCTTTACATTTTCAAATATATTAGTTTCCAGCATAGCTTGCTGTCTAAAAGAAGACCTAACTACTTTGTTCAGTCTGTGATGGTTACGCTCATTAATGACCAAGTTCCAAATAAGGGGGACCCCACCTTGTGATGTGTCTCTAAGGATAACTAAGGTAGTGAGAGCAGTTTTTACAAATTTCCTTTTCTGAAATAAAACTTTTTATTAAAATAACATCTCCGCTTAACTTTTGGACCAATGGATGGAAACACTTAAATATGATGTTTCATCCCAATCAGTTAAGCCGTCTGGATTGTAGAGTTGCAGAATTTTGGTTAAAACCTTTTTTTATCAAAACTTGTAATATCTGCTAAAATTTTAGACCATTTTAGATCTTAACCATTTCGTGGCCAATTTGATTTAGAATAGTTGAACATACTCGTAGCCGGTTTCCTAAAGATTGCTATATTTGCTGCGATTCATGACATCTATCGATACGGATCAGATCAAATTTTATATGAAAAACTTGACCCATGTTTTGTTTGGTCCTCGAATATTGGTTTGATATCTAGTAAGTACCGTTATGGTGTTCACGATACATGAACTGATCCTACACTTATATATGTCTGGAAATACGGCTATTATTTTCGAAATAATTACAGAAAAGAGCGGAAATTTTCAAATTAAAAGTTTTAAATATAAAAATCGACTTTGAGCGAATAATGAATAATGAGCAAATGTTTTGGAAATGGCTTGTCCTAACTCCCTTTTCTTAAGATTTGTTATTTTTCGTTTCGAGAGCTTGCTTCTTTAGCAGCTAACCAAATAGGTCGCTATCGTCTCAGATTGTTTCGCATGTTTGAAAATATCGCGAGTTTTACGTTTTTCCAAACTCAAGAGTTTTTTTGGGCTTGTTTACAACTACTTTTACCCTACCATGACCCACCATGGGTGGCCCATCTAACATTTGCAATTTAATCTGGCTCTAATTTCAAGACAAATGAATATCTTGCAAAGATGGTACGGCTGGCTTTACAGTACTCCATTCTGTCAACCTAATTTTTCAGAACATTTTCAATTGTATGGGTTCCTAAGGTAAGGACTGTAAGGGCAGCTCCTTGCTCATTTGTGAAAAAATGGACCAATGATGCCGCCGGTTCAAAATCCATATCAAACAGTCACTCGTTGTGTTACGTGTGGATTTTCTGAGCCACAAATGCAACAGTTTTGCTTGTTGACGTAGCCTCCGAGGTTCGTGAAAATGAGGTTCGTTGGAAAATATGATTTTTCGGTAAAAATTCTCATGTTATTCCAAGCGTGCCACAGCCCAATTAGCGAACCGAAAACATTGCGGATGGTCATTTTACTTCAGCTGCTGTGCCAATTGATCTTTGAAGGCCCTCATACCGAGATCTTTATGCAAAATGTTCATCTCAGAACTGTGTAAAATATTCGATCCTTGTCTTCTCAGACACATTCTCAGCAACAACTGCAATGTTCTCGGCTGTATGCGCTGTAAATGCACGTGAACGTGTTGGTCAATCCAATAACAATCCAGTTTCATAAACTCGCTTCACAAATTGATACCCAAATTGCCTTGTCAGTATTTCCTAAACTAATGTTATGTCATAACACGAATGACGAAGTGTTGCCACACTCAAAATAACCGGTAGTTGAAATTGCAAACGCTAGATGGGCCACCCGTTACAAGGTATTTTTAAAATATAATTTTAGTAAGTAACTCTAAGAAGATTTAAAGTAGAATTTAAATTTAACCACGATCATTAACACGAATTTTCTACAAGAATTTTCACGTTACAACACTGAATTTACTCCGTAATGTGCATAATAATGAACAAATAATAAAAAATCACGTTTTAGGTCAAAATTACTGGAGGAATTCAATAAAAAATGGTTTTGACGTTAACCACAAAAAACCGAAAACTCTTAACTCACCCTGTAATGGTAAACCAAATTTACTGAACCTACACTGCCTCCTCGCCGCGGCCACCAGTAAAAATTTCATAACAAGGATGGGCTAAATGTGTAAGGGCCCTGGTTCTTCTGAAGGGGGTTTATGTTGCGTTGCCAAGCAAGACAAAAATTTCGAATATTTAACCCGTACCTCCCAACGACATCCTCGGTCACCAAATAAGGAGAACCTTTGTCAACTCTTCGATCAGACATTCAGTACACACCCGATTTAATTATATAGAAAACTAGACTTATTGGCTACAGCATTGTTGATCATAGTTGCTATGGATTCATTCTGACGCAGGAGGTTTATGACGTGTTTAAATAGTATTTTTTTTAACACTATCGTATCCTTTTTGCAGTTTTTATTAGTATTTTTTCATAAATTCAATTTTTGCGAACCAAACAGGTAAGATTAGTAAGTTTAAAATAAATTAACATATTCAAAATCATTTCCAAATTTTTCATTTGTGTTACTGGAAAAATGGGAAATTTCATTCTGTTATCAGAGAAATAATTTTTTTCAACTCACATTTCCACAAGTATAATAATTTCGAAAAACACTCGGCATTTATTTCACTTTTTGCACTGCTTGCACAATGGTATTTTATCAAAATTTAGGCGACGGTCCCCGTTTCGACGTCATTTAAATAACTCATTGGTAGCGTTCGAATAAAATAAATTCCTTATTTATTTCTTACATTCGATTTGCTTACAGAAAAAAACTGACCAAACATTAAGAATACAAAGTGTTTTTATACTAAAAATTTGCTTACAACCAATAGTATTAACCAATAGTACAAATCAGGCGTTCGACTAGGGGCGATAATCAACAAAGGAGATTGATTTCACTAGTAAGGGCCCTCGTGTAGTTAACTAATCTGAATAATCTGAGAGATACATGCCACTCGTTCAATCAGAGTAGAATATTCAGTTTCAATCAAGCCACAATATTACCATCATCAAATCGACATCCAGGTGGGTATGGGTAAACGTCAAAAAATCAATATAATTTTACATTTTATAACCGGCTTTATATTATTGAATGCCCCAGTTATGACACTAAAAGCTTTTATTCCCCAGGAATAAAATCTCCCAGCTCATTGTCCAAATCCAATAAAAACGTAAAAACTGTCTATACATTGACATAGGATTTAAAAAAGCAGCCTAGCTATCCAGGATTTTAGAATATGTACAAAATACAAATCCCAACAAAAATCTTCGTCCTTTTATATCCTTTTACTTTCACATTGCAAACAACAAAATATTTATTTTGTTGTGATTTTTGTGTTACAAGTTCAATATTTTGAGATCCATATTCCTAACATTTACTTTTGTTTATTAAATTAAAGGGCGAATATGATAAGAAATGTAAAAATATTTCTAAGAAAAACTCTTATCTTTTGTTATCAATATATGACTGGAAAGCTATGGGAGGAAATTGATTGTATCCATTTGATATGAAATGTCGTAAATGAATTGAATTTTTGTTGTGAGTAAAAAATAAGAACAACATCTGTAAAACCATTTATCAAAATAAGGTTTCACTTACCAATACCAACATACATAGCAGAAATAAATCGACGGAAAACATTGACAGTTTATTTGATTATGGTGTACAACCTAGAGATAGGAGCTGAAACCACAAAAAATAAAACTAGAAAGACTATTAAATACCATAGACGATATTCAGTTTAGCATAACAACTGTTTAACTATAAATGATCCAAAATTCCTCGACCGAGATTGCTTGGTATGAAACATATTAGACGGGAGTTGTTTCATTGCGTACGCCGTAAAATTGAATCAGGTCCATAAAATCGACCAACAAACCCGTTTACGGATATTTCGATAAAAATTTAACATTTAATGTTATTAAAGCCAATGGCTCAGTTATGTGTACTGACAATACACCATTATGTAATTTGTAGTACTTCCTACCTAAAAAATATGGAAATTATTAATCGCTGTGTTTCCATCATAAGCAAAATAATTTATTTTATATTTGCAATATTCAATTTACGATAAACTCATGCCAACTAACATAATACCGGTGATATTGATGGTAGATAAAAATGAAGCTTTTTTGATAGCAACACATAGCAAAAAGCTCTCGATTCTAGTTAAATAAAATTTGATTATATCAACGCGACGTAAAATAGTTTTTACCATTTCGTTTTAATAATATTAAATTCGCTGAATTTAATCGAAATAGAATAAAAATTGTATATGGAAGTAGTTTTGGGAGGGGAATGAAATCCCCAACATGGTGTATTAAACATATTGCCAATAATCATACTATTCAATTTCGATTGGGTGAGCTGATAGAATACACAAATCAGATTAAATATTAAATTCAAAATTTAATCATCTTTGGAACGAAACATTTTCTTAAAAAACCAATAATTGTCTTAAGATTTAATGTGGCATCTACTAATAAGTAACAAGACGTATGTAATTTGTGCTTATTCACAATTTGACTTTCTACACGACACGAGAGCTGCATAGGGCTCGAACGTTTTTCTACGCCAACAAGTTCTCTACGTTACAAGTAAATCTAGGACTGACACTATCGTTTATCAATGTTTTAATTATAGCTGTTTGAACCGTCCTATAATTATCAGCGTTTTTTCTCAGTATATTTCAGCCGTCAATCAATGCCACGACGGCTCAGATATTTTTCTAATTCGCTATCGTTAGTGCTGTTACTTAATTCTCGTTGTATCCGAATATGTATACACGATAGCCATCACGACCCAATTTAGCTCTTCGTATTCGTTGGAGATCTCAACTTCCGATACATTTACATCCCCGTGACACCAACAACTGAGGAACATCAAAAATTTCGTTCATGGTTCGAACTCTCTCAAATTTTCAAAACTGCTAAAACTCACCTAATGGTATTTTTCCTTAATCGGAGCAAATAAACGCCATTACGGAATTCCCAGCTCCAACTATGATCAAACAAATTCAGCAGTTCATCGGCATAGTAAATTTATACCATCAAATTGTTTCAAAACTCGTTGAAATGATCCATCAAATACCACTATCGGAACAATCTCTTGACTATTCAATAAGCCCGTTAGGAGTCCTCAGGATTCTTCTCAAAAGATGCCGAACGAAAATATTCAGCATTCGACCAGGAATTATTTGTCTTTTATCTCGTTAAGAAATATTTTGGATAGTCCGTCAACATCAGTAAATTTACCATCTGGACATTCGACATGTGAACAGAACAGATAATGTCATTACGAAAATGATACAGCGACAATCGAATAAGTCGAAGCTAATTTTGGCTATCACTCGATCAAATCGGTACCAAAAGAAAACCGAAAACTTCAGAATTTACTTACTGATTCCGAGTGTCGTACTAGTTTGAATCATAAAATACATACCAATTTCCAATGAGTAATAAACACACGTGCAGGCAATACGAAGTGGAAACGCCCCATTTCGATTCTTTTGCTTATTTAAACTGCGACTCTTGATTGCGCTCATCACTTTGTTTTTGACGTCGAAGGCGTAAGGTGCGTGTAAATAAATTTAGTTGTGGTCAGTTTAATAGTCTATCAACAATTTATTAAGCTTATTACCAGATGCGGTTAATAGTGGTGAAAATGGATCGAGAAAAACCCCCAACAAAGGTAGAAATTGGAAAGATTCTTGCGCTTAAACAAGAAAATTATTCCAATCGTGCGATTTCCAAAAAAAAAAATTGGTCGCAATTCTTGAACCATCAACAACTATCTTAAAGATCCAGAAAATTATGGAAAAAATCGAAGAGGTCGCACAGCAAAGGCGACAACAGAACGGGAACATAGAGCTATTTACGCGAAGCTTCGCATTTGATGCTGTCTGCAAAAAAATAAAGGAGAAAATTGGAGTCTCAGCCAGCGTCCGTACTATGCAGAGGATAATAAAAAGTGTTCACATCTGCGGCGACAAAAACTTATGAAAAAAACACGTTTGCTCCAGCAACATAGAAGTGCTCGATTGAAATATGGGGGTAGACTCGATTCCTCTTTAGCACTGCTTAAATATTTCCATTTTTCAGTAGGATTCGCAGTGCCCGCTATTCGATTACAATCGATAGCTGCGGTTCATTACCTTTATGTGTGATTTGTCTTCACAAAATTCTCGGTCTAGCTTGAGAGTCCAACACCCAAGTATTCTCTATTTGTTATTGAAACAATTTTTTGTTTCAATAACAGAAAGTTCTATTATTCTTCTTCTATTCTTGGAAACGCCACTGTACATTTCCAATAACCACTCTCGCCACAATGAAAAAAAATGCGTTTTGGCTTGCTACTACCACCTCTTTTTCTTTGTTGTTTTGTTCCGATGATTAACGCTTCCGTTTTTTCTATCTGAGCTTGCGAATTCAATCGAAGCTCCTCTGCCATTAATCGTGCACATAAATTTATCATAGGTTGGTTGTAGGCACTCGCTGTTTCCCACGCACTATGAAAATGGTTATATTTGGCAGGCAAAGACATCAAAATTTTCGTCATAACCATCGAACCGAAACCTGTTCATCTTGATACTTTAATTGTTACATAACTTCCATGAGTTTTGACATGCACGATGCAATATCATCGCCTGGGGTACATACTTACGAATCACAGTTTATTAATTGCAATGGCTGGTTTTTGCACGTCGTCAAAATTGTACGTCTTGTCTTGGGATCATTCTGGTCTTGGGATCATTCATTGGTTTTTAATCCGTGCCATCCACTACATCGAACACTTCATTGGCCTCTGGAATTTGGTGCATCTGAAATTTCCATGCAGACCAATTCCAACCACCTTCCAATTTTTTAATGTGCACCCGATCTCATTCCATTTGTTTCGCTTCAAAATTTGTACCGAAATGAAAATGAATAAAACCACAAAAACATCGCGCTTATCATCGTCTTGCGAATTCTTATTTTCACACGATGATGAAATTGTAATAAAGATTATTCCTTTCTCGACGCTTCTCAACAATTTCAAACAATTCGTGGATGTTGTAACCCCAACTTTTTCGAACACATACACGCCACTTACACGAACTAACAAAATTTTAATTTTTAATTTGATTTATTTGTTGAAATGGACTAGGCCCATAACCTGTTGAATTGTGAATTATCCTTAATCCTTTTAATTTTCCAACCATCAGTCCAATACGCAGTAAAAGAAAACGTAACGTAAAAGAAAACACCGTACACCGACCGAGTCTAATTCCACGGTGCACACTTTCATAAACACAATACGTCAAGCCTGTCACAACTTTTAAGTAAATTACACCAGAGAGTGCGTTCACTAACCGTTATTAGTATTCAATCCAGAAGCAACACCATCCAGAAGGTTTGGTGCCTGAATTACGCAAATATCTATTTGCGATACAGAAAATAAGTACCTTACCTCAATAGAAACGTGAGTACGTTTATCAGCGGCATTTCTAGTGAAAGACATCTCGGACGCTACCATCGTTCTTGCAGTGTATATAAATTGTATCTCCCGTTTCTATTCCAGAAAAAAATTTCGTATTGGCCAACAGGTTCAACTTGAATGGAAGTTATTTGGTGGATTATCTAAATTAATGGGATTTGTACAAAACGAACTACGATTTACGATTTACAACCCTAAGTGACAGAGCGAAGGCGCTGAACTCTGAAAAATAGCATTGTGTCATAACAGACCAGATACGTTACAAATGTTGTTATCCGTAATTCTGAGATTAATATCAGTCGAAGATACTTAGTTTTTTGTGAAGTGCTGCGCTGAAAAAGTAAAAGCAACTTCGGCAGCAACTCTAGGCTCCACACCCTACAAACGAGATATGCTTAACAAGTTTTATTTTCTTGTTCCGCAGATAGTCAGTAATACAAATATTGAACCGTTACGGCGATTTACGTGACTTGATTTTTGGAATTTTTTGAGTTCTGAGAGAGAATTCGTGTAAATTATTAAATTATTGCTCTTCTTCAACTATTTAGTACTATATAATCCAAAACCCATAGGGGACGTTAGAAACAAATTCCACTCGTCACATATATAGAACATAGCAGTTATAATATTTTTGCTGAATAATAGTTTTTATGGTTTTTCTATTTGTTGAGAATACGTCTTTAATTGCAAGGAGCTCGGAATACACTAAATTCGCGTGCGATCGGAGCCGTAAACTCCCATAATAGAATGATAAAATCCTTCGGCAATTGTTGAGGACACGGTTGTCGAGATCGGGTCAACATTGTTCTGGCGATATTTGAGAATGATCCGGCAATAACGGTGTTAGTAGACACAGCAAATGAAAGGAAAAACATGATACTGCTGTTTCAATTGAACGTCACTACCAACCCGTGCGTTATCTCTCTTCTCGAATACAAATACGAATCGTAATGAGGAATCAAGCGTTTACAAATTTTAACATCAAACTCAAAAAAACTAGAATTTTGAGGGGAATTGTCATTATTAGCAATTAGCCAGTAGCCCCTATTTGTTCGGTTTTTCTCGGAAAAAATCGGATTTTACTTAAATAAATCATAGACGAAATCATCATCATCTCACAACTGGTAATTATTTCATCACTGAGTACAATTCTTATTAATGCAAAATAATGTTAAATCCATTTAAAGGGCTTGACCGACGGAAGACGTCAGAAACAACTCTTATCGAAAACGTATTTATCCGCTTTACCGCAAATCTGAGACTTATATAGGCCAACTACCCAATAAAAATTCTAAATTAAACCTCCTCATTCTCTCTTTATATCTAAAATTCACCATTTTATGTTTATGGCATTAAGCTGAAACATGTTCCAATGAAAGCTTTCTTGGGTGCCAAAATTATGAAATAAACGAAAGATCCAAATCGTAAACACACCCAACAAAATTAGATTTCTAATCGTTGAAAAACGAATCAACAAAATAATACGAAATGTATTCACGCACATGTAACCTAAAAATCTACTTTTAAAACTATGGAAAGCTTTATGGGAAAATCTGTACACAAAAACAACCAATTTCATCTATACTAGGATGGGACTAGCCAAGTTTTATGTGTTTCCCATGTCGATTGACACATACACTCATACGCCGTAAAAACTGTGTACTAAAAATGTTTACCAACGCAGAATAAAAAAAATTTATGGTTATGTGAAATTTATTCGAGCGGTGTTTAGAATTTTCCGGAAATTGATTAAAGCAGAAAATGTGTTACATAATCATATTGATTGATATAAAAACGGAATAATAAAACAATTATACGAGATGTGTGAAAATATTTTTCTCTGTATAAAACACAAGAACAGTTCCAGGCTATAATTAATTTTCTTTTATTTATGTGCCAGAACTATCGTAAATAAAAATCTAATGAAAATCTTTCTTTTTCATTTTTCACCCACCCACAACATATTTCTCATATACGAATGTGGTACAGTGCTTGAATGTATCTCGTTGACATACATTAAAGATATACAACCAAATTGAAATGCTCAGTTTATCGTTTCACTATATGACTATTTGAGGCTAGTACGTACCATATCCTATCCTACTCATCCTTGTCACAAAAATGTCGACAGACAAACAAAAACAAACCCAATCCCCAAACCCAACACACTACCATAAAATAAGATTTGTGTAAATAATTATTAAGTCAACATAAAATATATCAGTCTCTCTGTATATCGTTTATGTCGTAAAATTTATTTATGTTGAAGTGACATGACAAGACAATGAGTTATATACCTTTCACAAAGAAAATTAGGTGAGCAACTATAATGAAAAAAAAAAATACTTACCAGCTGGTGTCTCTTCATTTTTATTTTTAGCATTCAAATCGGCTCCACTTTGTACAAGCATCTCCAAGACTTCGAGCTACAAGTAAAAAATGTATTTTGTAAATAAATATTTATTTCAATATAAGAATACTTACATGACCCCAACATGCGGCCGCATGCACCGGCGTCCATAAATCATTGTCTACCGCATCCACGGATACATTATTTTCTAATAGAAACTCTACCACCCGTGTATAACCATTCGCTGCCCCTATATGCAACGGCGTAGCACCTTGATGATCTTCTACCTCTAAATCTCCTCCACGCGCCGCTATTGCCTGGAAATCGTACAACATTTTTGTTTCAGTCGACGCCCGAGTTTCATCAATTAAGTCTTGCGTAACACCCCGTTGCGACATTTCAGCCTCAATATAATCTAGAGTTTCTTCATTATCACAGAGATCATACGGCATATTACCGTCGGCGTTAACCGCCAGTAAATTTGCACCACGACTAATTAAAAGTTTAACTAAATACAAATGACCACATGTAGCTGCTGCATGTAACGGTGTCCATCGTTCGCTATCCTCTGCATTCACATTCGCCCCATAGTCTAATAGTAATTTTAACATATCGGGATTATTATCGATACAACACTGGTGTAATGCCGTTAAACCGTCATCGTTTGTGGCATCGGGTGATACACCTTTTTGTAGCAATCGTGCCACCTCATTTATGTCGTTACGGGCGGCGGCTTCCAGCAGCACTACACTATCTTGAAATAGTATATGCTTTTTTGTACTAATACCATTCTTGCCTGTGCCATTTGTTCCACCTTTGGAGCCACCATGTTTTTTCTGCCAGTCTTTTTCGCGCTGTTTTGCTACTTTCAATTGTTGGACACGTCGCCTGCAAATATATACAAAAATAGATTGGTATGTTCAGTATCACATCATTCAATTTCCACAAAACCACAAATCAGTTTTCTCTTTTGGAAACAGTAAACATCAATAAAAAAAAAATGAAATTTATCATAAGTCCCATTTATATCGCAAAAGCGTCATTAAAACTAAAAATTTGTTCTCGATTTCCGTTTTTATGATCTTTTTGTTGTTTATTTGGCGAATACCAGATCTCCACTCCTCCAGCCAACATTTTCTTTTAACTTTAACATTGGGAAATGGTTTTTTTTACTTGTTTGCTGTTCATTCCGCCACAAGGAAATTAAAATACATTAAATTTTTTTTATTATTTGATTTGATTGTGGTGGAAGAATAACGTTGGGAGGGCAAAACCGCTCCAGAAATCGCGAGAGAGACGTAATACTAAATATATTTATTTTGTGTTTTATAGCATTTTTATAAGATTTATTCTGGGTGCTTATGATTTTTATGACGCACATATGGAATTTGATTACCGTAATTGTTAAATTTATGTGCGATGCAGGGATTCTAATCATTCGGGAAGTTAATGTTTGTTGCTCTGTAGATTTGTTGAACTAAGGCCAAATGGATTTCACTGCAAGATGAAATATTTTGGTTTTAGGCTGTGTCCCAAACGAACACTTATTTGTGGAACCTAACTTATTCAAATAAGTAAGCTGGCGAGTAACTTATTTTCTGTCTCTTTCTGCAATAAAAATCTAATTTTATTGTCATTTTTGAGTTTGACAGGATATTTGTGATAGACATACTCCCAAATTTATTTAAATATATGTGATAATTTTAAAAATAAGTTTTGAATAAGTTAGGTTCCACAAATAAATATTCGTTTGGGACACAACCTTAGTGGCTGCTCGGCTAAATTGTTTGTATTTATTTATTTATTACAACTGATTTTCAAATCATCTAGTAATTTATCTTATATTCGTATTTGGAGGGCTGTAGCCCTTTGACTAGTCCTCTTTACAATTTTATTATATTTTTAGTCGAACCTGATTGGATCTAGTAGATCATGGGGTTCCTTCGTTCACATCAATCTTACTGGGTTTGACTTATCCAACATACGACGTATCTCAGATTTTTGGTGTAGACTAATACGTTGCATGTGTTTTCTCGCGTGTTTATCTATTTCTTCACTGACGAAATCCATTATGGAGGTTGTCATTTAGTATGTACCGCACGGTGCATTAAGTAGTGCACGTAGGACTTTGCTTTGGAATGACTGGATGATATTGACATTGGTTTTCTTTGTACAGACCTAGAGCTGACTACCACATAGGTTCTAAAATTTGCCGGTATAAAATTTGCCACTATAATATCAATTTAGAATGTAGAGTTAACTCACTGTAATTTTTTCCTAAGAGCCAATCCATCTTTCTGTATTTGATGATTAATTCTTCTTTTTTCTTTTCCACATAAACTTACTGGTATCCGTTGACCGTAGACTGTTTTGTTGGTAAAGTTTACGTGAACAGATTTTGTTTCATTATGTTTTATTCGCCATCTCTTGGTCCAGGTACTAACAATATTAGTAGCTCTTTGCAATTTGCTTGTGGATTCTTCCATGCTATTAGAAACTGCTAAGATGGCCAAACCATCCGCAAACGTCGCTATGTTAATCTTCTCTCTTCTCTATTGTTAGCAGGTCGGCTATTTGAGGTGTATAGAACATATAAAGTGGGATTTACTGACAATTTATCGTGTAATCAATTTATCGTAGAACAGTTTATCGTAGAACAATTTATCGTATAATAGTATATCGTGCGGACAGTTTATTGTATATCACACTAAATGTCTTGGATTTAAAGTATCTTAAAACATAAAACTTTTTCTATAATGTATTTCATATATGAATTCGGTCACTTCAATAGTTAATGTGATGAGATTTGTTATGTTGGATGGAAATGGGATTCTTAAATGATTTTTGGCAGAATTAATGGAATATTGCCACCTGCGACAGACTGGTGATAAATGTTAATGCCATCCAGTCTTACCAGAAACTTGTTTTCATCATAAGCTCAAGATAGACGTCTGCTTACGTCGCCCCTAACCTGGAGAGCAGAAGCTGATGAGGTATTGGTTTTGCGGCATCAAACACTTGCCCTGACATGTAGCGTCAATAAGAACAAGCAGAATTTTTCTTGAATCGTTTTCAATAGACCACCTTATTCATTTAGAGTTACCTAGCGAGCGTATTAGTCAAGGAATTTTCGCCCTCATATTACCTTCAAATAAAATTTAAATAGATTGACGATATAGAACTGAAAATCTTATAATTTTACAAAAATAAAGAATTGATGAAACGCAATGCGATTACTACCAAACATTCTCATTTTTAATAAAGTACGAAAACTTCGTAACGAATAAAAAATTTTGTTTTCTTTGGACATTCTAAAATGAATGAATGAATAAATATTCAAAAATGAAACAATCAAAACGGAAAGCTTCTACCTACATGTTGAACAAATATTTCAATAAAAACATGATATTTTAGAAACAAGGAAGCAATAGCAAACAACCCCGAATTTGAAGTTGGGTTACTCATCACTAACATCATTAATTCGTAACTAACTTCATACCTATTAGCCATCATGTTTTCGTAATCAGGCTGCTTGGGCGTAACTTTGACATTTCGTTTGTCAATATCCAAGCCCCAAGTGAAGATTAACTCGATTAAATTAAGCACTACAATACGGCGTCAAAATATTACTGGATGATTTAAATGTTCAAATTAGAGGCGCTCACAAGGTATATCGCGGCACCATTAGTTCGAACTCCGTACGTTCTATTTTTAAACAACAAAGGGACATGAACCATTCTTCTACTTTTGTTCTACAATCCGCTGGTTGCAGGTACGTATTTCCTGTATAAGTAGTTGCGAAAAACGTCTATCATCTACATATATACTACGTACAATAACCCTTTCATCATCATATACGTTCAAACTGCAGTGTTGCGCGGTATTGTCTACACCGCGTAGATAATTGATATTCTACATGTGTAGACAATGTATGTAGAAAATTAACAGAATGGCGTCCATATTGTAGACAATGTCAACAATTATTATTTACCTTAGCAATCATTTTTTTAATGGAACCGTTTCAATATGGGCAACACAATAATAACTTTTGACACATTTAATAACTTGAACTCAAGATTTTTTTTTGGTAATAAAGCACATTTATGTGCACTCTTCTTGACAGGGTAACGGGAATTGGTCATTTAAAAATCCCGCTTAAAGGTATTGTAAAATTTGATTTTGTCGCTAAGTTGGCACAACTGTCCTCTATCTTGACGTGAAATAAGACCGAAGGATTACTTACTGGATATTTCAAGTAATATTTATTTGTCTACTAGGCTGGACCATCTAACTTTGTTGGGTGCTATTGTTTTGATCTCTTGCGAGTTGTTTCGTTTCTGCTAGCATTGTTTGTTTTAATTTACAGCTGATCGTCCGTCTTTCCATTGCAGAGACCTTCTTATTATGTTATTCTGGAATTACTCCTTTGTATAGCCACTCCACCTCCACTTGTGCTTTCGTATTTCGATGCCTATGATTGATTGACCATTTTGCCTATAAAGAGCAGCTGTGTTCCACAGTTTGTGTAACATGATAAATGTTGTTCTGTCTTTATTTATTCGTTTCTTTAAACCTTCATCTGACCCAGTTCTTTGCGCTCATGTACATACAACCACCTTGGTACATACAAATTAATTGACCGTTTAGCCTAATCGTCTTGGTTTTCTGACATTTATTTTGAAGCCAATTACTTTTGCTAAATCTGAATCTATATTTTATATTGCATTTCGACGTGTTTATGTGTTAGCAGGCATATATCATCTACTTCCAGCCTGAGTTAGACTATTTAATTATAATGCGTGTTGTGTTAATATGGTCGGTGCCGCTTCGCTCTGGTCTGAAGCCAGCTTGTCTATCGAAGTTCTATCTAAGATGAAAATTGTTAATATCTTTATGGTTGTGTTGAGGAGGAATATACCCCGCAAATTTTTGCATTCTCTCAGGTTACCTTTTTTGGTAATTGTTATAGTCAAGCCTACCTTCCATTTTCACAATATTCTACTGGAAGTCCATATTTCTGTTATTACTGCTGTTAGAGTCGTTGCAGTTGTCAGTTTGTATCCTTTGAATATTTGAGCTCTGTTGTTAAGATTTGACCAGACGCATCCCTTATTGGTAGAATATTGGCAAATTTTCCACTTGCTTCCCGTCATACAAGTTTTTGTAGTCGTAGTTTATGTGGATTGGGTTCTTGATTTCACTTCATTTCTTGATTTGTCGTGCAACAATTTTCGTATTGACGTTTCAGCTCCGACGTATTTTTTGGACCATTTGCAACTTTAGTTGCGAGCGGTTTTCAATTTTCTTCCAAGTTTTATCATTGATTCAGAGTTTGTGTCTGTATTATTGCTATACTCGAGTGTATGATGTGTAATGTATTTCTTGTGTCGACATCTTTTAATCTGTAGGTGTTAAGTTTTTTCCGATTTGAATTGATGCATTTTACAGGCTTAATTTTGAATTGTGATATTAGTAGTTGATGGTCAATGTAAATGTCTGCACCTCTTATTTCCACGACATCATGTAATGGCGTAAGAAATTTCTTGTTAATCATTATGTGATCTGTTTGGTTTCTTGTTCTGCCATCGATTGTGTTTATAGAACTCATCCTTGGTTTTTTCATCTGCGTCTTCTGTTGGGGCATAGTACTGAATTATGATTTGTGTTTCGTATTTTTGACTGGACTCTTGCTAAGATTATTTGGCTTTTAACTGGGTTTCATTCCATTAATGCCTTTTTTGCTTTAGCCGTTGTTAATATATCGTCGCGTCCAGAGGGAATTTCCTTCGCTTGTAGGAAATTTGCACTGTTTTTCCCTATCACTTCCCTGGGCCCAAGAATTTCGATCTTATAATGCTTCATCTCAATTTCTCGAAGAAATGCAATTCTCAGCTAACCTGAACGAAATGGATATCGCTTACATTAAAAGCCCCAATCTGTATTCTTGTTCAAGTAAAGATTAACCACAGTTATCAGACAATTTTAGTCTGGAAAAACCTTATATGAACAATCGGTTGTGCACAAACTCGTCGTGAGGCCGGTAGGCAACATTTAAAAATTTTTTTTTTGTAAATTGGGTCAATACAAAACCAAAAACTCAAAACACTAAAATAGATCAAAAAACTCTTTTCTACTAGAACTAGATTGGCAGTAACCTCGACTACGTTGCTCAAGTTCATGATAGACAGAAAATGTTACTGGCACAGAGAATTACAGCGTACAGCTACAGCGTTATGATTATCGATTAAGTTCATGAAAATATATTACATACTGACATTTCATTTGATCTCGTTAAAAACTAAATCGATTTCAACCTGAATGAAAATTATTAATACTGCATACTGAAAAAATCTTAAAGATTCTCTTATTTTCCGACTTCCTCTTTGAAAAATTACAACAACGCCAATATAGAAGCAATACTTCAAATCAGCAAATGTTACAGGATCGTGTAAACGGTTGGTAAAGTTACGAGACCTACCAGTGTACGCTACAAAAATCATAACTATTAAACCAGGATTTATAAGATTTATTCCACGAACGCAAATGAAATCGTTTATGGTTGTACCAATCTTGAAGACATCGATAGACCAAGATATTTCAATCAGACCAATTTTATTATTAAAAATGGAGAACCGTACAATCAAATCTAGCAGTAAACGGCCTGGTACTAGTAACAGGTGATCGACTACCGGTCTCACGATGGAAATTGAGACGGGTTCTTGACACTCATTCCAGAAAGGATAACTTGGTGCGGGCTGCAACAGTTAAATGCAAAGATGAGAGACTTACAAACGGCCAATATCAATACTATGTAAATTACCTATTGATTGATTCAAACGAAACATTACCTATTGAGTTAGCCTCACCGATGCAGGACGTAGCAACCAATGATGCAAATACAACTCCTACTGTGAGAATAACAAGCCATCGTCTAGACAAAAACCACACCGCCGGGCCAAAATTATAGAAATGATGAACCACAGCGTTAGCCGTTGTCTCAGTGTCATGTCTGTTCGGACTTGTTAGCGCCAATCTCGAAATTAAACCTTTCAACCAGTTCACAGTTGCTTCGAGAAACTATGCATGTTAGAAGCCTATAGAATAGACTCTGACAATTCAATAAAACATGAGCAGCTATTGGGAAGAAATAAAAACTACAATGTAGCCCACAGTGAATTACAAACAGTAACATTCTACAACAACTGTAATGGCAATCCATCAACTTGAACTTTGAATCGGCTTGAATAACAACGAGAACGAACTATTGTCACTGATAAGGGATCAAACAACCTTGATTAACAACACGGTCAAGATGGTAAAACATAATACAAACTTCTATGCCACATCAATAAACAACATAATAAAGAGGCAGAACCAACTACGACAAGAAGTGACACAGATCCAGAAATGTCGAACATATGAGGACAGAATCCGGTCGAGGTTGATCGCTTCCTCGAATTAACCGTATTGGATACCTTAAAGGATACACTACAGAGCTTAATTGACTTGGTCTACGATGCACATTATGGGATACTACACCCCTCAATACCCCTCATAGTTAGAAAAACAATTATCATTGATTCGTAAATACGTGCTAGCTTCATTGACCATTCCAGGACACGATTTTAAAGATCTTGTGCACATATACCAAATCATGAAAATTCGCAGTAGGGTAACAGTAGTGCCAGTTCCTGATATACATCACGGTACTACCCAATCACAAATTATCACCTCAACCGAATATCTCGCAATATATACCACACGGAACATTTCGCAACAATCACAAGGGATGATGTAAATCGTTGTCAAATTTTTAACCCAACCCAATTCCTATGCAAAAATTCGCATATTTTGAACCAAGAGCTATGCAAATTATCCATACAACGACGAAACAAAAATCTCCACACAGTGTGCCGGAGCAAGACGATGAACGCAACCAACCATTAGATTAAGTTCCACGCACCTAATCAATGAATATATGTAGTACCACACGAAAGTACGGTTGGTATCATCTGCAATCATGGGATCCAGCCATACGCCACTGTGGACTAATAAGGATTAACCTCGGCTGCATATTAAACGATTAATTATCGCTACTGGGGCAACTGGGAGCAATAAGACAAACACAGTTCATACCCCAGATGATACTGTTAAAGTTACCCGACTCGCCCTAGTCGAAAAAATGTCGATAATACAGATTTGGATGTAACAACTGTATATAATCAGCCGGAAATGTCGGTAATGCAAATAAAAACCAATATGGGTTATCCGTTAGTAAAAGTCGGCAAGACAGATTCGTATACATAGCCAGGCTAAAATGTCTTTAAATCAGATAAATACATTTGGTGTTAAACAGTAATTTTTTCTTTAATCCAAAATGTTTAATTCGTTTCATTAAATGCATTAAAACTATAATACAAAACTATTTTACTACTGAGACAACTCGAAGAAACATATGAAGCAAAACCTCAAAAATTTCAGGTCAATTTTCATGTTGGGAGTCCGGGAAAACTCGATTGAATATATCGCACACACAAAATTTGAAAAAGTCTGAAACTTGACCGTTTAAAGTGTCATGGCTGAAAATAGATACAAACGAAAGGCCTTAGTCATGCTCATTCGTCTAAAATATTTCAGGTCAATTTTCATGTTGAAAAAAAGTTGTTTCTGCATTATCGACATTATTCGGGTGGGTATTTCTCTCGATTTCTTAACCGTTCTATATGTTTTATTCAACCGAGTTTTCCCGGACTCTCAACAAGAAAATTAACCTGAAATTTTTCCCACGTATGAGCATCACTCATTTGAATCTATTTCCAGCCATGACACTTTAAACGGTCAATTTTTAGAAATTTTCAAATTTTGTGTGTGCATTCAATCGAGTTTTCCCGGACTCCCAACATGAAAATTGACTTGTCGTTTTTAAAATGATATTCATAGAAGGAACTTCATTTGAAATATTATCTGGACATATCACTATAGATGCATTTCCCATTTACCCTCCCCAAACATCTAATAAAACACTTAGAAAAATTTGCTTTTGGTAGTTTGTTTTAAATGTTTCGAATTAAAAATTCTTATTTTAATTTTTGTAGTTGTTTTTTAGGAACAGCAAAATACAAATTTCTAATATAATTAATTGATTTCCGACATAAATCTCGTATCTGCATTATCGACATTTTTCGGCTGGCGTTTTCGATGAACATGTTACCGACAATTGTCGGCTGTCATTTTCGTTTGATTAGTTTTAATCTACATTATCGACACTTTTCGGCTAACTTTAATAGGGTCCTCACATGGGGTATTGCTTGGAGGTAGTCACTTAAAGGACTGCACCATACATAAAGAACAAGACAGACTGGTCAATTCGCTAGAGCAAAACACTACATCAGCAACAGACGACTTCGAAAACAAAATTTCAATTCTGGAAAAGAGTGAATTCGCTCCACCAGATCAGAGCTCACACCATATTCATCACTACAGCATGATTCACATACAATTCTGGGGCATATTGATAATTGGAATATGCTAGACGATAAGGCAGCCATAGGCATCTGCCTAAGAACGGTTGACAAACACGAACCACCCTCACCACTGCCAAGGCTGAGAGTGAGTCCTGTGCAACGTGAAATTAGCATAACAACAAAAGCTGGCCCGGGAATATGTTAAGCAATATGTTAAGGCTTTATAAAATTATAAAGTTTTATTTAATTGAAAAGTGGTCAAAGTCTCCAAGAGTGGTATAAGCGCCCTACTCATTAAATAAAACAACTCAATAAAAAAAAATCTAATTCCAATCTGTGGTTGGTTATTTAGAGCCAAATTAAAGAACATCGCACATTCCGGTACAACAAAAAATATTACAATTAATTGGAGTAATTGGTAAGTTATATGCTGTTTCTCACATCCAAATTTATTCAATAGGTTTCCTGCAATTTAAGATGAAGTCGAAAGGCAGCTGGATATACAAATGTTGGCAACCATTCAGAATTTGCTAAAATCAAAATCAATAATCCAATTCAAATTTGAATAAAACCGATAATTTTTTATTTGATATTTAAGGTTTTATTCCGTTATCTTATTGATCCAGATGAGACATCAGTGGAAAATGTTAATCGTGTATAGATACAACAACAACAAAACCAAATGTTTAAATGGTGATAAGAAAATATCATCACGTTGCAAGCACACCCATAATTTAATTCAACAAGACAGTAATTTCTAATTTTCGCCGATACGGGAAAGAATTTAAAACTAATAGAAATGTCGATTTTAATGAGAGCAATGAAGTATTTACAATTCCCGTTCGAAATATGTATTCGTATTACACGTAGGGGGGAAAAAATAAAGATTTCCCACTTAAAAAATTTATTTTCCGCTTATTTTTGTTGGTTTCCCGTAACTAGCCGCACATGTAGACAGAGACATTACGAACGAACAAAGCGGCAAAAATAATTATTTGCTCATCATTAGCTTTCAATTTATTATTTATTCGATGAGCATAGAATCCAAGAATAGGGGGTGGTTGGGTGTACGAAAGGAAGGTTGAAAAAAGGCAAACGCAAAATTCATCCGTCAAAATTCAAAAGTTATTATTTTTTGTGTAATTCGTTTAATTTAATGTTGAGAAGTTTTTGACATTTACATTACGGGAATCAATATTTTTTTACATAAATATCAGAGGGAGCCAAAAAGAACAGGCAAAGTGTTTTTGTGTTTAGGCGCGTACATGATTTATATTAATGGAATGTTTTGATTTTTCATTTCAAATTTTGTGTCGAGAGGAGTAATTGAATTGGGGTTGAGTTAACCGAGAATCTTGTTTTTATGAGTTCATACATACGAAATGTATATAAGATAATTTAGTTAAGTAATTGGGACATACATAAAATGTCGATGATGGGAAAGGAATATTATCGTATAAACAAGGAATTTACGATATATACGCAAAGGATATAAAACTTGGTATCTTACATTTATTTGGTTTTAAATTTAATTTAATTTTTCATGATAAAATTTATATTGGGTTTTATCTATAACGAATAGATAATAAAATGAAGAAAAGTAATTCCACAAACTTTATCTTGGATTTCATTTAATTTGATTACAATAATTTGATGTGATGTTATAAAACGTAGACGACAGACGTTGCACTTTATTTATTAAAACGTAAAACTAATCTTACATAAATAATCCTTCTGCTACTCTATGCTACTTCTGCATTTCTCTCACCAATTACAAAACTAAAATTATCTCCAATATATCAAGGCATTTTACAGTCTAAATGATTCACTACCAATAGTTTTTGATCGAGATTATTCTGTACGAATTTTTCGAATCTAAAAACTATACCTTCCTTATGAACTTATAACGTGGACATCAAGAGACATCATGGAAACATACCCCAAAGGCGATTAAAGAGCGATTATCATACATAAAATAGTAGATTTGCTAGTCAAATGACTATTCGATGAGTGTCTATCGTGCAGCTTCGAATTCATGCAACATTCAATTTCCGACTCAACCTTCAACTCTCAAATTAAGTTTTAACAATTTGTAAATTATTTCTCAATTCACTTGAAAGTTCCAACTCAATTTAACCCTCAATGCAACCCTTACAATTCTATCAACCCAACTCTTAATTTAACTCTTAACTCAACTCTGTATACCAATTTCTAAGCTCAATTCAATAAACAACACAAGTGTCAAATCAATACTCAATTCAACTTTACCCTCAACTTTTCAACACAAATTTCAATTGTACAGAATACAATTATTCTCAACTCAACCCTCAATTTCACTCGTAGCTAAACATTTATTTCAACTCTCAATTGAAATCTCAACTCAACGCTCAACTTAATTTTAATTCAAATTTCAACTGTCAACCAAACCCTCAACTGAACTTTAAACTCAATCCTCAATACAATTTTCAACTGATGTTCGGAAACAAATCGTCAATCAGCTGAGTGGACAGCAGTCGTTGAAAGGCGCTCGAAGAGACAAGGGTTTGGCTTCCGTATTTTGGGATACGAAAGGTATTTTTTCGTCGAACCTAGAGGAAGGAAAGACCACCAACAGGAATATTACGTGGCGTTATTGATGCAGTTGAACAAAGAATTTGCGAAAAAACAGCCCCAAATGCAATAGAGGCTCTTCCATCAAGACAATTCAATGCCACACGTCGTTGGCTACAATGGCAAAATTGCAAAAAATTAAAGTTCGAAACAAATATTTTCTCGACCTGGGTTTTGTAGTTTCCTCTGATCATAATTCATCGATCAGAATAATTTTCAACCACGTCAATTAAAACTCGTTTAAGGATCGATGAATTAGAGATTAATTTTTTAGTTATGTAACAACAAAAGCAGCAGGAAAATTAGGTGGAATTTTGAGGAGCAGAGTTCTTGATAATTCTAGATTTGGGATTAGGTGCTTAATTGTTATAAAAAATAAATAAATGACAACGCTGCAACACCAAAAAATTAATTGGATCTTTAGATTTTTTTTTTTTTGAAAATAACTCTTCTTTATTATTTCTTTGTAATTACAATCTAGTCGAATACTAAGGGTTCATCCATCGATGTACTTCTTAGCTTTGATATTTATTATTTGATCGCGATTTTGTTGTGCGCTAGATAGAGATTTATTTTAGCTGATTTTACCCTAACTCAAAAGGCTTTACTCTTTTGAGCCTTATAACTAAATCCATATTATCCAGTAGCCGGACGGCTTCTATGTTGAGATGGTGAAGTAGCCGTTATTCATGACTTTTAGCAAATTTCACAATATCGGTTTTGATGGATTCTATGCCCATATCTTTGTGGATGTCGCTATTTCTGACAAACCATGGTGCGTTGACGATGTTTCTTTGCAGTTTATTTTGGAAGCGTTGGATAATATCCATGTTGCTCTGCTTGATACATCCCCACGGCTGTATACCATAAGTCCAGACAGGCTTCAATACTTGCTTATAAAGCAGAAGCTTTTTAGCGATTGATGGATGAAAGTTTCTTCCCAGTAACCAATACATTTTAGTGTATTTTAAACCCAACTTTTACATGAGCTTTCCAGCGAAGCTTAGCGTCTAATGTCATACCAAGATATTTGGCAGCTGGTTTGCATGTGGTATTTCTTGATTATTTAAACATACTGGTTTGTGTACTAATCTCTTGTTTGTAAAGTCGACCTGTACAGATTTGGTTTCATTTAATTTTGGCGCTCTATGGCGTTTTGTAATTTCTCTGTTGTATATACAGAAGTTTAGTAACTACAGTTTCCTTAAGCTCAAAATATTCATCTTCTTGCTTAAGCCTGAAACTTCCTCCTGTTATATGTATACGATTCCAGTATTATGCTGTACTGGTTAGGTAGGATTAATTTAAGTTTGTATATTAAACCTTCGTGCCAAACCTTGTCAAATGTCTGCGCTACATCAAGGAATACTGCAGGACAAACTTTTTTCTTTTCTAAAGTTCTCTCAATGACGTTGGTTATTGTATGTACTTGATCAAAAATTGAGTGCTCACTGCGGAAACCAAATTGGTGATTCGGAATTAGGTTATTTTTTTCAATTATTAGTTTGAGTCTTTTAAATAGTAACTTTTTAAAGAGTTTAGACATTATTGGCAGCAACAGCAGCAACATTGGCAGCATATAGGCCTATATGATGTTATTAGATGTGTCGGTTTTCCTGGTTTGGGAATCATGATAACCTCAGCCATTTTCCAAAGTGTTGGCACATATTTTAACCTGAATGCGGGACAGGCAGCATTATTGGCCTTTTCAGAGTATTAGTTGCTGTCCAGAGCGAATAATCCGCATTATTGTCAATCGTCAAGTTACTTAAGTAGAAATTACCTGACTCATTTTTTAGTTTCTTAATTTCTCTTGTTAATTGTTTAGTCTTTTTTGTCTTGTGGAGCTCTAGTTTGGAGGGGATTTCTATTGGATCTTTATTTCCTTTTAGTCTTGATTTGATTTCTGGAGTACTTTTCCATGCTGACTGTTGAATATAAGTAATGAACTTGTCTACTGCTTTGTCCAGTTGATCCATAGTTTTTAAAGGAATTTTCAAAAGTGTTCTTTGTTCAAGGTGTACTTTGAAACTTTCCCAGTCCGTATGTTTGTTGGTTCGTACTGAATTATTCCCTTTTTGAATGAATTACTCGCTAAGGATCACGACTATCGGATAATGATTTGAGCTCATATTTTGGCTTTCCTCGACTTTCATAAAATTATTAGAAATATTTTTGGTCATAAAAAATCGATCAGGTCAGGTATTTTTCTTGGGTCAGTTGGCCAATATGTTGGTTTTCCTGTTGAAATGAATTCACATCCATTTTCTTTAAAGGCAGTCAGTAATTCTTTTCCTTTAGTTGTAGTTAATCTTAAACCCCAGTGAGTGTTCTTCGCACTGAAGACACCACCTATCATGAACCTTTTTCCCAGACGCTTCAAGAACTCTGAGTATTGTTTGTTTTTAATAGAATGTCTTGGTGGTCAGTACAATCCTGCCACAACAATAGGAAAGTTGTTGGTTTTTAATTAAACCACTGTGGCCTGAATTTTTTCCTTTTCATACTTTGCTTCTTCAAAATGTTGAATATTTTTTTATAATGACTGCACTTGCTCCTCAAGACTAAATTATCTGGATGAGTAGTGTGATATAGGCAATAGCCTTTAAATCTTTAAATGTTATGTAGGATTGCTTAGTAAAATGTGTTTTCGAAATAAGACACACATCTATATTCTCAATATCGAGGACTGCTTGTAGTTTTTGTTGATGCCGGAGCAGACCATTAGCATTCCATGACATGATTTTCATTGACCTGTTCATTTTTGTGTGGATTTGGCTTTAGCTCCTAATGCGCTATCTTCCAATTTTTGTAGCCTCTCATCAATTTTTGTTGTTTGTTTTGTTTTGTCTGTCGCTCGTATCGATTTACTTGACCATACATTTGAGTTTTATTCATCATTTTGGTTTTAATTTTCTGAATTTCCTTTGCAACAAACATCCTCGATAATTAGCAGGATGGCTTTGTCCTACAGTGTACACACTTTAGATGTGCTTGCAGATTGTCGCATTCTACAGTTAAGTGGTGCCCGGCACATTTAACACACCCTCTTTAGATATGAGGAGGATATATAGAAATCTAACTGATGAACCACATACGATTACTCCTCCTCTTCTTTATGGTGAGTGGCAGGATCAACCAACTCAATTACTCCTACTAACAGACAAGACCTCTCATATAAAAAACGCATTAAAATTGGGTAATTTGAAATGATGTAAGCACACTTTGGAGAAAAAACATCAGTGTTGAAAACGACAGTTCGCTCAAGTAAGTTTCTCGAAAATTAAAACAGTCACACTTCCGATATTCTGTAGTTATAGAGACCCTGGTTGGTTTAGGATTTCTAGTCAGTTCGGCCACCGAATCGTGTCTTATTGAAAGAAATGAACAATCATTTGTCCCGGACTCAATCACATGTGTTATAGGCTAACCGCAGGCCCTGTGTTGTAACAATCTAATCTTAATAAATAATGACGCTGCAATCGACCTGCAATCGACCTGCAATCGAGAACTTATACTAGCTCGAAATTCGTGACCAAGTGTCAATACAGAAATTTCATTAAGTTCTCCACTGTCTGTTGTTGGACGAGTTCGTTTTTCGGGTGACACTTCCATCAGTAACAAATCGTTTGCCATTGCGGTAAATGAAACACGTGACCGAATCCTAACAGGAAAACGATAAGCGTAGAGAGTGACAGCAATAACAAAACTCGGGCCGCTTCTTTCTAAAATCAGAAGCATTTCAATTTTCTTTTATACTGTTAAATATGCCGTTCCGAAGGAGGATTAACAGGCTAATGAAAACAAGTCATTCTGTTTTCGAAATTCAATTTGGTTTAAGACTAATTTTGCATATTTACAATGAAAACTTCACCGCAATAGTGAAGTTTCCGACAAACTAAAAAAGACAAAAAACTATACAACAGCCCACAAAGTGTAAACCTAACACTTTCAAAAAAACTCGTTTTGTAAAACGAAATAAATTGCTAATAAAAATAAATTCACAATGGCAAGCTAATTTAACCACAACAATGAGCCATAATCTTTCAAAATGTTTTCTAGAAACCAGCATATTCATGCGGTGGGGCAGTCATACATTATTTTTTTAATTTTAAAATTTCTTTGTAGCAAAAAGTGTAGCGGCAATTCGATGGCCAAGGACAAGGCATCGTAGAGATGTGTACGCTTAACGGTATATTTTCAATGAAAGTATAGTGACTTATAAATGATGTATCCGAACGATCTTAAAATGCAAAATAACCAGCCTTACGGATAAATTCCTATCGATTTTCGAAAAGGACCATAAGTGGCTTTACCACACTACCACTGTATTTTTTAAGATGATAGACCACAAACCATCAGAGCCGCATAAATACTCTTCTTTTAAGTTAGTAATATTTTCAACCACTATATCGAAATCATTTTGGATAGAAACCGGAAGATTGTAATTGACCCCGTCGGGAACACAATCGTTATTCGAGAAAACAGAAATAAAGGGTTTGCGAACTGGTTGGTAATAACTTGGATCGTTTCAAGACTAATTATTGTACTTTATAGGTTCTAAGATAATGTCGGATTGCATTTGCTTGATGTAATTATTATAAAGTTTCTGAGATAAATAAACCCAAATGAGACCCTCTATTGGAGTGCAAAATTCAACGCCAACCCACCCACTGTCCAACCACATAAATTATTCAGTGAGACCAAAATTTTTGTTTATTTGGAAGGTTACATTATACCATTATGTATGGAAAAAAAACATTTAACATTGTTCTGTATCGTTCTCCATTGACTGGAGAACAATACAGAACAATGTTAAAATTGGACCAAATATGGACCAATCACTCCACCAGCATGAACTGCACACCACACAGTGACTTTATCTGGATGTAATGGTGTCTGAACAGTTTCGTGTGGATTTTGTTTGTTTACATTTAACCAGAATGTTCATCATTTTCAAGTTGTTCAAGAGCAAAATCAGAAAATAAACGTCGTTTATGGTGGTCGAACGGCTTCAGTTTTTGGACCAGTTGAATTTTGTAAGGATGTAAACCCAAATCTTTTCTACAAATTCTCCATGTTGTTGTTTGAGAAAGATTTAATTGTTGAGAACGACGATTAACCGATAAATTTGAATTTTCACTTACACTTGCTGCTACCAAATCAGTATTCTCTTGTGTGTGTGTGCGTTTCTTTGCCGTACTGATACTCTTGCATCGTATAAAGAAAATTTACTTTCAAATTTGTCTGTGACGAATAGTGAGTCGATAACCTGAATAAATTTTTCATAAATTCTTCTTAAATTTCTCTCAGTATTCACAAATGAGCACTGATTTTGATAAAACTACTGAATACAAATGACATAAAAAATGTCAAAAAATAATAAGCAGTGTTGCCATTATAACCATTTTAATTTGTATTCTCTAAGGTATTGTGATTGTACTTTGTGTGTAAGTTCAAATTATTTTCAATATTTTTGTGGTTTGGTCACTGCAGTCAGTCTGATGAGACGACCGAATTTTTTAATTTAAAGAATTCAATGTTTCATTAGGTCGAAACCAAATTTTCAACGTGTTGGTAACCTCACCTCGATATATTTAGAGCAATTTGACTTCAACTGAGTTTTTAGAAATTGTAGCCAATCTCTAGTTCTAAGGTTGCGCTTTCTTCTTAGGTCTTTATTGTACCATGGAGGACTTGGAAAGAGGTCTTTTGACGAGGGTTAGATACTGATTGTTTGATATATTCAAAAATTTCTGAGTAATAACAACCATTCTAAATTTCAATGTCATTATTTTTATTCAATGAAATCAATGTTAGCCAATACATTATTGATTTTTTTTAAATCAGCACTTCCTTGTTCATAACAAAAGAAGATTGAGAAGGAAAGATGATATTGATGATCTATGATGGATAAGATTAGATTAACTTCTATAACGACAATGTTAACGGCGTTCGGGGAAAATACCTAATCGAGCTGCTTTTCTTAGTTATTTTGAATATAGCTGATCTAAAATAATTCTGAATTAAACTTATTATCTGTGACTAAAGTTTCCTTTACAATGTGTACGTTCGTAGTATGTAATGGGTGGTCCGACCGCAACCACATAAAATAAGGCAAACTCAAGACGCCAACGACAAAAAGGCGATCTTTCATACAACAAAAACGTCGTTCAATAGCCCCCATTGTAGCTGAATGATGAACAATGCGGAAAACAAATAAATGGATCGACTTTGTCCGGTATTATTACACAACATTCCTCCCCGTTTGCGAGAAGAAAAATCTTCTGGAAGATTTTGCTTTATGGAATATGCTTCATTTAAATGTTCTCATGGATTGTTTGGATGTCTTCTAATATTTTAGTTATGTTTTAACCTAGATTACTTGTAATTTACATACTCGTATGTACCTATAATTTTTTTTTAAATATTGTTGTTTTTGTTTGTGCATTGACATTGCTAGTAAAGTGTTACATTTCGCAATTGTTAAAGGTTAAGGTTTTCAATGTATTATTTTGATTTGAATTGTATTAAAAAATATTTTGGATGAATGTTGTATGATCTTCCGAATTTAATTTGGATTTGTGTTTGTTTTAAACTGTTGGTTTTCAATGATTTAGTTCTCGATTGTAAATTTTGATCCTCGTTGTCACTGTAATGTTGAGATGATCTGATTTGAGATACATTAGTTTGAAGAATGTCTGAAATTGCTTGATTTGTGTTTATGTTGTAAAATTGTTTGAACTTGGTGTTTCCGTTTATTTGATTCCGTTTATGTATCTTCATTCAGTTTCTCAATTACCAAGATTGATGGTTGGTTGTTATTACTGATTTGTGTGCCAATATTGGTTTTTTTGCTGATTGAAAACCTATTACTTGTTTCTGGAATAACAATTTGGGTTTCTTTGGGTTTGAGTGTATCTTTCTGGCTCGAACTTATAGTTTCGCGGTTGTGTTGTAATTTGCGTTTGTTTGAAATTTGTTTAATTGTAAGTTTGAGTGTTGACGTTGGTTACAATTTGGCGTTTCGTAGTAACTTGTTCGTTGCTCTGGTATAGCAGGACTGCTAAAATAACTCCCAGATTTGGCGATGGGTGATATATTTGCTTTTTTCTCTCTGTGTTTATTCTAGTATGACAAATGTCCCAGGTATGATTAAATTTTCGACAGTAGTTACATCTGATTTGGTATGATCTTGGATATAATTGTTTATATTCGATCGTTGGTAGGACGAGTGTTGATGATTCATTTAGCTTTTCTATGTTGAGAAGTGTTTCATAAATACTGTCTGCAATGGTCAAAAAACGGTTGAGTTCAATTGGTCTGTCTTTTGTGTCAGCTCCGCTGAATTCTGGAATAAGAGCGATGCACTTTAATATTTGCAGCTGGTTCATTTTGTAAGACTGTGGTGTGTCGAAGTTCGGTTCCGATAAGAATGCATGTTATGCTGGCAATAGTTCTGATTACATTTTATTATTTTTGGTTGAAGTCGATGTCATTGATCTTTTGTTTTCAAATAATGTCGTTGTTTAAATTTTAAAATGAAGTACATGGATTGTGGATTTTAATATTTTCTACTGTTGAAGAGTTGATAACGATGACTTTCTGGATCTCCTTTTGTGTTATTTTGCTATATGGTTATGATTTGGTCTCAATAACGATTTAGTGATAGTTTTTAGTTTTGATGTTGAAAATCGGTATGGCACGTTCTGCATTGTTAATAGCTCAGTTTTTCTATAGAGTGGTTAGATTCTACTTTGATGTGTTTTGTGAATATCATACGTTTGTTTGTTCGCAGGAATTAATGAAATGCATAAGTTTTCGCCCGCAGGATCCTGTGCTATATCTTAAAATTAAAATGTTCGTCTTATATAATAAAATTTAGAGGAAATGAAAATGTTATACAAGCACTACGGAAAACAAATGTGCATTTTCCGAGGTTGCAAGGTTGTATTTTCATGCATGTGAAGTTTATCCTAATTTTCTCCTAGATTTAAAAAAATAGCGTTTAGTACTATTTTAGGAAAAAATTCACACGCTTATATAGAGATGTGAAGTTTATACTAAATAAAAAATACTAAAAAAGTGAGAAAGTATTAGTGAATTGCAAACATTTAGGCGATTCTAAAAAATAAAAACTATCTAATATTTGCGAACAACTGAGTATTTGTATGACATGCTTGAATAGCCAGTTTCATAAGTTCTAATAAACTGGATAAATACTCCTTCAAATTTAGATTAAAATAAAAATGCCGGTCAAACACCCTCAAATTTGGCCTGGATCGCATCTACCCCCTAATTTTGTTCGATCACTCACATTTAGCGTAATACTAAACACATTTCCAGGTTTTTAACATCGGTTTCCTTGATAGCACAATTAGATAATGGTAATATCTGTTCACTCAAGCCGAATGAAGTTCTAATAAAATCTACAATTCTAATAAAATCAATCTGAAGTTCTAATAAAATCTAAATCTGGCTTGAGTGAACAGGTATTACCATTATCTAATTGTGCTATCAAGGAAACCGATGATAAAAACCGGGAAATGCGTTTAGTATTACGCTAAATGTAAGTGAATAAACTTAATTAGGTGTAGGTACAATCCAGGACAAATATTAGATTATTAACGTTATACAATTCAAAAATCATTGGAATAAAATAGTTAAATAATTAATAGTTAAAAATTGTAGCTTTGATTATAAAATTAAAGTTTTTTATAATGATATTTTAGCAGATTATATTCAACTATATTTTTAAATAAAAACGCCTAAATGTTCTCATTTTTACACATACATTCATAAAAGATGTTGTTTTTGTAGTTTTAGGATAAATTTAGTATAAACTTCATTTCGGTGTATTTTCATATTTTGAAATCAATTGTGTTTATTTTGTTTAAATTTAATGACCTTACTGAACAATGCGGAAAACAACTAAATGCATCGACTGTTTTCGGTATATTACACAACAATAGGAGGTGAGCTGTCAAACTCCATATACACAATCAGACCTCCTCTTCCGGTTAAGCCTACCAAGTGAGTGTAGGAATTTTTGTTAATTATGAGCGGAATTATATGAGGTGAGGATGTTGCTTTTTTGTTAGATTTGCTGGTTCGAGTAAAAGTTCCTGGTCAAGGGTGCGTGTATTAGATGGGTCTGCACTGCTGTGACTTAATAAATAATCGCAATTTTCAGTTATTTAAGCCGAAGGGGTAGAAAACATTAAGAAATGTCTAATTAACATGATTTCATATACCGTGAAGTGTAGACATCTCTACAATGCCTTGTCATTAACTATTGACCCTTATTACACATGAATAGTGTATAGGTCAAATTTAATCAGAATATTTATGTATATACACTTTTAAGCTTTTGTAAGGTTTTTTGTCAATTTGTCGGGAACTTCACGCTACCATGAAAACGAGATATCTTTATTTCACACATATTTGCAGAATTGTATGCATTGCAAAAATTGCATTTCGTCGATTACAGTTATCATTTATCATGAATCGAAAACATTTCAAATAAATCCTACGTACTTTTAGCCGTAGAATCCGAATTTGCAATAATAAGATTCTTATTTAATCCTAGCCCAACTTACATTGACTAGGACAGGGAGAAGAATAAAGTACCTATTTATATTAAAAATAAAATATTGTAAAGTTTTAGGTTTAAAATCACCCTGTATAGGCACAAGAAATAAAAATTAAATGATTCTGAGTGTTAAGTGCTTCAGCTAAGTTTGTTGCAATCTTCAAAACCTATTAAATGATCTGCGACACGTATATAAATTCTACATATTGTAAATTAAAACTTAACTACCAGTAAACTAAATTTGTATTATTAAAATTGGTTCGTAGTGTTGAGTAGCTTTTGAGAGTCATTTGCTATGTTACATCTCCTAAACGTAGATTCTAAAAATATTTCAACTCCGATTAGAAGTCGAACGCGAGATACGCGAAACAAACTGAAATCGGATAAGTCAATTCCGAGATATGGTCAAATTTGTGCAGATATCCAGAAGGAAATTTTCCAAACAAATATTGTAAGTTTCTGTTTTAGTAAAAATATCGGCCCCGCTAACATTATTAAGGCTAAGAAATTATACCATGTTGAAAGCCGTTATGTTGGTGGAAATTTCTTACAGAGTTAATAAAGGGCCTCAAAAACATATACAGCCACACATTTTGGATTACAAAACTAGATCGTAGGTAAATTATTTGGCCTCCTCCTTCTATGAATTCGAGACTATCTGATTTTTCATTGGCGCACCCACATTAAATTTTTTGCATCTCTGGTTTACATTTTTCAGTAAATAATACATTAAATTTTCTGGTTCACTGTAAAATAATATTCAACAAAATTATAAATCTAAACATAAATTCAATTCATATATGCATGTAATACATACATGAGCATGCATACATAAAACACTACTAGTTCACTGTGCCGTATATTTTGTATTTCAACAACAACACCAAACGATATGTGGAGTATAAATTGCATGTGATAAATTCATGCATGCATGTTTTTGTACATAGATTATTGATTACAAATACATTTTGGATTGTGGTTTGTGGTATTAAGTATCCCTACTTACTATATGTACTACTTTCTATATCGAAATATAAAATTGGTGTGAAGGATATTTGGTGTCATTTAACACGTAATTGAATTTATTCTGTATCCTGAAACCCATTTCAAAATTGTTTATAAACACTAAGTGCTTCATGTTACCAGTTTGTCACACGGAAATTCATTTCTTTGAGTGATTCAGTAGCTTCTAGATACATATTACCTTCGACTTATTTTGCTGTATGTATCTTGAAATATTTTGCCTCTGTCATTTTGATGAGATGAACATTTAAATATGTTTTACATTTTCTTATTTATGAGTTTGTTATGAATTTTCATCTTCCGTACCATTTACGACTTATTCTAAATTGGAACGGGGAGATACATGTGGCATATAAATAACAGACATGCTGAAACGCACTAAATATTTACTTTGAATATGTCAGAACGGATAACAAGTTACTTTTATTGCCGTGGTGACGTTCATTACTCTGTTAGAATATTCTAAACCAATTTCCCATGATAATGAATGATACAACTTTGCTTGTACAAAACAAATTAATGAAATTTTTTACTGCAACTTGAATAATTTGTAGTAGTTTAGTACTTCTAAAAATAATAGACGAAACACTTATAAGATGTACTTTGCACGTTAGGTATGTAAAATTTGCGTTTTTTCGTACTACATGTGTTGTAGTTAAAATTGGCAGTGCAACGTTTGCCACTCTCTTTGAACATGTAAGGTGTCAGAAGGAGCTTCTCTAGCGGTTAAATTACCTAAGCCGATTATCCTAGAGGCCTACTAAGTTTACATAAGCTGACCTAAACTGAAATTAACGTTCTTACTGATTTTTTTTTTTCTAAATTTTCGGCTAACTAAATTGATGGTTAATTCAAACCAGTTGTTTATAGATGGCATGAAAAACCGCGCGTGATTTTTAGTTAAAATTTGCTAAGTAAATTAAGTTTTATATATCTTCAAAAAAATTCTAATTGGATATTGTTAAATCTGAACCAAATTTGCAGTTAAAACTGAATATCAAACATATTATAATTTGTGAATATTAGAGACATCTATCAATGACTAGTATGAACTAATCACTAATTTAGTTAGTCGAAAATTTAAATAAAAAAAAATCCATGTCACAGCATTAACAATTCCAATACTTTGTGCCTGATACCAATTTTTTCGATCGAAAAATTTACCAATTTTATCAATTGTGAAGTATTTATTATCGATGGTGGATAATTAACAAATCAGTACGCAATTTAGGACTAAATATTAGACCCAGTACATTTTATGGATACAGTAATAACTATATAAATCACTAGTACAAACTAACGGTAATTTAATTTAGTCAGTACTCTAGACCGTGTGCGTCACGCCGATTTTTTAGTATACATTTTCGACTAAGAAAATTAATGGCTAGTGGTGGATGATCCCAAACAAACCATGTCTAATATTTGACATGGTTTGGACAACAAAATCAACCCCAGGCACACAGTGTTAGATGAAAAAAATGGCGTGAGGCACTACGAGTAGAGTACGAGTTGTCGACGTTGTCTACGTTGTTGACGAGATGTGTACGTGATCACGTAAAAAATAGCAGGTGACGCCTAAAAGCCCATCTCTGGTTGGTATCCCTCCTAGAAAAAATATGTATACGCACCGCACTGCTTAATTACTAAAACTTGGTGACAGCTACTTGGCTTCCTGAAAAAGCGCGACCGTCTTTGCGGGGGACAAATGCTGGTCCAAAAATAAAGTTGTCTATATCTTCACTCGCTTCATTTTTCGAATTAATTCTTAATCTCAGTCTGCCTTTTTTGCAATATTACTATGTTAGAAAACCACTTCTAGTTTGTTTTCCGCGATTGTAAAATTGTTTTCATCTGCATAAACAATTTGTAAAGCAAATATTGCTGCTACGCCGTATTAGTCGCGAGTGAAGTGAAAATAAAAAATGTTAACGAAACTTCAAAAAACCGAAGACGAAAAGAATGTTGGTTGGCATCGGGCGCAACTACCAATATTTATAACTTGCCACCAAAAATTCCCCCCTTCTGGAACGAACAACGTTCGTACGAACACGAGCGGTTCGCATATACTCTCGGTGCGATACCATAAGCAACAGTAGAATTTATAACGAACATTTTTAAAAACCCGTAGCCAGGACACAAATACATCAGACTAAAATCCGATTTAATGAACCAATATACTATTAGCGAGAAGTAATGACTTGACGAGTTGCTCTCTGGTTTGTAACAAATGGTAGACCTTAGACCGTCCGACTTTTTTCGGTGGCTTGAATAAAAATAAGGTGATTCCAAATTAATAAACGAAGCTTTACTCAAAAGTCTTTGATTAAAGCGTTTGAAAATTCTACCGGTCGCCGACCAAACCTACAGTTATGGTTAATCCAGAGCAGCCCTTGCTTCAGAGGAACAACTTGATAAAACGCAACATCAATTCACAGATCTCCAGCGAACACTGGTCAATATTAACATTGGTTCTAGTAGTAGAACGAAAAACAACAGACCAAACCTCAATTACCGACGCAGATCAACGTCGAGATCACCATCTCGAAACTCTGCTACTATCACCGTCATTTCACTTCGTGCACAAGTAATTGTAAAAAGTCGTGCAATTTCCGACTGGTAGTTCAAGGAGAAGCTGTACTTCCAATAATTACAAGTCTTCGGAAAAGCACTAAAACCTGCTGTCTCTACAGTAAACCGGGCGGTTGGCTGGCTTGTCTCGCCGAATTTTCATTCATGGCCATGAAAATTACTTAACATTTCTTATCGATTGGGGGCTGAAGTATTTGGGATGTTTTTATGGAGTTCTCAGATGGAGCACTAGCCCACATTAAAAAAAATCGGGTTCAACTCTTTTGATACAAATAAATTGGGATGGGATTTTCGAGATTCAGGAAGCCACTGCAATATATCATGATTTCGGTAAATCCGTTTTTTAGAAATTTTTTTACAAATTTTTTTTAGAACCATCTAGACCAGTTTATTTTTCACCTTGCAATTTCAGATTAAACAATTTTTTTTTCACATTAGTCGTTTTTATAGAGAAACTTTTTAAATAATTTTGTATTTAGGCATTTTCATTATATTCATGTCAGGCACTCATTTCCAACATTTTCTTTTTAATGTGCATCATAGTTAAGCTACAACAGTCTTACTTACTTAGTTAAATTTTTTAAATACAGGGCCGACCCTTTGTATTATACCCCAAAATGAAAATTTCCAATCAACTTTTCAAATTTGATGCTTTCACAATTCTCCGCAGTTCACTTTAGCCCTAAAATGAAAATTTTGAAATTTAGTATTTTCACAGACTCTGCTTCACAATTGTATCCAAAATGGAACTTCAAAATTTTACATTTTCAAAATGGTTCCCCCTTTGCGTTGAAGATGTCCCAAAATGAAAATTTCGAAAAAAGATATTTTCACGGTGCATTATACCAAAAATAGAAGACGTATGTATACCGTGACCCCAGCACCTCGAAAGAAATTCTGTAAATGCTACAAATAGGGGCTAAATTAAGTACGAGTCTTCACAGTAAACCTCGGCTACCGAGTGGTGATCGAAATCGGTTCAAAACACTCGTAAAAAATGCAAGAGGCTCTTTAGAAGAGTCAAAGAAACTAACGTTGCTAACGACTGAGACTGCTACAAGAAATTCCCGAAAACATATGCCTGGAGGCTATACTGTAGTAAAATACAGGAGTCCTCTGAGACATCAATCATTGGCGGCGTAAAGTACTTTTTCTAAGTGCCACCCACTACTCCGAGTTATCTCTAACGACCAGGTGGTGCTTGGGTCGTAACTCGTGCAACATTTTTGGAGCTACTACCGGAAACTCACTTTCCAGATAGCTAAGAATCTGCACTACAAATGCGTAGGGACAAAAGAGTTGTGGTCATTGTAAGCTAGGTTATAAGCAGGAGAAAACTCCTGCCCTGGCTATAAATAGCTTTAAGACTTATAACCTTATATAATTAACTTTCCCCTGCCTAGAAGTTATAATCATGGGCAACTTAGGACTCTGTGACATTCTTAGTAAATGGTCTGAAGTAAATGTAATATTTATACCTAAGGCGGGAGAAGTACTCATTGCAGTCCCCAACAAATTTTAGTAAGATAGATAGAAGTTCATATTATCAGGCTAATCAGAGTCAAACAGGCTATCAAAATCTGATCATGCATATTGCAAGGAGAAATACATGGAAACTGCTGTCCACTCTCTTAGTGCGCCTATCGAGAAATCCCTTGAACATAAGGAATACTCCATGATAATTTTTCTGGGTCAAATCTGGATCAAATGCTTAAAAGATGGGTCGTGATGGCCAACCTGGATGGGTGATCGAATAGCAGATTTGTGAGTAGAGGCACACCGGAAGAAGGAGTATTATTCCTTTTTCTTTGGGATTTGATCAGAAATGACCTGATCTTAAACCTGCAAAAGTGCGGCTTTGAAATGAATGCTTATGCAGATGACGTTACGATTCGTGTCTTCGGTAAGTATCCTTGCACCTTAAAAGAACGCGTGCAATGTACGCTTGACATTCTCGCCAATTGTACTATTCTCCGGGAAATACAAACTTCCTCAGATCAGACCCCTTTAGCTGAAATGGTATTGAATCGACCTTCACTGATAAAGCGAAGTATCAGGTCACATTCTGAAGAATAAATTAAGTTGGGAACCTAATAACGGGTGTTTTTTTAGGAGGTTTGTTTTTCCGATAGATGTCGTTTTATTTTATGACAGTTGTTTTGACAGCTCAAAGTGGCATTTCTACTCAGTATTGTTTGGCAAATCATTATGAATAGGTTAACTCCAGAACAACGTTTTCAAATCGTGGAAATTTATTTTCAAAATCAGTGTTCAATTAAAAATGTTTATAGAGCACTTCGTGAATTTTATGGTGCACATAATCGTCCGTCAGAGACCACCATAAAGAACGTAATTACCAAATTTCGGTCTACATTCACTCTTTTGGATGCCAAGCCACCGACAAGAATGAGAAGAGTTCGTACAGAAGAAAATATTGCTGTCGTTGAGGCCAGTGTCGAAGAAAACGACAATTTATCGATTCGTCGTCGTGCTCAGCAAATTGGACTTTGTCCATCGACTTTATGGAAAATTTTACGTAAAGATTTGGGTTTGGTGCCATACAAAATTCAATTGGTGCAAGAATTAAAGCCACACGACCATCGTTTGCGCCGTGAATTCAGTGATTGGTCGTTAAATCAATTGAACGAAGATCCATTTTTTTACCGTAAAATTCTCTTCAGTGATGAGGCGCATTTTTGGTTAAATGGATACGTCAACAAACAAAATTGTCGCATTTGGAGCAAAGATAATCCACACGCCGTTCTAGAATTACCAATGCATCCTGATAAATGTACTGTTTGGTGCGGTCTATGGGCTGGTGGGATCATCGGTCCATATTTCTTTAAAAATGAGGAAGGACGACGCGTTACCGTGAATGGAAATCGATACAGAACCATGTTAAATGAGTTTTTGTTGTCAAATCTTGAAGATATGGATATGAATGAAATGTGGTTTCAACAAGATGGTGCCACTTGCCATACAGCACGTGAAACAATCGACTTATTGAAAGAAACTTTCAACGACAACATTATTTCGAGAAATGGTCCGGTGAATTGGCCTCCGCGTTCGTGCGATTTGACGCCACTCGATTACTTTTTGTGGGGATACGTGAAGTCATTGGTTTATGTGGATAAACCTCAATCGATTGACGCTTTGGAAACCAATATTCAACGTGTCATTGCTGACATACGCCCTCAAATGCTTGAAAAAGTGCTGGAAAATTGGACCTCCAGAATGACATTTGTGAAAAATAGTCGTGGTAGCCATATGCCAGAAATTGTGTTTAAATGTTAAATGCCAAAAAATTATCTACCAAATAAAAAAAAATTTTGGTCATTTCATAATTTTATATGTGTTTTATTCAAAAAAAAAATCGGCAACCTCTTAAAAAAACACCCTTTATATTAAAAATGCCATTGGAAAAAGATGGGGTTGTGGGCTCCACATTGTAAATTGTGTGGCTTTAAATATTCTGACCAACCTGACCAAGCTAACCAGCTACCTTGTGTATTAGTGGGGCTCACTATAAGGCACAACTCAATCTTCATCTGAAACTGTAACAATACGGGACACTCATCTATTCTAAGAAACAGGAACATCCCAAATACTACCGACATAACAATCTAGTCAAAATCTTTTGATGAGCGGTTTCGAGGTGATCAGGGAGGACTGGTTGGGAGAAGCATTTCTTAAAACTAAAGGTGTTAATTTGGAAGAGTTTTCTATGAAGAAATAAATCTAAACCTCTCTTTACGTCTCCCGGACTACTGCAGCGATTTCAAACTAAATTTATCGCGACAAGAAAAGCCGTTGGCTGGGATATTCGCATTGTTTGCGAACATTCAGGTTTCAATTGAGAGTCTCAGAATATATTTCCTTACATCGGAAGTAGCCAGGACTTGTCTCTCATCTCTTAACGAGATGACAGATAAGTTCAATATCCAACTGGTGGGTGCCAGCGCATTTCAATATTACGGGAAATGAAAAGGCGTCAATCAAAGCGGATGTTGATATATCGCTCACTACGTGCAAATTACTGCTTCAAGAGGAAGTTAGAAGAAAGTTAGAAGAACATGGTCAAACATGCGTAAGAAATAGGCAGGTCTCATGCGTAATAAATAGGCAGATCTGGCCAAAACTAAACCTGTCAAGATCCAGGTAGCTGCGGTGGTGGCATGTCAGTATGGTAGTGGGAGCTTTTACGGGACACTGTCCCATAAAGGAGGAAGAAACTGCCGTCCATTTGTTTTGCACCTATCCCCACTTACTGCTTAACAGACTGAAATTCCTGGGAGCTCCCTGGGCATGGCTACGGACCTGATTGCGTCTGTGCTAATCGGTTAGGACAACCACCCGAATCTAACCTAATTTTTACCTACACGCCATGCACTCAACTTATTTAAACAGAAATCAAAAAACAACTCCTTTATGCTTCCTTTTTCTCTGCAGTCCTTTTACCATGGTCAGCTTTCATTCACGTCGACCGCTTGTAAGTCGACTTTATGTTTGATAGCCTTTTGTTTGTATCGTTCTTTTGTCTCAGTTGGTCTTCTGAATTTGTCTGCTTTTTGTAGCCTGCCTTTTACCATACATCTCAACCGCATTGAACCAGATGATTACTGCAAAGTAGTTCATTATTTCAGAAATACTTTCGAACAATAAACAAATGTTAGATCTTCCCATTTTACATATAACAAAATTCAAAATAATCGCTTATTAAAAATTCTTTATCTAACATACATAATATACGAAAGTTTACCTGAAAATTTATTTCCAACCAAAAAAAAAAAAATTAAATTTTCAATTAATCACATCTAAACAAACCAGATTTCAGAAAGTACGGAAATGAATGAGAATAAGAAAATAAAATAAAATTTTCATCGTGCAGTAAAAAATACTTCAGTGTGTTTACGGTAAATATTTTTTTCTACAATTTCCCAACCACAAGAAATTCTATGTATGTATACGAATAGAACAATATACAGGGTATCCCAGAATTGGACGATCAAACGAAACAGAATGATAGGGGAGCTCATTTCCAACAAAACCAGCCAAGACAAGTTTTTTTGAATTGTTGATGGCACAAAAGTTATTCCACGTTTAGTCTTTTTTAGAGAAATCGCATGCACACCCATTCTGTCAAATAAAAACAATGGTTTTGTAAAGTCTCTTTGTTTCTCAACAAATTTTTGTTGATGGTTAAGTGATGCCAGCGGGAAAATAATGTACTACAGAAAGTTGACCCACTATCAGAAAAATACGCGACACTAATGCAGATTTTAAAACGGTTTCACACATCGGGCTAGTCACAACAGACTGTTTTTTCACACAGTACGTCGTGTTTATTAAAAAATGCATTTAACAAAAATCCGATTTCTAAAATCGATGCTGTCAAAAATAAAACAAAATGATGAACACAATGGTAAACAGTAGATATAACAATTTTTTTAAGCAAATCTAGGAGTCCGAACTAAACAAAATTTGTGATATAAAATGAAAAATAGTATGTAATTCATCTTAGTATCTGTACATACGATAATGTTTATAACCAATATAGGTCGACCGAGAAGATATGAAATAGCCGTTCAACTAGATATAGACGAAGATGGAATGGTGACAGACGATCCATCTATAAGCGTTGGTCCACGTTGCATCGCATTTTAAAAAGAAATGCTCCATTACCATGTGTAACGTGTACAAGACCTTATAGCTGCTGGCCATGAAAAAGGGTACAATTTTGTCAAGAAATACTGGGTCGATACCAAGAAAATTCGCAGTTTTTTAACAACATTTTATGGAGTGACGAAACATGTTTTAGATGGGAGGAGATATTCAATATCCATAATTTGCACTATTGGGCTCGCGTAAATCCCAAAAACGTGCGGCGTATTCAACGTTTCAACACCAATTTGGAGTAAATATGTGGGTGGAGGGAATAATCGCTGCATGATGGAGCTCCCTCTCACTATGCGCAAGTCGCTGGATCAGAAGGAGATGGTCCATTGCATGGCCACCGCAGTCTCCTGTGGGGTTATTATAAAGAGCTGGTTTATTAAAGAGTAAACCGGACCGATCAGGAGATGCGGCAACGTATAATCGACGCACCGAATATTATTAAAAGTAACGAACGTGCATAGAAATCGAAATTTTGCTAAGTGCATTTCTTAATAAACACGACTTACTTTGTGAAAAAAATTAACAGTAAACATTGTTTTGAGAATAGCCCGGTGTGTGATACCATTTTAAAATCTGCATAAGTGTCACATATTTTTTTGATAGTGGGGCAATTTTCTGTAGTACATTGCTTTCCCGTTGAGAGACCGCTAAGAGGCTTTACAAAACCATTGTTTTTATTTGTCAGAATGGGTGTGCATGCGATTTCTCTAAAAAACACTAAGTGTGGAATAACTTTTGCACCATCAACAATTCGAAAAAACTTTACTTGGCTGTTTTTGTTGGAAATGAGCTCCTCTACCACCCTGCATCGTTTGATCGTCCAATTCTGGAACACCCTGTATATTATCGTTTATATATATTATGAATATTGGAAAATATGAAAAATTGATACCAAGTTTTCTGAGAACGTCGGGTATTAAAACCAAGCTAAATACGACGATAAAATCAATTTTGTTTATTAGTTTGCGCTCACATCATCTATGTATGATGATCTAGATAAGTACGGTGCTAATATAGCGCACCACACCAACCGTAAACGAATTCATACACACGAGAAAAAATAATGAAAAACCTTCGGGGGTAATTTAGCGCGCGTTTGTTACGATCTGTGATAATTCATTCGTCACGTCGTATCAAAAAATGAATACGTACTCGTATGCGGAATATGTTATATACACTTTACTCGGTGGGTTGAATCATCAACGAACCACCGAATATTTTTTGTTGTACTTCTAATTTATGTACATGTATTCTATTCTACATTTTTTAAAACTCATTTTTTCTGGAAAATTTCGCATAACATCTTTAAGATGCGAGAAATAAAAAATCGTAAAAAAGAAATCTAAATTTTTGATTCTTAAACATTAAATCTTTATTACATTATTTTGTGCGATGGTATCGCTCGAGAGGGATTCCAAGCGTATAAAAAGCCATGAAAATTGATTCTCGTAATTTTTCATGTATAGCAGACTCGTCAGTTAGCTTAGCCAAAAAGGAAATGGTAAAATTTGATTACAGTTGATTTTTCACAAAATACGAGCACATAACAACTGGAACTTTAAATTTAACCTGCCGATTTGTGCTTGCCGCCCCAATAACGGTTCGAATTTCCCGTTTTATATAACGTCTATTTAGATGATAATTTTCAATTGATAAATCGAACGAAAATTTATTTTTATTATCATTTGATTATCACACACGGTCGGGAAACATTTTGGTACAGAAAATAAATCGGTTGGAATTTTTTTTTATCGTACATCCGAAATATAGTTGAACTAAAATATTTGTGTGATGTGTGTGATGAGGATGGAGTGATAAGGAAAAATTTTATCAGCAGAAACTCGTAACGTTAAACCAACCTCGCATGTCTGACAACATTAAAAAATTAATTCAATTTTTATTATTCAACGGAATTTATCGATTTAATTTTATAGCGTTTTTTATCAAAGTTCGACATTTTTCCTATTTAGATTATTATAATATGCGTGATAAATCAAGGGACGCACCCCCCCCCCCTCCCATACATAAAATCCTAATTTATTTATCTTGAATCGTGCTGTACATAAATAAAATGTTTGAACTGTCGATGGAAAACGAGTAAATTGTAACATGGTTATGGCCCGACAACTTTTCGACTTTTTAATAGACCGAAAATTATATTTTAATGGAATGACAAATGAGTGCGTGCGAGAGAAGGGAAGTGCAGTTTGTGAACCAAAAAGGATTCGATAAAAATGTATTGGCAATTTTAGAAATTCGTTTAGGCAGTATCCTCATGAATACTGATGATGTTGTTTTCGTAAAGCCATTAAAATTTACTCTCTATACGTTGGGTACGGAAATCGAATTTGCATCTATCTGTGTACCATAATCTTGTGGTCATTGTCTACCTAAATCGGCTAGGAAAATAAGAAAGCTTAGTGTGATAAATATATTTTATACTAAAAGCCTGCATTATTGTTGTTTCCATAATTTTTCCATACAAAACTGGCACTACATTGTAATGAAAACAAGCGGATAGAGTTGGATGCTGGCTGCCGTAACAAACAGATGGTAATAATGTGAAAAGCTTTTATTTTTTGCTTTTAAATTTTACAGCTTTCTTTTGTGCTTTTTTGAAACATCATGCATGCAAATTTCTTTATACTCTCTCACTTACCTAACATGAAAATACTCTTTCGTGTTCTACACAAAGATGATTCGAAAATGTTTTTGTTTTGATTATGGGTGGGATACAATTTTTCTTTTACACTGAAGTTATTTGTTCATGTACAGCTTAAAGACATGTGTTAGACTTTTAATCGATCAAAGCGTATTATTTGTTTGTAAATTTTATTCAGTTTCCTTCGGGCCTGTGTTATGGTATCAAGATTGTGTTATATTGTTTGATGTGTCGCATCGTGTCGTTTATTCCATTTCTTATAGTAAGGAATTATTCAACAGGCCGCATTATTACTATCTTAGTGGGACGCTCAGCAGGAGGATTCAAACCATTATGTCAAGAGGCAGAGTCTGAAGAGTAGAAGTGGAAGTTTGGTTTCAAACTAATGTAACATTGAATTCTTTGAACTAAAAAATTCGGCCGTCTCCTCAGACTGGAGTAACCAACCTACAAAAATATTGAAAGTAATTTGAACTTTCATACAATGCGTTTGCGAATTATTATGTTTGACTACACATTTGTCAAGCCCTTTGTAACGACGAATTTTATTGTTTTTGACACATATACGCGATTTCTATATGAATTTTTTTTGTTATTCTGGTCGAGTGGTGAAGGATCGAGTGGTGAATAGATCACTAAGTGTTACCATCCCAAAGGCCGCTGGTTCGAGCCCAACCCGTGCCAAACATTTTATTTAGCAGTTTTATAATTATGCCAGGGTGTTACCAGATCCAGTATTCCTCCTATACTGATTGGAAATTAGATTTTAGAATGCCATTCTAAGGGAAAGGGGAATAACGAAAGCAACTGTAAACGGCGGCGATAATCATCAAGATAGGAGAATTGATGACGTGAATGTTTGCAAATACAACTACATGCAAGTGGTTTACAATTGCTATACGCATACATCGCCAGATACAATAAATGGCATAATCTCGAACAGCGGTCGACAAATTGAGAAAAGAGCTGCAGAGCGCGGCCTTTCAACCGAAGGCAGTTACCATCAGTACGAACTGCTTTCGAGACTGCAGAGCGCAATGGAACGCACGGACAAATCATTATCGACGCCAGGAGCATCACGGATGCCGCCAGTTAGCCGAAATTATGACCAGAACTTAAAAATGAGCAAGCCGCCGAATCCGAGCAGCAAAGTGCACAATTGGCAGAACTTCGAGTTGAAAAAGGCGCGCGATTTATCGAGTTAGACTAGAAGCTCAATAAAATTCAGCACGCCTAAGATATCCAAGTTAACCTTATCGCGGACACGCCGGCATATACCGACGTTCCAATTGACTTACAGTAGGAAACGTCGATAATAACTGACGTTGTTTTCATATGATCAATATTGAATGTGGTTTTCTGTGTCCCAGAGGAAGCGTTTCTGTTTTCATTGTGCCCCAAACTGTTTTTTTTGTGATATAATCTGTACCGGTTTGACTAGAATGGGCAATAATCTAAATTATAGTATGTGTCCTGTAACAAACATTCTTAAATAATTATGCGTCCGCGAAAGGGTTTAATAGCTAAGAGTAAAAGTAGTCAGTTCAAGGATTTTGGAGACCAAATCAGACAGGAACTAGAAAATAAAATTAAGTAAGTGGAGGCTCGCCTTGGCTAGCTAAATAAAACGTGTTCGTTCGAACCAGTTGCCGGAAGCTCAAGCAGAATTTTAAAACCTCCGACATTCGATAGCGAGATCCCATTTGAGAATTTTAAACCCCAGTTTTAAGCAGCAGTAAAACACAATGGTTGGGCCGCGGAGAAGCAACTCAACGCACTCATTTTGGATCTTCGTGGGAAGCTGTAGATGTGTTGCAAACTGTATCCTGAGTTGGAACTAAGATATGGGTAGTTACCCGTCAGAGAATTATACAACATTCAACTCCATAGCAAGCGGCAACTATGTAGATAAAGTTGTCGCAATAAACCTGCATATGTGTTGAACGGACTAACAGTGGGCGCGTTTAGCAGCGCTGTCCAGGGAGACCATATGAAACTTCATTTGAGAACCAATACTAAAGGTAAAATCATGAAAGAAATATTGGCTTTAAAATAAGAGGCAGTCAGAGCAAGTTTGGTCACTGAAACAGTAATATTGCGCAAGCTGGATACGGAAAATATCACGAAAATAAAGGGACTAATACGGAAACCACCCAATAGAACCTGACCAACAATCCGGACATTAAACGAGGGCTTGTATTGTAAGCAGCCAAATACACCGCGCTCGAGAGAACCTGAAGAGGCAAGAAACACGCAGAAATGAGGCAGTTAGACGTTCCACGAGACGAAGGAGACAACGCTTGTCTCATTTAATGAGCACGAATCTGGTAAACTAAGAAAATGCACCAAGGACACCGCTAAAATCACACAACTAGGGTCGGCTTACAAAAATGCCGCTATTATTGGTTTATTGGCACAGCGTGAATGCAACTTTTATTCGTCCTGATATGGTAGAACCAGAACAGATTGATACTACTGTCCATTATAACTTTCTAACAGTAACAGGCGAATCTGCGACAGTCAAAAGAGAATGTACCATTCCAATAACGATGGGCGGAATTCGGTTCATACATCGGTTTATCGTAGCTAAAATAACTGTGCGAAAAGTAATTTACGCGAAAATTGATTGTGATCTCGGGGATGCCAAGATGAGTTTTGCAGTACATGCGAATGTCAAAAGTAACGGGTTATTGTGTGCGAGAACCTTGGTATAATTGCAGCACAAAGTACCGGTACGTGAATTCAACAACAAATGTAATCAGAAAAGCGGTGGTCGTCGGTACAGCTGAGGGAATCAACTATATTGGTAACTGCTAGTTGAAACAATGTCGTCGTCTACCAAACGATAGTGTGAAGAAGATCATTTGCTCACTATATGAACCCTACTTCCAGCATAACAGTAAGATGTTGCAGTGGGAGTAATTAACGAATTAGTCGGTGTATTTACTCTTAATCATGATGAACTAGGAACAACTACTATTGTGCAACATAGAATCGACACAAGAAACGCTATACTACAATCCGGCAAGCACGGAGCATGGAGTTCGCCAGTGTCCATAAAAAGGACGGCGTAACACGATAATGTTGATTACCGTAAAATAAACGAGCTGACGAAGAAAAACTATTATCCATTACCACACATTGACTAAGGCGTCAGACACGCTATCACGGGCCAAGATGTTCGGTACATTGGATCTGAAAAGCAAATATTGTCAAGTAGCCAATTTTTGGTAATGCCGTTTGGATTAAGCAATGCGCCTGCTAGATTTGAGAGATTAATGAAGTAAGTTATAGGAGGCCTAAAATGACAACAGTGTACTAGGCCGCAGTTTTGACGAACACGTCAACAATCTTAAACAAGTTCTAAAAGTGATCCGGGCGGCAGGATTGAAATTATGTGCAACGAAAACCAAAACTGTTCAGGGAAGAGGTTAACTATTTGGGTCATATTGTTTCAGGCAATGGTGTGCGCCTGGATCCAAATAACTTAGTATCAGTAATGGATTGGCCAGCACCAAAGGATATTAGCCAAGTAAGAAGTGCCTAGGATTATGCTCCTACAGATGACTTGTGGCAAACTTCGCAGAAGTTGCACGAAGTCTCCATCACCTTACCGAAAAAGTCAACCATTTGAGTGGAACAAAGAGCAACAAAACGCATTTGAAGAATTAAAGAAGAAATTATGCAGCGCTCCAATTTTGCGGTATTCGCAGGCCGATGGGATGTTCATTTTGGATATAGATGGTAGCAACACGGAGATAGGTGCAGTGCTATCAAAGAAGCAAGATCGCAAAGAGCGAGTTGTCGCATACTACAAACGGTCCCTCTTAAAAGCAGGGGAAAACTATTGTGTAACGCACAGAGAACTGTTGGCTGTGGTGGACAGTCTTAAACCTTTATTATTCGCAAAATAATTGATTCTACAAGCATCGACAACTACAACATAAAATACATGACATTCAACCGTGCGACATTAAATAAATTCGATAATTAATTAACCGACATCAACTTCCATAATCAACCGCTCACGACACTCTACTGGCCACGTACACACGCTTTGGCATAATCTACTGAAGTTGATTTCGCGATTGTTGTACTAAAAATGTAACAATATAAAAAACGAAAATGTCAAGAAAATGAAAAATAAGATATCTGTATAGGCAAGAGTTTGTTCTTTGAACACACCATGCGGCACACAAATTGTCTACCAGACATGTACCACTCCAAACCGTAGAAAGTGGCATGACACAAATGAGCATGAGATATACGCTTAAATTGCTGTTCCTCTTTATGTCGGTTCAGAAAAAGCATCGACTGCTCCAGCAAAACTTATTTCACAAGACAAATATGCCGTTCTATCGCGCTGCAATGTCAATAGCACATGCACAAGACTCATCCGTTTGAAATATGGCAAACTAGCTGCATTCCGATAAGAATGGAACTTGTTCTTAGAAAATTTACAGGGTCATAAACCGGTTTTAGAACTAACTAGTGAAGAACAACTAGTTGCAACTAGTGATCGCTGCTCCTTTCGCCAATAAATACTGAGTAAACCAGGCAAGTATGAAATATTTTTTTTTGGTAGATTGACGCTGGTTAAGTTTATGTTTGAATGCAACTGACGTTGATTTTTACTTGATTGAGTTAGTTTTAGTATTAAGTTATAATAAAAATACCAGATTTTGTTTTAAAATGCCACGATGATCATATGACTGTCTAATCAAATGGGCCATATGCCTTTTCTTAATTGATGACAGCAAATTTCGCACAATATTTTTAATCAACTTTGAATTTGACTGGTTTGAGTAGTTTTTATGTTTAGTTATAACACAAATCCGAGATTGTGCTCTAAATGCAAGTATTGTTTTTTTTTTTGGAAAACCTCAGCCTTTCATTTAGAAAAGGACTATACCTCATTTGATTAGACAGACATATGTCCACTATTTTCATGAAGATGCATTTTAGAACAAACCCTGAGATTTCTGTTATAACAAAATATTCAAATAAATTTTATCAGAAAAGTGTAGGAAATATCCTGCCCTGCATTTAGAAAGAACGTGTGGCCTAATAATAAGAAAATGTCTTTACTGTCTAATTTATCAAAAATTCGATAATAAATAATTTGCAACCAGCACAAAAACGATGTATTTGTGAATTAAAAAGTGCAAAAAATAACCAAATTTTAGTGTTTTTAAAAAAAAAATTCACTGCTTCCAGCTCCACAATGGTAGTTTTGAGTACTAGGGTGCTGGTATTTAACAAACGAATAGTTTGCCAGCAGCGCCAAAATGATGTATTTGTTAATTAACTTTTTGCTTCATCCAAAACCTTCGAAAAGACACGCCACAAGATTATATTGGAATGAGAAAAGATGTATCTGCCACTAGCACCAGAAAGGTAGTTGTGAGTATTACGGCGCTTCAGTTAAATTTGCAAAACGATTAATTCGCTTACAGCGCTCAAATGGTGAATTGATGAATCAAAGGAATAAAAACAAATTGTTACTCTCTCCAAGACCTTGCAAACGAATGTCACAAGATTATATGGGTATAATCAAATATGTAACTGCTTCCAGTTCCAAGACCTTTTCAATGATAAGCAACACGTATAATTGTATTCTATAATTATGACCCATTAGCTACCAGGGTTAAAACGGTGGACTTGTGTACTAAAGTAATGATTGTGTTTTCCAAGACATTTCAAATATTATGCCACATGATTGTAAGGAAATACCAAAAAATGTAACTACTTCCAGCATCACAATGGCGTTTCGAGTACTAACGTACTTCGGCTAACTTTCGACTAGAACAAACGAATAATTTAGCAACAGCGTCAAAACGGTGGATTAGTGAACTAAAGTGCTGAAAACAGAATTATTACACGTACAGGTCCCAAAAGCTCTTCAATTATCTGAATTAAAAAGAAGAAATAGCAAAACCAAATAAGATCATGTTTTGTCATATTTATCTGGATTTCAATGACTTGATTTTAGGGATATAGGCATAGCGGTGTAGTTTACATAACCAAAACGCTTATGTAAAATATTTGCAGTATTTCAATAAATTGCGTTCCGATTCAAAATTTCCTTTCTTTATTCTGTTTTTCGAATCCTTATTAAAATATAAAATTTGCATAAATTCAGAGCCCTCAGAGCTTCAGATCGTTCTTATTTATATTATATTCAAAGGTAAATGTACAAAATATATGTGGTTTACTTGCCGGTAGTGAATAATTGGCATGAAGCGTGTGCAACATAAAGTGCATACAGGCAGTACTTTATATCCTCTTTGTAAATAACCTCTACGTCACTTTTTGGAGAGCTGACAGTCACATAATCCCTCCGTAAACAAATACAACCTTTACTGCGGCAATAAAGACTCTGCTTATCAGTCTGGTTTCAAATACTTTATTGTTCGTTATAACGCCCATAAATCCCGCTTCATCAGTAAAAATCTGGCTAAAACCGTTCAGAGTAGGAAAAATGGATGTCGAAATTTTATATTCCAGAGAAAAGGGACGGGATGTCTCTAATTTCCACTGTACATCTAACTACCCACATTTTTATGAATAATCCTGATTACCAGAAAATAATTAATTGAGCTGCTTCCATGCTAGTGAAGTTTATCCAAACTAATCCAAAAAAAATACAACAACAACATACTTATTGTAATAGTATTGGAGAAAGTAAACATTCAGGCGAATTTATTTTAAGTAATTTGTGATTTTTTAATTGGCCTTAGGTACATTTCAAAGTCATTCTAAATATTTTCTAAGCATTTAATGAACTTCAGTGATACTGGTGGACTACTGAAACAAAATGGAGTGTCCCAAGCAAGTTATATTATTTTCTAATGGATATGACAGGGTGTCCCATGAGTTTTAGAAATGTAATTTTTTTAATGGGCCTTAGGTACATTCCAAAGTCATTCTAAATAGTTTCTAAGCATTTAGCATGAGCTTCAGTGATACTGGTGGACTACTGAAACAAAAAGGAGTGTCTCATGGAAGTATTACGAATTTCTAATGGGTCTGACAGGATGTTCCATGAGATTTAAAACTGTAATTTTATTAATGGGCCTTAGGTGCATTCCAAAGTCATTCTAAATATTTTCTAATCATTTAGCATGAACTTTAGTGATACTGGTGAACTACTGAAACAAGAAGGAGTGTCCTAAGCAAGTATTACAATTTTCTAATGGAACTGACAGGGTGCTCCATGAGATTTAAAAATGTAATTATTTTAATGGGCCTTAGGTACATTCCAAAGTCATTCTAAGTATTTTCTAAGCATTAAGCATGAACTTCATTGATAAATTAAAAAATCACATCTCCTCTAAATTACTTAATATAAATTTGCCTGAATGTTTACTTTCACCTATACTATTACAATAAGTGTGTTGTTGTTGTATTTTTTGGATTAGTTCGGATAAACTTCACTAGCATCTGCTTCCAGGCCAGTCCAATTTCAGTAAAGACAACCCTTCCGTGATAAGCTTCATTTTCACGAGATATTGACGAATTATAAATCTGGCATTGATTTGACCAATATCCGTAAACATATCATTTTAGGTAATTTCTAATTTTCGATTACTGGTGTCGTATTAAAACTTTCCCATTTTCGTTTATTTTTTTTTTTCTAGAAATGTCGATTTCGGTAAACTATTTTCCTGTGAATTATCGTGCTCTTTTTCGATTTATTAAAATGATAAATAATATTCCTATTATTAGGGGAGAAGGCATTGCAACAAAGATCACGTTTTATAAAATTCAGATAAGATTTGCCTATTGACCCAGAAAAGTTGAGTTTTATGGAGTATAAGACACTACAGAAACAACTCAAATTATTAAAATATCTGGGATTTATATAATTTCGAATCCAGCTAACAATTTTCTAGAGCACGACTAAGTGGGTCACGGATTGTAAACAGTTTATCACCCTACTCTGGTATAGCAACATAATTGCAGTGGTTTCACCTCATTGTGAGCAATTTTGTGATTGGGGGCAATGGGATTGCTGATTTTTGGGCTAAATCAGGCAAACTGGTGCACCTGAACCAATGACTTCCTTTGCATGTAATAAAATCTGGTGGTTGAAAGAGAAGCAGTTCAAACATTTGTTCTTTAAAATATTTTATCACTAAGCTTTAACCTAAGACAGATAACCCCTGACATTGCGAAATATTTTAAGTAGGAAGTTGGTCTCGAATATCAATAGTTATGGCCGGTTATCGGCTCTCAAGCGCACCTTTAAGAGAGAAAGCTCTGTTAGCTTGAAGAAGAAGCTAGAATTCTAAGTATGGGTTTGAGGTGTTCGCTGTCATGGTTGAAGCTCATTCAATTCGCTTAAGCGGCGGATTAACGGTTTGCAACATGGGCTCCAAAGTAATTTTGGACGTAGATATCTAAGTGAAATAATTTTAATATTCGTAAAAAATTTTGGAATAATAATAACCAAATACCCTGTTTAGAGAGACCAACTAAAATCGTAACACGAACAACCCATTCAAGATTAAAGAGCAAATCGGGAACTCCAGAAATTTCTTTTGAACACTATAAGCTTTTAAAACTAAACTGATATTTTTTTATGCTGGAAATCCATCATTGCTGCTGTAATGTTTATCACTATCCTAGCGTTGTCTTACGGATGATTTTCTTCATATTAACCACCAAAAAATAATCCAAAAACGAAAATTCACTGAAAATTTGCCAAATAGTTACTCAGGGACTGTATTTTGTATCATATTTTTGTTGAACGATTTTGATAAAAGTTTAAGACGTGTAATTTCTGGAAATTTCATTCAGGGATTCCACGTTTGTGCACAGGGCGTAACCAGTCGGAAAAATGTTTATTGGATAGAAGTGCTGGAATTGACAGATGCAAGTAAAGTTAAACCTAACTAGAGTAGAATTAGGTTTAAGAATAATTTAGTACAAACGTCAAGCATCTGTACACGCCCTGAACTAAATGAATCCCAATCCAACCAAAATAAACAAAAATGTGTTGGTTAAAATATTAAAGACATTCAGGCGAATTTTTGAATTTTAGAACCGTTTTTATTAATATTGTATGGGAGGGATTCCAACTGCGACATTATTTTGAGGTTTTGATTGTGCTTTCCGAAAGATCATACAGACATTGGTGATAAACAGGCAAAATCTCCAGATACTCAAATTAATAGGATTAATACAGCTCTAACTTCTAAAGCCTTTTGCATAATTTAAGTTATTTCACTTTGCAACGCTTCACTTTTAATAATTTCTCTTGCTACACTTTTAATTAAACCGTTAATTTTGGTAATTTTATGTTACAGGTATTTGTTAGTGTATTCAACATTAAAATATTTGTAGAGAAACGTGATAATTAGACCTAATAAATCAGATTTTTTGCGAACAGTCAAAGTCTCAAAACAATTTAATTAGAAATAGCGGTCAAAGCCCCAAATTGGGGCAAGTGCATTATTGCCTAATTAAACAGAGTCTTATTTGCAAAATCCTTATATGAATCCATGAAACACTCGAAACTCGTAGTAATAACAACGAAAGTTACCAAAATGTTTAGTTCGCCTGGGTACTTCTGGTAGGATTGAAACATCACAGCTGTTTTCTTCATTAATGAGGTGTAATGCTTAGACTCTAAGATGTTCAAAACTTGTTCGATTCAATATAACCTCCTGGTTAAACTTTCCAGTCAAATCGAAAAGTGTACAAATATTTCCGCGAATCATATCACTAAAATATATTCTTATATACGCACTGTATTCACAAATATTGAACCAAAGTAATAAATACTTTTTACTTATTCAACCGTTTGGAAATGTTTAACAAAAAATTTAAAAATAAAATCTACACATTTATATTGGTTGAATACCACAAAATCCATGTAATACACCAAACCACAGTTTTTTGTAATTTTTTCACAGAACATACAAGTACAAAACCAGACATGCATGTACTCATCGTTATCACTGTTAAAACACAATTAGTACACAATTAATAAACACTTAACGTATTCTCGCGGTTTATAAGAGACATATTCCAAGGCACCATAAATAAAAAATTCACTAAGATTACTGATAATTTTATGATAACATCAAAAACACAAATTAATCAAAATCCAAAAAAATAACAAATTAACTTTGGCTACTTACATGCGCGCTAATTGCAAACGATCTTGCGTTAACAGTCGCTCGACCTGAGGCATTTCGGCTACTAAATCAGCATGTTCCATTTTATATTTCGTCGCGTTCAAATCGTTTTTATATAAAAACAAAAAATAATAATAATAATTAAAATTTAATTATTTTATCTTGCTAATTTGGTTATAGCCGCGATATTTTTTTTGTTCTGTGCTCTTGTCGTAATCGTTGTATTTTCTGTCAATATTGACGTCTTAACATCTGTAAATATAAAATAAAATTATTATATAAATATAATTGAATAAATAATAAAATATAAAGTAAATTTAATTTAAATTAACAATGTAATTAACATTATAAAACGTTTCGTTTGAAAAAAACCGTGCATGCGTGGCGTTGGGATCAAAATAGTTTAAAACTTATTTTTGTCAAAAAGCTCTATGTGAATAAACACATGATCTGATTAGAGTGTCCTTGATATGATAGAGGTTACTCTAATTATCATAGATATTAATGTAATGAAATAGTTAGTGACAGTGTTAAACGGTGTAATCACGCAATTTCGTCCGAACTACTTTGTGGTCCGGACTGTTCAAAAATAGTGCTAATATGTGACTGGTATGTCCGCGTAAACTATATGTTGATAGTGTTTAGATAACTAATATTTGGAACAATGGAGCGCCATAATTTTATCGCGTAGTCAGACATTTTTAACAATGCAGAAAACCAGCCACTTTCAACTGTATGTTTTTGAAGTACCTAGATAACGTCAGCGGTTGAAACAAAATAAATAATTTGCATTCATTTAGGGGTAATAGCTTTGCTGTTTTATTGGTGAGTAATTTTCAAATTGTCATTGTGTTAATCATTTGATTCGTATCAACCCTTATCTACATTTTTGATATTAGTCGAATCTTAGGTGACCAGAAATTTCGTATTTTAATAAATTAAACCACTTAAAACTTTGGCAACGAAATAATTAATCAGGTACTTAATGATTAATTTAACAAACTTAATTTCAGACACTTCTGGGGTTTTAGTTCATTTAGTTCAAAATTGGAGCAATCTGTAGCTCTCGCTATAAATCCACAGGCAACAAATGGATTTTTGAATTTAGGTTTTGGTAAACTTTTAGGCAAACATTTGTTTGTGACATTTGAATATGGAATTGTTTCGATTTTAGCTTTTTGCGGTGATAATTTGGTTTAGATTGTAATGTGTATAAAGACAGCCAATCTTTCTACCCACAAAACGGCGATTGTAACAATAAACTACTTCGACAGTTTTTCCAAGATTTTTCCAGGCACAGCTATCTCTAAAGCGCAAGGATAAATATCAGCCCGGAAATTACGTCCCTTAAATGCCCAATTCGTTACATGTCTGAACTGAGGGCTAGCCACTTCATCGTCTTGAGTCCAACCCATCCATGAACTGCCGAGTGGTTCGAGTTGTGTGACATCAGGCATTGTCATGCATCGGTATAAAATATTCCTCTATATGTCCTGCGTAGAGCACTACATGATCCCATAGAATGTCCTCGATATATCCTTCAGTGGTCAGACTTTCTCTACAATCTCCACCAAGTACGAAAATAGGATTTGTTTTCCTTCAGTGAGTCATATGCCAGCCCATACCATGCACGAACCGCGCACTACGAAAATCGCTCTCCTAGACACCGGTAAACTCGGCCTCTCCTATCAATACCATGGACACAAATTCTGCACTCTTCAGTGAATAGAACAAACCTCTATTGTTCGATGCTCTAATTGATGTGTTCGCGAGCAAATTCAAGTTGCTCTTTCTGGTGCCGGGCTGTCAATTTTGGGCCTCTAGCGAGCCGTCTTGGAGTGAAATTGGCTTTCTTCAAGCGTCTTATTACTATCCATTAACTAGCAGCTCCATCTCGAACTGGACTTAGTTCTTGCTGCACATCGACGCCCTTGAGATGGCGATATCGCAGTGAAGTTAGGACGATAAATCGATCGTCCCTCTCACATGTACACCGATGCCGGCTGGTAGGTGGTCTACGATTGACAGTACCAATTTCCTGAACCATTCTGGATACTCTTGAGACGGCATATTGTCGCATGTTTAGTTGACGAGCGACTTCTTGTTGATTGCGTCCTGCTTGCAATAAAGCAACAACTTGTGCGGTTTTTTTTGAAGTAATACAAATGATTTTGAGGAAACAACGAATGAAACAGATAGAGATTTGTTCAGGTCATCGTCTCATAAGTGACTGATGGCAAATATCGGTCAACATGGTATTGTACAGGAAATTGCAGCACGCTAATTGTTTTCACAAAAAGGTCGCATTTTGCTACGATTGCTCGGGTAAATTCGTTCAGAGGGTCGAACAGTAGGCCCCGGTTCTCTTTCTTAAATTATTTTTCCGCTTTCACGATTTTTATAAAAATTGGTGAGGGAAGGTTTTTGAGTATCTAGCAATGTGTATTATTTTTTGGAAAATATTTCATTTATTTCATTTTTTGGCCCGTTCTATGATCAAAAACCGATTGTGATGGGATCCTTTCTTCGGAAAAAAACAATTATCGGGTCATCCGATAGGGCTCGGGACCCATTTTTTATTTTTTCTACTCGTATAATTTTGATAAAATTATAGAAGGGTTTTCAAGTGCCAGAAAATTCGATTGCGGTTGGTTCAGATTTCCGGAAAATTCGTTCAAAGGGTCAAACGGTTCACTTCGGGTGCTTTTATTTAAACTTTCTCTAGCTCGCTCGAATTTTATAAAAATTGGTGATGGATTTCCCGTGGTGGCCGGGTCCCATTTTTATTTTTATTTGGCTCACACGATTTTTATAAAAATTGCTGGAGGAGCACCTTCTATTACCAGCAACTTCTGATGGCTCCTTTATGTCTCGAAAATTCATTTAGCCTTCTTTTAACATTTTATTTGGCTTGGATAATTCATTTAGGATTCCCGGGTAGGCCACTATGTCACTCCGCACCATGTTGCAGGGTGATGCACTATGTTGCATTATGTTGCACCATGTTGTAGGATGTTGCGCTACATTGTATGTTGTACTGTTGCGGCATGTTTGTTCTTATTGCACCACGTTACGTGGTGTTGCACCATATTGCTTGATGTTGCAGCTTATTGAGGGTCATTGAGTGATATTCCACTATGTTGGCTTGAACAATTTTTATAAAATTTGACGGGTCAGGGTTTTCGAAAGCAAGGAAATTATTAGAACGAGTTCTTTCTATTAATAAAATATACCTTCTATACAGAATAGGCCATTCAGGATCCAATAAAACTTTCAAGTAATTCAAAAACTAAATAAAAAATAATTAAATTTTTGAACATCTTCAATAACAATGTTTTATTACTTTAAAGTTAGGTGTACGGTTAATGCGATCTGTTAGTATGTGAGTATTAATTGTACTAATTGATTTACCCTCCCTATGTCACTGTTCCGGCTTTACCAAACTGTAATAATAATTCTAACTTAATCTAATTATAATATTTTTTGACAAACTCTAATATAAAAATCTAATAATTCCACAACTTAACGCTAAAAGAGAAATTTAGCAACCCAAAGTAATTAATAGAAAGTGATAATAACTTCAATAATAATCTTAATAAAAATCCTAAATATAACATTAGTTGATTATTTAAAAAAACAAAAAATGCCGATGCTGCTCTGATATCATACAACATCTTTAGCGACGATTGGACGTCTATCAAAAAATGCCGGCCTCTCCATTACGCGGATAAAAGAGACCTCATGATATTGGAACACCAACTCAGTAGCATCACGCAGAGAAATCTGAGCATAGCACCAATTCTCGTTGATTGTCAACAAAATAAAAACTGAAGAATATTCTCCCGATACACTAGAAGTTTTAATCGAAACATACCTAAACCGGGTGTTAGACGATTTTATTCGGGGATTAAATGGGGAGCTATCCAAAATGTTAATCATCCAACGATCCCAAGCACTACCAGGCATATGCTTCGTGCCTAGAATTCCAGAATTCAAACTTTAGCAATCTAGTAATACACAAGAGAAATTTTAACAATTCAATAATACCTGCAATAAATCAACTAACCCCTACAAACTAACAAAACCTACAAAAGAAGCCTACGTATACCGCAACACCATATGACCACGCCACAACGAAATATGGCTTATAACATACAGCATCAAAATAATAGGATGCCACCCCCTTGACCAGTTGAACCGAAACCACCAACACTAGGGTCATCTATTAACTCAATGCAGGTTAACTACCAAAATCGTCGCTAACTATCAAACAACATTGAAACGCGAAGCTTCGTATCAGAACGAGCCACGAAAAAATGAAAGAGTTTATTACCTTGAAAATGTCGATGAAGAACAACTGTAATACAATCAGTTAATCAATGAGAATTCGGACATCAATGTATCCGAAGAGAAACAGGACGAAGAAGACAACTTCGAAGTAAATTTTATGATAGCAGCCTCTCTAGCGTACTATACCTAGAGTACAAAACGAGAGATAACAACACTCTCAAGTTTCTCATAGACACAGGAGCCAATAAAAACTTCGTAAAACCAGATCTAGCTGTAAATTCGATACCCACAAAGGCGCAATTCAATATAGAATTTTTCGTACTGCCCGGACTGAAATCATTTGACGGAATAATCGGTAACGACACTTTGAAGGAACTAGCAACCCTCATCGATAGAAAAAACAACGTCTTCAAAGATACCACTAAAGGAGGAAACATCAGCTCAAGTAAATAATCGGGAAATACAAAAACATTATTCCGACCTGTCAATAATACTGAACCAATCGATACCGATATAAAAGCCGAAATTAAGACGAATACCGAAGAACCTATTTATGCTAAATCCCTAGCATCCTATGTATCGCTACCCCGTTAGAATGAGGCGCGAAGTCGAGAAGCAAATTGATCAATTAATAAAAGATGGAATCATAAGACCCTCCAAAAGAACATACAACTCCCCAATATGGGTAGTAGAAAAAAGTTGGACGCTTCGGACATCAAGAAATATAGGATGCTTATCGATTACAAGAGACTGCACGCCATAACAATATCAGATGCGTATCCGATTCCAGATATATCGAACACGTTATAGGGAAAACACGCTACGTCTACATAGACGACATCATCATATTCGGAGGAAAAACCGAGGAAGAATACCTGGCTAATATCGACCGAATACTCTCGAAATTGGAAAAGACCAACATACGAGTAAATCTCGACAAGACTGAATTCCTAAAACAGGAAACGGAATCCCTTGGCTATGTTATAGCATACCAAGGCATTAGACCCGATGAAAAAAAAGGTTCAAAAAACAATTTAAAAAACTTAAAATCATTCCTATAGGACTCACTCCTTATCACAAGCGTTTTATAAAAGAGTACGCTAAAATCGCTAAACCGTTTACAAATTTCACCAGAGGGGGGAAAACGCGCAAATTGTGGCCAATCAATTAAAAAAAGGGAAAACCACTCTCACCAAGGAAGAACATCGCGCATTCCAACAAATTATGGATTTATTGTCATCCACGGAAATACTGATCTTTCCCAACTTCGAAAACCCGTTTGTTTATCTTGACAATAGATGCCTCGAATTTCGAATACAGCGATTGGCGCTGTACTGCCTCAGAGCGAACTTGGCGAAAACAGACAAATCCCGTTCATCTCTAGGTCATTAAACAAAAGAGAAGAGAACTATGCCGTTAATGAAAAGGAGGTGCTTGCCATTATTTGGGCTTTGGACAGTTTACGGAATTACTTATATGGCACGAAAAATCAAGATTGTCACAGATCATCAACCTTTGACATTCTCTCTAAGTAACAAAAACCATAACGCCGAACTAAAAAGATGGAAGTCAAGACTCGAAGTATATAACTACGAATTAATTTATAAACCAGGTTATACCAACAAAATTGCGAATGCCCTATCCCGACTAGAGATAAAGGCTTCTATCAATAGATGGCACAAATCATAGCACGGATCAGGATAATTCAGATTTGATTCCATACTGCGATGCACCGATAAACGGTTTTAGGAAATAACTTCGTTTTACGGAGAATACGAATATTTACGCCTATGAAGAACCACATCCCAATTATCACAGGCATTTTATCAGTTTACGAGATATAACTAAAGAAGACCGGATGAACACACTCAAAGAAAGGCTGAACCCTAGAACAATTAATGGCGTGAAGATTCCGGAACAATACAACCAAATTTTGCAAGAATTATATACAGAACATTTTACTGGATTCAAAATCCGCCTAACTCAAAGAGTCGTGCAAAACACCAAGAACGAGGAGAATAAATTCAGGATTATTCAGGAAGAGCATAAAAGAGCGCGAGGGGGGAATAAAGAATAAATTTTGGAAAAATATTACTTCCCATATTTGGCCAATCTGATAAAGAAGTACACACGAAACTGTAAAATTTGCCACACAAAATAAACGCGATCGCCACCTGGAAAAGGTTAAACTTCAACCTACACGAATACCGACCTATCCAACGGAGATTATCCACATAGACATTAGCTGTATTCATGACACCCATTGATCCAGATCAGTTCAAATTTTATATGGAAAGTTTGAACCAAATTTTGTTTTGGATCACAAGTTTTGAAATCAAATCTAGTAAGCGCCATAGCGTTGTTTCATGAAATTTGAACTGAACTGGATCGATCAAGCGTCAAGAAATACGGCTATTATTGACATCAAAAGAGAAAAGTTCATCACATGTATATATAAGTTCTCGAAATTCACGAAGCTCTACATATAAGGAATAAAATCATCAAAATTTTGCATTATTTCACGACACCCAAAATAATAGTGATGGACAATGAGTCAAGTTTTATCAGTACTAAGGTATCGCATTATATCAAGACGCTCGGAATACAAATTTATATTTCCCCATCCCAAAACAGTGAGGTAAATGAAACAGTGGGGAGAGTCCATTCGATCATCATAGAGATGATAAGATGTCGACAAAATGAACCGATTGCCCCACCAAACGGCAAGTAAACATTGCCATACGAGGTTGGAGACACGATATACGTCGCAATAAAACAAATCCAAGCAAAGGATAAAGAGAAGTTTAGAAAGAAAACTATGGCAAAAAACAACAATGTCACAGTGATAACGGCATCGGGGAGAAAGATACATAAAACTCACATAAAAACATAGCTGAATAAAAATTACCTCTATCATTTTTAGCTCCTGTCTTTGGACAACAACAACGAAATAAAAGTCGACAATCAAACATTCACAGAGACAAACAAACATTCAACATCAAGAGTTAGCACTTCTCAAGTCTTAACATCAGTACTCCAGCCCAATACAAAGGAAAAAGGTGTCAAGATCGATCCAAAATACCTCCACTATTTATACTTAAACAACGTAAAACACCTTCAAAATTTAGTCGCAAAGCATAAAGTATCAGGATTTGCATAGCTATGTTTAACCTCTCAATTAAAAAACCATTCGCCACTCTAAAATACGGATCAATTCATCGAGCAGAGATCACCAAACAACTCGGGATTTAACCAACTAACTTAGAGTTCCGACCCACGGGTCATGGATCTTTAAAGGGGAAGAGTTAACGACCAGGAGCATCCGGCTTAGTTATAAAAATGCTGATTCTTTTCAACGTGCCTTTAGATTTGCAACGTGCCACTTAACTTACATCAACGAAACATGAACACCTAAGTTGCACGAGTTGTTAGATTTAAGTTTAGTTTGGAATTGTATCAATAAAGATTAAAATAAAATTCATTTGTTTTAATCGCTCCGAATTAAAATTCGTAACTTGTATATTGTTCTTGTATATTCTGATCGAGCTTACACAAGTTCCCCAAGTTTGAGACAAAATCTTAAATGGAAATTTCGAGAAACGAAAAAATTAAGTACGAGTTTTCCATAATACTCGTAGCTATTGAATATCAAAACTCTAGAAGAAGAGGTTCCACAGATGTTTATAGAACCTGCCCAAGTTACTCATACTTTAGTAAGGAACACTGCTAAGAGGGAACTATTTATACGTTTTCAACGGTTCTGTTAAAAATTCGCGAGGTGAACGCATTTGAAAATATTTTTCGTGTTTCCTAGAACAGACCATAGAGTTCAGCTATTAAGCCACGATGCGGCTTTATAATCTTTGATTCGAATTTGATTGGATTATATGTTATTATATTATTTACTTCTTTCTGAACATATCGTCGCTTGAGTTCTATCTTGGCGTAAGCGCCAACATTTTAGTTTTGAGAAAATCGACTTTCAAGTTTTTATGGTTTTATTAGTTGAAACGTCTCGTATAACTCGCGATATTTGTATCTAAATCGATTCATTTTACTATGAATTACATATTGCAAATAACATTTTGCAGTTGATTAGTATAGTTTTTCCGGAAAATGGAATTTTAAAATTAAATTTTGATTTTAAAAATAAATCGAGATGTGATATTAGAAGACGGAGATACATTATTCTCCAGTGGATAATTTCAAAGGGAGTTTGGAGTTCAGATTAATAAGGGCCATTTCAACCAATTTGGAAATCTCTTTTAGTTAACATTTATAGATCTGAATAATAAGGATACCTCGAAATAATATAAAAGTCTTATTGTATTTCAAAATATTTATTTAGAGCGTACATACACTTAAATTTGCATACTACAAATAACAATATAACAAATTTCAATTCAGTCTCTTTAAGTAAAAATTAATTTTTAATTAATTCAAATCAAGTCTTTAAGCTAAAACCTAAAATATTAGTGCACAAGAACATTATAGCAAATAAATTTTATAAAATTCTCTATCAGCTTCTGGCATGTACTGCAACATTGAACGGATATCTTTTTTGTTTTCGGCTGACATTTTATATAGAACGACGAATAGCCCAATTCTAGGTACTTTAAAAACGTTTTGTTTCGATACAGGTTTGCGAGTATCTGAGATTTTCATCAAAATCGAAGATTAAATTTCAGCATTATGCCTAGTCCGATATTTTATTGTAGATAAATCAGATTGTTCGTAAGTCAAATTTGCTACTGACGCAAATGGCGGAAATATCATACTAACCGACGCAATATTATAATTTTTGAAATCAATACGTCTCATTTGTAATATTTTAAGTTTAACTTTTGTGTAGTTCATATTTTTTAACGTTTTCATTAAAGAGACGGGACTATAGATTTCTATATCTCGTAAAAATTTCTCGCTCGTACTGTGCACAGCATCTATTTTCTGCACTTGAGAGTACCCTGGCTCCGAAAATTTTTGTTCACTTCTGTTATATGTTTATGTGTTTCCATAAATTTCAAAATCGCAAGTGTGGTTATTCTATTCCTATTCTGTGGAATACATGAGTCGGACCATAGGATAATTTTAGTTATAGATGGATTGTCGTTAACCACACTCTCCAAAATTTTAACTAAAGACGACGCAAGGTCATTTCCGGACCAACAACCCATACCTTCATGCCATATTGCACAATATGTGAGTTTATTAGCACTACAGTGTGCCGTTAAATTATAAACAGAGAATTTGCGTTTATAAAAAAAATTTGACGCATTTGCCCGAGGCAGCGAAAACACATTTTGCAAATCGTAGCACAGAACAACCGTGAATTGATCAGTATTTTTTCGATCAGCGTCTCTTTCGGTTGTTGCCCTCATATTCTTTTCATTGTGTGTTTCATATTCTTTGATTTCGGAAGTGGTGAGCTTGACCGCAACTTTATGTGCCACACATCGGTCGCATTGGTCTTTCTTCGGTTTGTAGAATGACATGTTAAACTCTTCGTTGAACACTTTAGTGTAAATATTTAATTTCACAGGATCGTTAGTCTCACTCAAATATAATGAGTACATTCTACTAATATTCAAACCAGATTCAACATATTGTCTGGTTGTATTGGCTCGGCAATAATGAAAATCAATCACTGGAAAATTTTTGATGTGATCTCTGATGATATTAAGTTTGTATTCAGAAATTTTATACTTTATATGGCTACCATGGGTTGTTGGTGTGTTTGTGCCAACTTCGGTTGCCTTTGTTTTATAAAAATAGTAGACTCGATTTTGACTCACATCTAGCGTAGTCAGTTTTTTTGTAGAAAATATAAGAAGGTATCATGCCTTCTTGATGTTTGATTTTTAGTTCTTTTTCGTGCTGTTGGTACTCTTCTGATAAAATTCGAAAAAAAGCAAGTTTAGCGTTCGCATTAAGACTCCAAAACATACTATACACTTTATGTCGATCGGTTTCATTAAAATTCAATCCACATTTAAAACAGCACTCTTCAGTACATGAATCAGTAACACGCCACGCCCGTTGTCACTTTCCTTTAGCATCTTCATATTCTCGACCTTGATTCCGCATATTTTTTTATATTTTTTCTCCACAATGATGGATAGGTCTGCTTTTTACGAACTAATTGTTTATCAATTGGATTATCACGGATTTCAACTGATTCGTAAATTTCATCTGAGATGGTTGGTATTGGTAACAAAGGTGCAAATTCTTGAATATTAAACGCGGTATTATTAGCTTCCATGATACCAGATGTTTCCAACAAAGATTTGATGATTGAACTGCGTTGTTTGTTGCCTTTATTTGCTCCATCTTTACGTAAATATTAAATAGGCGTTAGCTCAAATTTATTATATAATAAATAAAACCGATTAATTACTTTTGTCTATACTCGAATTTTCTTTCGTTTCGATACACAATTCGAATCGTCTGTCTCAATTGCCTGAAAATTAGGTTCCGCATCCGAGTCATTGAAAACACTGCTTTCTGAACATTCCGAACTACATAAATTTATTAAATTTAATATGCTAAATTTAATTAATATTTTAAGTATAAATGATATCTATATAATTTTAAACAACGTGCAAATCAAACTTACCATTCAGCTGCCGGATCTATAGGTCTAACCGGTAACGACAATGAGATGACATTTTTTATCGACGTTTACTCACCACGGTGGTTTGTGCAAAACTAAAATATTTGTATCCCACACGTTATAAGGATACGTAAAAATATCACGTGACAAAAACACAATAATTTTGATTGGTTTATTTAAGGAGATACTCTAAATCAGAACCAATATTGGAAATTGGCGGTTACACCGAACAAAATAAAATTAGTTGCATTTAAACCAAAATAGAATAAATTCGAAAGATTGTCTAGGTAGGTATGAAAATGTTCAAACACCTAAATTACGTGTAATGTAATGGAGATTGAACATAACAAAACATTTAATTTTGCTGTTGCATTGATATAAACTAAAACCGCATTCTGTAACTTGAAAACTGTAGCACTTAGAACAATTTTTAATTGCATTAGCGGAAAGAGCAGAAAAAGAGCGAATCGATTGCGGATTGAAAACTGCATATAAAAAAACCTAAAACAAAATTTTAAGTCACAGTATCATAGAAATTCCTATGGATACAATTACAATACTATTAGTAGAATAAAACAATTAGTAAAATAAAATTTGTTTTAAATCCGCAACTATTGTTTTGCGTTTGTACGGGGAATCAGAAAAAACGATTTGTATGGAAATCAATACAAATTTTCTTGGCTACTTTGATTTATAGCAATTGTTTTCCATTTTATTTATATGCATTTTACAATCCGCATTCAATTCGCTCCCGCGGATTCTATAATCGACTTGATTATAATTCATTGAAAACTGAAATTTCATGTTGATGGCACTTACACCAAGATAGAACTCAAGCGACGATATGCTGTACTGCTCTAGTTGATTTGTTGGTTTATGAATAGTTTCATCCACTGTTCTAAAACGAAAATTGTGCGCCACAGACAAATACGCAGGTATGATTACCAAAAATCAAAATCTCGCCTCTAATATATTATTATTTTTCACACACGTTCCACAATTTATAAAGTTATTTTATTACCGACATATTACGAGTATGTGTGTACGAGGCTGCGGAATAATAGACAGATTTAAATTTTATTGATTAGGCGAATACCACCAACGTTCGTTCATGAAAGATGATGTAAAATGGATTAAAGCTTTTATGGTACGATTACGATTATTATTTTTTTGTTATTTTTCAGATTCTATGGTTTCCCCGTCTTGCAAATACACAAACTTTTTAATAAGATATTATTGTTAAATTTCATTTCAATGGGAGTAATTTTCAACAATAATAAACATTCTGTACATGAAACACAACATAAACATGTACGTGTATCATCTCTCTGAGTACATAAACCTGAACCACAAACGATACATGAAATTTCATTTTAAAAATTGATTGTATTTTTGTGTTACTGAAGGGCAGAGATCCTTAAAATATACGCCGCGTACCATTTCTCCTTTCATACGCATTTTATCATAAACGAAGTGCAATAATTTCACATTACGTAGTTTTAATGGGAATAAAGTTACTTAAAATTAGGCCTATGGTCCAAAGTAAATCAAATTACCGGAAACACTGGTTTGCAAAGGATTATACTTGTTGACGTTATATCAAAAAACACAAAATTTTGCATAAAATTTTTTCCTTTTGTTGTTTCGCATTTCCATGTAATTTTCGGTTACGATGTTGTTTGTAATACAAAGTAGACGTGTTAGATATTATGTATATATACTGATTATGTGGGGTATTTAACAACGGAACCGAAAAAATTATCCAACTGTAAAAATGATTACGAATTTACATATTAATGTTTATTTAAATATATTTACAAAAGGTGAATTTTGGATCCGATATTCCGATATGTCTTACCTTTTTTAAAATTGACGTGTTTAAAACTTTTGAGTGACATTTACCAGGTAAATTTTGTTTCTAAATCATTTAGGCAGAAACTTCGAATGTATATATAGTATGTTTACATTTTTGGAATAATCATTAAAAATTCATAATTGCGAAAATACCATTTTGTGACGAACGAAAAATTTATGAAAATTGTTGTAGGTAAACATTGCTGTACGAGTATACGTTATCATTTATGTACATAAAATAAAAAACGCACACGTCATAATTCGGTATAAAAATTACATGAATTATAAATTAACTTAATTAGTTATGATAATCAATCACCTTAGTTTGTATATTGTTGGCGTCGATACACTTTAGAGATAAATTAATTTACATTTAAATCACATAATAAATTTCAATGTTGTGTACAGTTACTTTTTGGTGTAGTTGTTGTGATTAAACCACAAATATTAATTAAAAGTCACTTTCGAAAGTGATCTGTGGCAATATTAATTTTTATTAGACAAATTGTATGTTTGATCCTAAACCCGATCCCATTGAAAAAACTACGAAGTTTGATGTTTTACTTTGCAGAATTATTAAAACAAATTTCTGAGTACGAAATAAACGATCTTGATCATGCCAAACATAGAACATATTTTATGACATATTGAATCTCTTTCAAAAATATTGCCAGTCCGAAAAATACCGTATTAAAGTTAGCCGAAATTTTTATTATGCTGTTCCTAAAAAACAACTACAAAAATTACAGTAAGAATTTTTAATTCGAAACATTTAAAACAAATTACCCAAAGCAAATTTTTCTAAATGCTTTATTAGATGTTTGGGGAGGTAAAATGTTAGATTTATAGTGACATGTTCAGAAAATATTTCAAATGAAGTGCCTTCTATTGAATACCATTTTAAAAACGTCAAGTCAATTTTCATGTTGTGAGTCCGGAAAAACTCGATTGAATATATCGCACACTCAGAATTTGAAAATTTGCCAAATTAACCGCTTAAAGTGTCATGCTGAAAATAGATTCACATGAAAGGTCTTAGTGATGCTCATACCTGGAAGAAATTTCAGGTCAATTTTCATGTTGAGAGTCCGGGAAAACTCGGTTAAATATATCGCACACACAAAATTCGAAAATTTCTAAAAATTAACCGTTTAAAATGTCATGGTTGGAAATAGATTCAAATGAAAGGACATTAAAAAAAATTTCGGAATGATTTTCGGGTCAACTTCATAGACGTGTACAGGCGTACGAAACAAAGAAAGGTCAACACATCGGAATCGACTGAACAAATTAATAAAATAGTTTGATTCTCTGAACCAAGATCAACAATCAAAAATATGAAAGGGATAGGTTAGGTTTCAGTGGCTGCTATCGCATACTTAGACCGATTAAGAGTGATCCTTAGTGTGATTAATATCGTGGATCGATTCAAATTCAGCTTAGGCCATACTTGTTTCGCTACCCTGCCAGTCGGACTGGCGAGCCACCTAGCATTTACCAAGGAAACTGCTTTCCTATGGTTTGCTGCTTTCAGCACAAACATAGGCCTTAATACACATTCACTCTCTGGTTCAGACCAACTGAATATTGAAATATTCACTCATCTCGTTAAGAGATGTGTGATAATTCAACACCAACCTTGAGGCCAGGGAAACGGAATTCAGTGAAAGAATGGCCGCCCGACTGTCCACATAAATAGTGATATCAGTCAACGATATTACACTATGCTTCAACTAGTTCATGACCCCTTCAATCGCTATAACTTCAGCGTACACACTGCAGTAATCAGGGAGACGAAAGGATAGACCCACATTTAATTCCTCACAAAACACACTAGCTCCCATTCTACCATCGAGCTTGAAACCGTCGGTGAATAATTTATATGTCCCGGTTTCCACAGAGAGACCACTAATGAGCAAACAGGCTGCCCTCTGCACCTTCCCCATCATGTTTCTGTATGATAGTTTCTCCAGAGCTGGCCACCATACACTCACACCATATAGAATGCCACAGTGGCCTTCTTCACTCTTTCTATCGTATTTGATTTCCAACTGAGCTTACTGTCTAGAAGAATCCCTAGAAATCTCACCTTATCAGTAAAGGCGAGCATAGTACCATTCAGGTACTTTCCCGATACAACTATCGCTACGTCATCGGAATCAGCAACCACACTTATTCCTTCCCTTCTAGTTCCAACAGTAGTCCGTTGATTATAATATTCCAAAAAAGGGATGAGAGGACACCTCCTGAGTTGTTCCCCGAACAACCCGTGTTTTGACGGAGACTTCCCCCATCCCCGCAATAACCCTTCTGCTTCCCAGCAAGTGATTAATTAGCCTGGTTACTGGGTGTTCAATCTCAGTAGCAGCAACCCTTCGCTAATTGCCTCCACCTTCACGTTGATGAAAGCGCCCTGGATATCGAGAAATAACACCAGCGGGAATTCCTGGAAATCCAGTGACTTCTCGATTTCTCGAACCAAGGCATATAGTGCCGTGTTCACGGACTTACCCTTATGGTACGCATGTGCCCAGTTTTTGGGTATAATTCTCGAACGAATATGGACATCCAGCAACCTTTCCACGATTTTCAGAAGACAAATATATTAGTCTTAAGTCCTTAGGGTTGCTATGCGAGGTTCTACTTTCAGGATGAAGTTCACCCTAGCCTCCCTCCATTTCTTCCTGATGTATCCCAGTTTCAGACACCCTTTAGAGATACCTCCAGCCAAGGAAGTAAATCCTTCGAGTTCTTCTGAATTTCTGCTGGTACAATCCCATCCGGACCAGTTGACTTAAAGGGCTTAAAACTTTTAATAGCCCATTTCATATTCAGTATATCCTCTGTACACAACAGTTGGGCCCGCAGTCATCGATAGACTGGATATTCAAAACCGTGTTGCCCGGCGTTTGATAGTGAGGCTTCCTCACCTTTCCACATTTGATTGCTGTGAAGACGTTTCGTGTTATATCCAACATTGCCGGCCGCCCTAAAGTATTTTAATACTTGTGGTTCTGGTTGTCTGGAATAGGCAGCAGGCACACCTTGTACGCTTGTATACACTGTTCTGGTATCTTAATGTGACGACTCGAACTCGTCATTTCGAAGGTCATTTCGCCCATGATACGCCGTAAATGATGCTTGGACGATTTTACGCCTGCTTCCCACAAGCCGGTAAAGTGTAGCGAATCAGGAGGAATGAAATTTCAGATGGTAGCATTCTAAGCCAATAATGCAGCAATTTCTTAAGTGACATCTCTCGTGCTCTGCTGATGCAATAATGCTATTATACGAGTACCTCCGACGAAGTTGGTTGCGAAATCGCTGTACAGCTTTTGGGTTTTGCCTCTTCGCGCGGCGAACCATTTAAACCACGCGATGAAGGCGTTTGTGATGAGTTCGGACACCAGCTCTTCGTAAAGAGGCAGACAGAAATACAAATATACCCGTTTTTTGACGCAACGAAGATTAGCCCTTAGTTGCTAGCTCGTCGATGCGCGATGGCGAAAGCACACAACACATTTACGTGCTTCCGTAAGTGTGCCAGCATAAGCTGTGGATCACCGTGTATTTTTGTTTGATATGCTTGGGAAATGACTAAATTCTTAAGCTGGTTGGCTTTGGGAAGAATCATCGGATGCTTCCGTGTGTATTGCATGTTCGATTCGTTCAGCCGCTTTCCGACCCGCAAATCGTAATATACCGTCACTGCCGACAAAAGGGTTCAGAGATCGAAATGGGCTCTTGTCTAATAGATCTTCTTCGGTTTGGCACTTTGATATCTTCTTAGCAAAATACGATTCTTGAACCAGCTTGACCCAAAACTTGAATGCCAAATTGAGCTCGAGCACGGTGATGAAGTCAGTCCCCACTCTCGAATGGGTTGATGTGCTGGGATATCGATGTTGAATGAGACTTCTGTAGAAGGCTGTGACACAAAGAAATTTTCCGATGAATATCGAGCGATAGGTTGAGTTTAATCCAAGATTCACGAGAGCCGATTGGCCACAAACGTCTTCCAGCGACTAGGTGAGCTGCGTAGCCAACTAAGTACTTCTTACGCAACCTTGGCCTTTGATGGCATCATTGTGCCTATGCTTCCTCAGAGCTGTCGCTGAACCCGTGAACTTGAAGATGATTACGAATTGTCGAATGATGTGTCCACCGATCAGTTCTGGCAGTCTCCAATGATTTCAAATTATCTCGATAAGTGTGTTATCCTTGAGCGATTGATTTTGGAACCACTTCATCCCACGATATGCCGATTACCCACCCATTCTTGCAGTATGATTTTCGCGATAATTATGGTAGGAGATATCCCGCCGAGCAGATTGAATATCTTTAATGCCTCCGACAACATTGTTCATTTTTATTGGTGCACGAATATCCAATGACGCGGTGATATGGAATCCAAAACAATCGACCGAAGGTGATTAATGCAGCCCGAGTGTTGTGACTGTATCGTCCCAGTTTAGCTCAAGTTGACCCTGATGCTCACAGAATTCGGTTGGTATCTCATTCGGTTGGTTGGAGAAATTGCAGATTGGTCGACGATCAGATCGTCGACGAAGAAGTCTCTGGATCCGACTTTAACTCCAAATGGGTATTTCTGCTGTTCGCCTCGTGCTAGCTGAAGGATGGTGCGAATTGCGAAATACGGAGCGCTGGCAATACCGTACATGACGATGCACCGGCTTCGAGTAGAATATCTATATTGTTGGGTCGATAGTAATGAGAATCAGCAAATTTTAATTACCCCAAGTGTGGCCATTGATGCGTGTCAATTGGTTGAAGCGGCAGCGTGCCTGTGATCTTCTCTACGACGAGGGCTATGATCGAGATGGAAAATGTACTTCCGACATAATGCTAACCCGGGATCCCAAATCCAACAAAAGCTCGAATGACAAAGTTTAAATTTGAATGTAAGTTTCATTGCGATAGTGCGTCCACTCGTATAGTGCCGGTCATATTCTGACTCGTCGTGCGTTAATTCTCGAGTTGAACGAACTTCTCCGGTTTCCCAAGATGTGTTGTCGGTGGTGCCATAGCCCTCGATGGTTGCCGTTAAACTATACGGTTGATAAGTTGTCCTGCGCTCCACCTTGCCGAAGAGGAGTAACCATGTTTCGTATTTTGTGCGAATGGTGAATCGTTTACGCCGCAGAGGCAACCATCCTTCTACAGTTCTCCGACAGACAGCCGTTTGACGGCTCCGAGTAGAATAGCTATCTTGTTGGGTAGTAGGATAGTAATGAGAATTAGCAAATTTCAATTACCTCAATTGGTTGGGACGGCAGCGTGCTGCCTAAAGCTGACCTGGGATCCCGAATTCAACAAAGTTTAAGTTTCAATGTGATACGATGGCGATTGTTGTGGTGAGCAATACATTCTTACTATAATCAGTTATATGATGGTCGATGCGAGAGTGAGGGATCGTTCTCAAATCTCGCGAGTAAACATTTAGATTAAACTTTTCTAATAGAACAGGAGAATCGATACCGCAGTTTAGTAATTGGCGAACGAAAATCATGTCTCTTACAACTTAGCGCTTACTGCGTGGTTGTAAGTTAACTGATTTGCGACAACTTATTTGGTATGGAAGCAGGTTGAACATGTGCATTCATGTAGCCCGCATAAAGCAAAGCAAAGAAATCTACGTTGAACTGCTCCAATTCTTTTTATGTGATACATCATAACAAGGCGACCACACCTCGAACGAAAGTTGAATAAAGAGCCTTCGTAACATACGGATTACCGAATTCTTTTGACCAACGCTGAATGAAACCGAGCGCGGAGTATGCTTCATTGATAATACGATCGTCTAAAATTAAATTCCCTGTCACATATGACCTCCAAATCACGAACAGAACTGACTCTGGTAACGGCATCGTTGTTAATATAGTAGTCACGAGAAATGGACTGTGTACGATTGCGACAGTAGGTGATTGCTTGGCATTTGCCCACAGTCAACCCAAAGTTGTTTTTTGCACGCCATGTGGAGAAATTGTTGTCTTCCTGGCATCGGCGTATATAGCTATAGAAAATTTGCTAATCGAACATTCAACGTCGTTGATAGACAGAAAAAATTAGCCCCAAATGGTTGCTTTGGAGCACTCCAGATGTTGCCGAGAATTAGCAGATTAGCTGATGACCTGAACAACACATGATATAAACGGTCTTTTTGATAAAAGCCCATCCAACGGAGAAGTTTAAGTGGGAAGCCAAGAGCCCTAAGCTTAAACAAAATAAAATGAAACCATGCTGATTGTCAGAAAACAACGGTTTACAATAAAAGTACAGTGAACGTACATGCCACACGGTTTAGGAATACAGGACAATTTTACGATCGACCTGTAATTACAAATGTCCGATTTGCAGCCGTTGGTATGGATTGGAACTATATAAAGCAACCTTTTCAAATATTCCAAGCGAAAGCGAATTTTGTAAAAGCGCAAAGAATGTCACTACAGTTTGGATTTTTTTGTACCACGAAGTGGTAAATGAGGGTTGTTTGAACTATTTGCGATGATGTATATGAAGTAATCCTCATCGGGTTCAAAATCGCTGTAATAAATCGGGTAATGAACCGGTAATAATAACTTTAGTCACAAAATAAACCCATAGGCATAGAGTCCAGTTACCTTGCTAACTCTAATAAGTGCTAAAGCTATTGATGTTATGTTTGGCATATTACATTCAACTTGCGCTTTTCTGAAACCACACCCAAACCTTTCAATGTAGATGTTGTGTTCAATTTTCATTAAAATTTGTAAAATTGAAGAAGCAAAATTCTTAAGAACAATCCCGTACTCCATTCTTTAAGGATTATGTGTTTCTTGTTTTTGCCAGTATTGTTTATTCGAAGATAAAAACGAAATTAAACACAAAAACGTTTAAACAGAATCCCTCCATCTTTATATTCTACAGAATTACATACAAAGCTATCATAGACTTACGTCTTTATCAGCATTGTTACGAACAATTCACAACAACATCAAAAAATCAAAATAAAATTTCGGAAAAATTCTTAATCCTCGCTCTGATTTAAGCACAAAATACAAAATCCGTATACAACATACTTATTATAAGACAATACCGATATGATTGGAACGTTTCTTTCGCTATTCAGCAAAAAATTTCATTCAACGTCGGAGAACAATAATTCCATAAAACGAATAGTGATAAGAATCTAATTATTAAACGAATATTGAGATGATAAAACGTGGAAATGATACAACAAACACCCAATTGATTTAATCGTAAAGAGAAAATCGTTTATTCGTCTGCTATTCACCCACCGCCCCTTCCCTCGTACAATTCAATGGTTATAACCACTTTATGTACGCCTGCGATATTCCTCCATTAACCTTGTGTTTCGAGCGCGTTAATTTTACTGTTTCAAGATTCTCTTCAAATCGTATCCACATGAATAATTTTATAGACTCTTCTTAGTTTCAAGATGTTTCTTCTTAACGTATATTTTAGCAAAGGGATAAAATTTTCATTTGATTGAATTGACGTTGAAATTTTTCCGATTTGTTATTTGTTCTCGTCTTAGGTTTTGTGCTAAATTAGTTTCACGGTATTTCAATCATAAAGTTTTTTGTTATATACCAAATGACTGGATGGGGCGCGCAAGGAAAAATCAATTTGTCTCTTTATGTAAAAGTGGGAAATGACAGTACATCATCAATGAAAACTTGTGCAACACGTGTGAACATATTTTGAACTATATTTTGTCTAAGTAGGATCGATGAGCAGTATTAAATGTGTCCAGAATGCATCAGTGGAAGCTTCCATAGTGGCATTTTTGTTTTCCGCAAATACTCTGAAAAGAGTATCATTTACGAGACCAGCAACTATGAACTAATGATTCTAAATTAATTTTGCAAGAATACCGACACAGACCAGTTTTCCAAAGCTTAAATGGAAATGACGATTTTTTTAAAAAAAAAACTGTTTTCACCTAAATTTGGCACCTGTGAAGCCCAAACAGATTGATTGATCGGGATGAAATTTGATACTTAAGCTTTTTCCATAAGTTGTCAGATCCAGGAATTTTTAACCGACATCGGTGTACCGGAAGTGGCAGCTTTAAATTTCAAACAAAATTAGTTCAGATCATTTTTTAAATTTTACCGGAAGTGATGAGTTTTGATAAAACGAAAATGTATTTTATTAAAAAGGCATTTCTACAATCCAGGTGGATTAACTAATGTATGTGAAGTAGCCCAGAACGTCATCCCAGAAAAAATAAATTTTTGCATCAGGTAACACTAAAGTTATATGTTTATACCAGTCCAGGATTTCATTAAAATTATTTAAATTGACAATAATTCAGCTCAAGAAATATTAAAACCTCGTAATAAAACATATTGCATCGGAAGTTAAGAATACATTCGAATCCAGACATATTTGAACCAGATTTTTTAAAATAATTACATTAAACTAAATACATGTGAGCCTAGTCACAGGCTTGAAATTTGTAACGGATGGTAATAGACATAATGACAAAGTGGTTAAAACAGGTTTAATGGTTATAAGTATACTGACGAGTTGTTACTATTAGGTTTGGTTCCCGGAACACTTTGTTTCCAGGAGTTATTAAAGCAAATGCCTGTTAAATGTATTGGCCCGTTCAAATATGAGCCTATTGTGCCAATCACAACAGTAGGATTATCTTGAAATTTTAATGGTCAGTAACGGACACGATTATAAGTGGTTACTACCAGGTTTGGTTTCCGGAACTCGTGGTTTGTTCAAACCATGAAGTAAAACATTTTATATATTGGACCAAACGCGTGTGCACCTGCAGCGATAATCAAAATGGTACCTCATTAACGGTACGGTTTGTGCTCGCATTATCAGGCAGATGAAATTTGATGTATGTGCTCTCAAAGCAATTCAGTTCTATACCATGAACACATTATAGCCATTCGAATGACTAATGACTGGGAGTATTTCAGTGGCCCTAACCTGAAGAACAAATCCTGAATAGTTTATTGAGCCGCACATATCACGGCAATGACTCAGAATTTTATATAAAATTTTTTATGAAAATTATATGAAATGTTTTACTTCATGGTTCAAACACACCACGAGTTCCGGAAACCAAACCTGGTAGTAACCACGTATAATGATATCCGTCACTGACCATTAAAATTTCAAGATAATCTTCCCGTTGTGTATGGCACTATAGGCTCTTATTTGAACGGGCTAATACATTTGACAGGGATTTGCGTTAATAACTCCTGGAAACAAAGTGTTCCGGCAACCAAACCTAATGGTAACGAGTTGTCATTATACTGACTACATACCATACAAATTTCAAGTAAATCGTACCGTTCTGATTGGCGCTACAGGCGCACACTTGTTTGGCCCAATATATGAAATGTTTTACTTCATGGTTCCCAGAAACCTCAAGTTCCGGAAACCAAACCTGGCAGTAACCTCTCCTTTTTAATAGTCAGTACCAGACATGATTATAATGTCCGTTACTGACCATTTAAAAATTTCACGATAATCCTACCGTTATGACTAGCACTATAAACTCACATGTACAGGGTTTTCCAATAGGAATGATATGATTTTTAAGTGAAGTTTCGGCCATTTGTAATATGTCATGATCTGTCATTTTTTGTTTCATTGTATTCAGTAATGTTTACAATTTCGTCATGGTGAGATATACGCAAGAACAACGTTTACAAATTACAATTACAAACAATAACGATTTTTTTAAGAAAACCATCTTCTCCGATGAGGCTCACTTTCATCTGAGTGGTGCGGTAAATAAACAAAACTGTCGATTCTGGTGCGAAGAAAATCCACAAATTATTCATGAAAAAACATTACATTCACCTAAATTGACAGTTTGGTGTGGTTTTTGGTCTGATGGAATCATCGGTCCGTATTTTTTTGAAATGAAGCTGGTAACACTGTTACTGTCAATGGAGATCGGTATTGATCGATGATAACCAACTTTTTATGGCCGAAATTGGAAGAAGTTGATCTTGACAACATTTGGTTCCAACAAGACGGAGCTACGTGCCACACAGTAAGTGCAACAATTAATTATTGCGAGAAAAGTTTGGATCATATCACTCTTATTGGAAAACCCTATATTTAGTTTAATGTAATTATTTTAAAAAATTTGGTTCAAATATGTCTGGGGTCTGAATATATACTTTCTTTTCCATGCAACATGTTTTATTCCGAGGTTTTAATATTTCCTGGGCTGAATTATTGTCAATTTAAATAATTTTAATGAAAACCAGGGCTGGTATAACATATAACTTTAGTGTTGCCTGATGCAAAAATTTATTTTTCTACGATGACTTTCTGGGCTAACTTCACATACATGATTAACTATTCGAAATCTTTTCTGAAATTTAAGCAGGGATAATATTTTTTGATTATACAAGACAGTTTTACCAATAGTCTGGTAAACGTCCCAGACTTTCGAAACCAAGTGTTATGTATTCGAGATCTATTATACATGCGTGGTAAAAAAGTCGAATGTTGGCCACAACATATTCACTCCTTCATTTTGGTTTTAATAATCTTAGCAAATATAAACTAAAGTTCACTCGCTGACACAGTGAGCTAACATGGCCACTCCAAGTGAGTTTGGAACTCAATATCAACCCACAGTTGTTAACAGTTGAAACATATGTTATTGCATCATTACCCTAAACAAGATTGGGCTTAAAACTGTTTGGATTGTTTTTATATAAAAACTAGCTGACTCGGCAAACTTCATTTTGCCCAAAATAGATTTTCTGATTGAATTAATTTCGAGCATTCACGATTCCACCCGAATTTTTTTTCTTTATCGAAAATTATCGATCGTTAACAGATGACGCAATAAGAATAATAATTTCAATTATAGATTGAATGAAACACTTTTCGAATTGGAAAGCTGACCCGACAAACTTCGCCCCGCCCAATATTTGGCGAAAATAAAATAAAATCAAGTATTAATTTAATTGAATTCTATCCGTTTTATTGAAATCTAAAAAAATGAATAGATAATGTGAATTTAAGGCTGCATGATAAACACAAATTTTTATTCTCTGCTCCGGAGCGTAAATGAAGAATGAGGATGGTTTCCCAACTCGGGAACACGCCACATATAATTGGCCGTGTGAAAAGCATGACATTTTCAGATTTATGCCGCACACTTCCAGCGACTGCCCTTGCGACTTGTATATGGTCATTGCAAATGCAACTTTCACTGATGCGTTTGAACTGGAACGAGAAATCGGTTGAAGTCAAGGAAATTTGCGGAATTAAGCATTATTCTCCCTTTAACGGACCTTTCAAAAACCTTGCCACTATCACATTGCTCATTAGCTTCGTCACAATCAGTCGGGTTCCATTGCACAGTTTCGGGGCATGAAGATTTCGTAGCATAAAGATGACAGATCCAACTTTGGGACGCAAATGATGATTCAGGCCGCCAGGAAAATTCAAAGAGTTTAGGAATTCCACTGGATAATTGACAATATCGTTTTCGTGTTCAACGCGATCGATCGATTTGTATGAACGCAATTCTCACGTCACTGACATCAATATTTGTCGCTGCTAAAATTGCGCGGGCGCTCAAGCAATCATAGTTACGATAATTTTGACCAATGTTCGGATATAAAGAGTGATCCAATAGGAGGTACTTTTTCCAATTGGGATTCTCATTGGGATTCATGCGTCACTACTGTCATGTTCATATGACATTTGTGTTCAGTATTCATTGGCATTTCACCATGAATAGACTTACGCGAGAACAACGTTTACAAATTGTGGAAATTTATTTCAAAAATCAGTGTTCAGTGAAAATTTGTTTTCGTGCTCTTCGACCATTTTATGGTATTCATAATCGTCCAACTGAACGCACTATTCGCGGGACAATCAATAAATTTCGAGCCACGTTTTCATTATTGGATATTCATCAACCGATTAGAGTACGTACAACTCGATCTTTTGTGAATATTGCTGCTGTAGCTGAAAGTGTACGTGAAGACCGCAATCAATCAATTCGTCACAATTCTCAAGCTTTGGGTCTCTCGTATGGCACATTGTGGCGTATTTTGAAAAGAGATCTTGGTTTGAAAGCATACAAAATATAGTTTGTTCAAGAATTGAAGCCGATTGGCCTTCCTTTGCGTCATCGATTTGGTTTATGAGCGTTGGAACAGCTCCAAAATCTCCGTTTTTTTATCGAACAATTGTGTTCAGCAATGAAGCTCATTTTTGGCTGAATGGATACGTCAACAAACAAAATTGTCCTATTTGGGCTAATGAACAGCCAGAAGAGATTCAAGAGATTCCAATGCATTGAAAAATGCACTGTTTGGTGCGCTTTATGGGCAGGTGGCATCATCGGACCGTATTTCTTTAAAAATGCGGAAGGACAGCGTGTAAACGTCAATGGCGCAAACTACAGAGCAATGATAATGAATTTGTATTGCCAAAAATTCAAGATATTGGTGTAGTCGACTTGTGATTTCAACAGGATGGGGCAACGTGCCACACAGCAGGCCAAACCATCGATTTATTGAAAGAAAATTTTAATGAGAACATCACATCAAGAAACGGACCTGTGAATTGGCCACCAATATCTTGTGATCGAACGCCGTTAGATTACTTTTTACGGGGGTATCAGAAATCGATAAACCACAATTCCTGCACTAGAAGCGAACATAACACGCGTAATTAACGAAATATCGGCGAAATGCTCGAAATAGTGCTCGAAAATTGGACCCATAGAATGGATCATCTAAGAGTCAGTCGCGGACAACATTTAAAAGAAATTATTTTCAAACATTAAATGTCATAAATCAAACTTACGTCATAAATACAATTTTTGATTATTAAATTGATTTTAATGAGTTTTATTTCAAAAAAACTTCCGGAAGCTCTTATTGGATCACCCTTTACATTAGTGATGAGTTCATCTTTCGTTGAAGTGAATTGGCAAATTTCAGATGGAATCGATATTAAACCGCTGGAAGTATCTACCGGAATTTGCCCATTTCCGATACTCAGCAGTTCTTTGGAGAAAACTTCTGCGGTTCTATCCTGTTGCAGGAACACTCGTAAATTCATACTCAATGGAATGGTTTTCACATATCGCCACAAATAGGATGACTTGATACATGCGTTTAATTCATCTGCTGCCTTTGATTTCGGAATCACGGGTTGCAGCAATTTCGGTGGATGCGAGAGCTAACGCAATGCCACTTTGAGTACGTATTGCTGCTAATATTAATGATATCAGGAACGTTTTCCATGTTCCGCCGGACAGAAACATTTGTTTGTACTTGTTGTTGCAAAGTTATCATGCCGTAAGCACGCTCGCGTTCAAATTCACGATTCAATACATCTTTCAACATGTCGAAATGATCATAGCGAAAAGTGTACGAACTTGATTGGCAGGCGAAGAAGCTATTGCATCGTCTAGCGTTTGATTCCAGTGATTGTCGTGTTCAAGCAATTGTAACTGTTGACATGATTCTCGAAATGTTGCACACACCGAAAGTAGAAGCAATCGTTGTTCTTTGATGGATTGTTGAAATTCGTCCCAATGCACCACTTGAAAACAAATCTGGATACTCATCTACTGGTTGGCCTTGCTTTCTGCCTTCATTCCAAGTGTAATATCGGGACATATCCGCGTAAAGCAATGTTCTCGCAAACAGATCAGTAGCGCAAGTTGAAAAGAAACTCGTTAATATTTGGTCATTCTCCAAATGAACTGCCAGATGCACAACAGTTGGATGACGTTCTTGAATCGCAAATGAAAATACTATCCAGAGTGTTTCGTTGCGATTCACATATCGGTCCATTTAAAACTTGCTGATTTCATCTCGTTCAACGCCAATACGTAATCTCGTTCAATGCAAACTTACTTAATCTATTTCACCGAACTGCAATACTCAACATTGATATGTGTTCTAAACGCCTTAGACAATATTGGCGAATATGGCACGGTCCATGTGTTATCAACTACGATATCCGTTAATTTCAATTGAGTGATGAATGTTATGCCATTGTTATCTGGTGAGCGACGCCGATAGAGTGGATATTCATCGTTTCCAGTTTGAGTTTCCGAAATAAAAGTACGTAGATAGCGTTTTGTGCATTTATTGTTGGACATACAAACCGAAGTGGGATTGTGTTGTCCGCATGGTCCGTGGAGCATATTGGTCTTCACCACTTCGTGCAACTCTGGACCTATCTCAGGATCAGGAATTTCGGCGGAAATTATGTCATTAATTTGGTCTGGTGTAATATTGTCCACCATCCAAAGAAGAATGTGCGCGTGCGGCAAACCTCTTTTCTGCCACTCAACTGAATACATCCAGCATCGGACAGTAGTATTATATTTGTTTAACATATTTTTTGTAGGCTGGTTTAACGAAGTGAGACCTCATGTGTATTACGGCATGGCAAAGAAAAAATGGTTTTTAATTTTTATTTTCGTTTGTAACGATAAGTAAGTCTTCGATGTGATGAAAGGTGTGAAAGAATTTATCTGGCTCAACAATATTTGTCGAAACAGGGTCGCAATTGCAAGGGAACGTCAGACACGAATATCGATTGATGAGTTGTAAACCCTGTTATACGATTTGCTCATGCACTAATTATGTAAGAAGCCTTCTGCGTGGTTTTATCTTCAGTTCGTTCCATCACTTCACGTAAACCTTGATCTTTTTTGATTGACTGAGATGTGTGGAGAATTGTCTCAGTAATCTGTTTTTAGACAGTATACTGCGGAAGATGCATAAAGATGCATAAATTTTTGCTGGATTTGATTGGGTCAGGTCCTAGAGGGTTAAAGCCAAGTTTGGTTCAGCTATAGTGAATGGAAGAGCTAAATAATCCTTTGGCCGGTTATTTTCAGATTTATTTTCTAAAAAATTCCACAACTTCATCCAGAATTTATGTTGGAATCTCGATTCAGCTCAACATACCAGATTCGAACATAATTAGTTAAGAAATTGCCTAGCATGGCCGAACTCCAGAACTTCTCTAAAATCCATTTTTAAATCCCCATCCAATTCTGAATACCTAATTTGACAATAGTTTTTTTTCGGGATATGGTCAAGTTCCATTCAGAATGTCGAATTGTAGAACTTCATGAAAAAATACGCTAAAATCCCATTACAAGCTGACTTTTTCTATTAAAATCCTAGCCCAGCTCTACAAACTTAGTTGGAAAGTTATCGGTTAGGAAACGGCCTGGTTCCATTCATTATAGCAGAATCCCAAAATTTCGTCAAATTCGGCTTTACACATCGAATTTGACCATCATCTGTTAAGAGATGGCCTAGTTCCATTGAGCATAATATTAGAGTGGACAATTCAATTATGCATACCATATTTGACAGTAATTGGTTGAGGAGTGGTAAAGCTCCATTGAGCATAACATACTCGTAATATGTCCTGTGCAGAATAATTATACTTGGTGATTAAGCGAACGTTCTTTGGTGATCAAAATTCAAAACATTTGAAATTTTTGTGGAATAAGCTAAATTTATTTGAAATATCCAATCCGGTAGTTAATCTTGCATTGAATAGCATTGAAAGTTTTAACCATTGCCTTTGGGATGCCTCACATATTTTTTTTTTAATTTTTTGAAAGATATTTCGTTGTTGCTAATTCAAGGGTTAAATACTAATGGATTTTAGAGTAATTTTCAATATAATTTAAATAAATAGGATTCCAGGAAATTCGATTGTAAGTTGTGGAATTGCAGGAGGATTAAATTAATAAATGTTTATATTATTTAGGAAGCCGGAAAACATTAATTTAAAATTAAATTTCAATCTACAGATGTACGTGAAATAATAATATTTTGTTCTCAGGTTGCTGATTTAGAGAAGCAATTGTTGAAGACCAATACCATCGTTATCCCTTAAACCTATTGGATCCATTAAACCCCTATCCTCCCTAGTAGATTAGAAGTAGATTAGAATTGTGTTATGTCGTACGATCTCTAGGTGTCTGAAACCGGGTCGTTCAGTCCCAAAAAAAACCTTTCCTATCCTTCCTATTGTTATGTGTAAACAGGCTGTAAGAATAGGACCGGCGTTATCCAGGACACTAGTGTACAGTACAATCATCAATCAATATAAAGCACGTCAATCACTGCTAGCTGAATGCCATGAGCAAGGCAAAGCTGATGTTCTGGCTCAATCAATTTCCCAAGTCTTTTCATTACCGATGCTCAATCGGTGGTTATACTCACAATGTCCTTTTCAAGCGATACAGAGAAATCGGTTAATCCATTTTCAATTAGTTCAATATACTTTTCGGCGGGAGCACTACCGTCAAGCCTAAATTCCATATTTTTTCAATGGAATGAACATTTATATTTAAGAATCGATGGTTTTTATAGGAATCCACTCTTCAAAAGTTCGGATCTTGTTTTCTGTTGGATTTTTGCAGCATAACCCATCACAATTTTTTATAGTGTTGAGTGATTTTGGTATTTCATTGCACGTAAATCCTTTGGCCATAAACAATACCCTGAGATCATTGGCAGACAAAGAAAAATTTTTCGTATGTCCACCAAAAAATTCTGTAATTTTGTTGGATGAACTTGAGTCAGAGAAATTTGATGTAGATGGGACACTTATCTACCGTTTTGCTATATTTATATTGTGGATCGCTCGTAAATGGGAATGAAGCGCACTAGTGCATCCAAAGCAACATTTAATTTGTTTTCCATATTTCTTGCTTTTAGCACAACTTCCAGTTTTTTCTCGAAAAAATGAGCCCATATCGTGTACTCACCATTCTTGTATTTTCTATATTTTTCAAAAATTTTATTTCCCATGTTTATATTCAGTATTTTTAAACTATTTATATTACGATTAAATTATTTTGATTCAAAAATCATATGAAATGAATGAACAAAAATGTAGAAATGTCAAAATGTCTAACAAACCAACCAAAAAAGTATAATTTGTACGAATATCGAAATAAAAACAGGGCGAAGATCGAAAAATAGGCCGAAAGTACATACAGAGTCATCTCTTATAAATATACGAAAATATTTCATATAAAACCGGATTTTCGATGATTGAAAACGGAACGATTAATCGGTTAATCGGTTAATCGAAAACCTGGTTTTCAATTAGGTAGGCTCGAATCGTAAAAAAGCTGTATAAATAGACAAATTGATAATTACTCCTTAGGTTAGGTTCAACAACGAATTTATTTTAAGGAATGCTCTTAATAGATAGCTGAAAAAATATCACGAAGTTGAATTAAGCATGTATCAACACATTCGACCAGTGTTGAAGACCTAACCACATAAAACGATCCTGCAAAATTGTCTGGAGTTAAATCTCTTCTGGACGCCGATCCATATCTTTAGAAACTGTTCAAGCGGTGTTTCTACCTCTCAGTCTAAATGACAATGAATCAGTTGTATACGAAAGAACTTATTTAAGCATTACGAGGTAATTTTGAATTTCCATTAATTCGACCTTGAGTTGAAAAGAGACGCTTTAATTAAGTGCGGCCATCATTTGCCTGCAAGCAGCATCCAAAGAAAATTCTACATGCAATAAGGAGCACATACTTGTTCTACAGCAAAATAATAATTAAACCTTGTGACGAAATGCATTTTGTTCAACCAACTGAACCGGAAGAATCGTGTTTGGCACGATAATTGCATCACAATTGAAAAGACTTTAATTATTTCCTATCTCCATGAACGATTACAAAGCAACGAAAAATAAAAACCAAATCAAGAGCACAACACTTTAATCCAAACTTTCTACATTGTTGCTCATGGGAATAGTGTAAAGAATTCTGTCGTTTAATAATGTCAACAATAAACATTGTATGTTGTCTATTGTGATTCTCTGTCGTTTGTACATAACGACATTGACGATGATGATGATGATGATGATGATGAGTAAGTGAAAATTTCATTTCGCTTATATCGTCTTTTATTTTCTACTCGTGTTGCGTTTACAACCAAAAAAAAACAAATAACCAAGGCAACCTTAACGCCGTCACTGGAATTGTATCGCATTGTGTCGAGCGCTATAACTATTTCATATACACCCATTTCATTACTATAATGTTGGTGTTATTTTTAATAATCAATTTATCTACAACAACAAAAAGCGTCTTGTGCTTTGTCAAATGACACTAAAGCTAATCTAATCGTATTACTAAATTAGAAATGAAATTAATTTACTGTGACAGTGTGGTTGGTATTCTCATATGTTATATGCTTTTACGAGTATGATTGTGGGTCAATCTTTATACAATTATGTATTGTCATCGAAACTTCTCAGTTCCTATACATGAACAGTACACATTTATAGTTATTTAATTAAGAAAGTGATAAAAATTTACAATGTGTAATTCCTTGCCGACGACGTTCTTAAACGTTACAGTAACGTGAAATGATAAGACGAATTGAATTTTTTTAATTTTGGACAACCTTACTCTTATAGAGGTTCGTTCAACAATCATTTTTTGCTTTTTATATTTATTAGACTGTCGTCGACGCAAATTTGATTGACGGATTTGGGGTAAACTGTATTTGTTTTTTGATGAAAATGAATTATGAGATTCATAAACATGCTGTTCATCTTTAATACGAGTATTGACATAATAAAACAACTTTGGCATGTTTGTAGTTTTCATCTTACTTTCTATTTTATGTCGGTAGTGTTGTTAGATTTTTTTGTAATCAATAAGTAATCCAATTTTACTCCTAACATATAATGCTCTAGAAATATTGTTACGATCTCATTTATTGGGGTGGGTGGCATAAATTCCGCGTGGATTGGTTACTTTAGCCAAAAAATATTTCAGCCGATTTACGGTCAATCAAGGGTTAAGAGTTTAAAGACATTTTTAAAATTGAGTGACATCTAGGTACAAGTAGTAACAGTAGAAATAGTTGTATGTGAATATGTGAAATTAGAAGAATTCAGTGTAATATTCAGTGCGGCATATACATACGAGTGCGATGGACATGGTGAGTTAGTCATTCAAGAGATTCGGTAAGCGAAAGTGGACAATACGATAAATTATTAGTGGCGCTTTTGCTGATTTGTCTAAAGTCCGACTAACTAAATCGAAGAATAGTTCATACCAGTCGTTCATAGATGGCACAAAACAAACTGCATCTGATTTTTAATAAAAATTTGGTTATATATATTACAATTAATCAATTTCCAAAACATTTCTAACCAATGATTGATAAACCTGAACAAAGTTTGTAACGGAATTAAACCTAATTCCGTTATCAACCCATCCCAACAAAATCTATTTCCTCATCGGCATGACCTCGAAGATAATATCTTCAACTACATTCCATTCAAGCAAACGTCATGCCGGCCTTCTACATTTCTTCTTTGCCTTTATTTATAGTGGTATCATATGATTCATTCACTTTAGAATTTTTCATATGTGCCACAGTTAAGTAAACGCAGATATGTACATCAACGTAATTTGATTACGTTGCCTATGTACATAATAAATGTACTTGATCTATTTATTAGGTGAATGACAATGACCGATGCAAATATTGAATAGCACTGTGGTTGTTGTTGTTCGAACTTCCTCAACGGATGGATTGAAGAAAAAAATACTTGCGCGTGGATCGATTCAGCAAAATCGATGTCACGTTGCTGTACAATTTTCATAGGAATTTTTGTGATGAGATCGCATAAAATTTCCTATGAAACTCAAAATAGGTACGATATTTTTCTTGCTTTTTGGGGACAGTAAGTTTTTAGACAGACCAACGTGTGGTCAAGTAATTTTTTTTTTTGTGTGATTAAGAAGAATTGTTTTTTTGTGTGTGCGTTAAAAATAGATATTGACTGAGCTACGGGTTAATGCCGCTGGGGATGAATACAGGTAGCGGCAAAAATCTATGAAACTGGGTTAACTTTAGCAGTAGCTAAACTTTAACCCGTTTCAAGTTTACAGTTTAGAATTAAATGTTAGGCACTTTTTGGTTTGGCAACAATAGAGACATCTATCAATAACTAGTATGAAGTAATAACTAGTATGAAGTAATAGTCGAAAATTTACACATAAAAACGGTGTCAGGCACACAGTATAAGATCATTTTCAGGAATACGTATTTAGAAAGCGGTGCATATTTATGAGATTTGGGGATCTGTATTTCACAATCCAGTTTCGATCTGATAAGATCATGAAAAAATTCAGTCATCTCATTAGGCCATGGCGACTGAATATTACAACCCAATGATCACAGTTTGTGTTCTAACACCCGTGTACCAGTAACTCTAGTAAATATGATATGATAACTTATATAATACATTTTGTGAGTCATCATATAATTCACTAGAGTTACTGGTACACGAGTGTTCTACATCTATAGAACATAAAGTGCCAACATTGTGTTGTAACATTCAGTCGCCATGGCCTGATGAGATGATTGAATTTTTTCTTTATCTTATCAGAACGAAACTGGGTATTACTTTTGTTACAAAACTTCATCAAAAATTTAGCTTCAATAATAATTCCATTGCGGGGTGCTTGGAAAGAGCGTTATATAATTGTAAGGCGATTCTAATATATTTCGTGTTATCTGAAAACACAACTAACTGGCCTTAGGGCCGATATGTTCGATATCGCTTTGAAATTAATTCAGTATTAAACTTGTAGAAAATATTAAAATAGAAAATGAGTAATCACAATCCAGTGATACCAACCGAATTTGACAGCGCAAATTCGTAACAATCGGTTACAGCGGTGGGATTGTGAATATCAAAAGATGGGTTTTTGAAGATTTGCCGGTTGCGGAATTATAATTACAGTTAGCAGTGCGTGATTTATCGGCAGGTGGTTACAAAAATTAATTATTATTGCGACTACGTGAGGGTATGGAGAGGCAAGGGTTAGACCCGGATATTTTGAGTTCGAAGAGGTAATAGAAGAAATGCTAGATGATAAACGTTAGGGCGCAATTATTGGCTGTCATAATTAAAAGGTTCGATCAACAAGGTAAAGAGGCAATAAAATTGCGCTTATTGCAGCAACAAAATAAAGATTTGACGCGAGAAATGAAAAAAAGAAATTAAAGAAAACAAAATAGCCAACGAAAGATTCGAGAAGAAAATGGACGAAACGTTTCTAGAGGTACGCGTCGAAGTGCAGAAATTACAAAACGAAGTCCTATACAAATGCAATCGAATGTCCAGGAGGTTGAACGGAAAATTGATCTGGTACAGTCGAATGTTCAGGATGTTGAACAGAAGTTGCAGTTTGAGGTCCAACATCTCGAAAAAGAGTTTCTCTGCCTGTTAGCAAAGGAACAACATCGCAGGCAGTCCAGGCAGTACCCTCGAATAAACTCAAGAAACCGATATTCGATGGAATTCCAATTTGAAACAGCTGTCAACAGAAATGTATGAGATGAAGTGGGTCTTGTTTCCGAAAATGACTGCAATAGTAACAGTGAAATAAAGAAGATCTGAAAAGCTCTTCAAGAGTACGCATGTGAGATCGAGTGACTAGCACATTAAGCGTATTCAAATATGTCTTCCGATGAGAGCTTCAAAATGGATGGCCATTGTATGGCCGTTCGGAGCCCAGAAACATGCAGAGCCTTGGTTCTGTCACCGGAAGTAACTTTCACTGAAACCATTGCTTGTGCTTTAATTAAAAAGAGTGCACACGCCATCAAAACAAATCGTCAGTTAAGGAACGGCGAGTTGAAACAGACACCGAGAGGAATATCGAGTGGACAACACCCAAATTTCGTAACAATAGTATTATTTATTAGACATGTGGCAGGGTGGGTCACATTTTGACTTGACTTTTGATTTGACCTACCCTGTCACAATTTGCAGGTCCGCGGGGAAAACCGTCGAAAGCGAGGTAGGTCACTATCTCAAATGCAGGAGAAATCAAGGGAAGACATTATTAAACTCCAAGTCCGCTTAAAGGGGCAGAATATGGCTCCCACAACCGATTGTCCCATAACCTCCATCCCTATTTCCAGATTAACACGAAGCGCTAATGACAGTTTAACAGTAAGAGGTGATGTTGATGGGAAAAATTATGTGATTACTTTAGACACAGGAGCAACTCACACGAACGACCGAAAGGATCTCATCGGTGGGAACACACAACCATCTAACTAAAAATTCGCGATACTAATTTTCAACACGAAGTACTGTACGGGGTGAGTCCTGAGTTACGCTAATGTCGAGATGCAATTTCAACTAAGCGGTTCAAATGTAACAACCATCAGCCGAGTAACACTTGATCATCGAGAGAGCTGTCATGAAGTACAGGAACAATTATTTGGGAAACATTGGAAGGAGGTTCCCGGTCACCCATAATAAAGAATTAGAGAATAATGTTCGAAATAGTCCGAGTAAAACCAAATAACGACGAAATAATTTCAACTGGAGCTCTAAATCTCTCGGATAAGTTTTAAATCAGAAAAGGGATCATTCTTATACTATTAATGTTAGCCGAAAGTTTCCAGCCGAAAAAATAGTAATGCAGATAGTGTCTTGGAACGAGATACCTAGTTACAATATCACCTCCAAAAAATCAGACTACCCCAAAAATCTGTCAAGAGCTATGTAATTTTACCAGGTTGGTGCTGATCCTATGTTGTGTAAACTTCAACAAATTCCGAAATTCTCAAAAGTAAGGGGAAAACTAGGGAGGGTTATAATGTGGTGTAATATCTGGGCTAACTTCACATACATGGTAGAAGCAGTTACTGGAGTTGGATTTATCAGTAATATTGCGTTATAAGAAAGAGAGGATCATCAGCCAACATGGAGTGAGATTTCGGATAAGATTGTGGAAACATACTGGGCACAGTGGAAAAGCCACTATGCGAGACCTCAGATGCAAAGTTAAACAATTATTAAAAAGGGCCAAAAAATATAGTTAACCAAATGCTGGAGGAGTATCATGGAAAAGTAAGTGGGGGTCATCTCGGAATTAACAAAACACCCACAAATATTCGTCAAAGATTTTATTGGTCCAGATGTAGACAGCCAGAACTGGAGTGGTGTCATAAATGTGATCAATGTGCAGCAGTGAAAGGACCTGTATGAAAAAGCCGAGAATCAAAGCAACAGTACAATTTTAGCGCCAATCTAAAAAAAATTCATGGACGTGGCGAGACCATTCCGAAGGCATATACTTTATCCTATAAGGAAACAACAACCATCGATGATGCCATAATTAGTTTATGGATTAGTCGCTATGGACTTCCGATGGAAATCGACTCGGACCAAATTTGCTAGTTTTTCGGCATAATGAATACAAGAACAACGCCTCTGCACACTTAATCGGATGGTATGGTGGCAAGATTTAATATAGTATACAGAAGAGATATTTAGCAAAGGTTCAAAATAAAAATCAGTGCGACTAGGATCGACATATACAATTGTTCCTGATGGCTTTACGATCCGCAGTATACAACTCTACCGGGTTTACACCATTCAGAATAATTTTCGAGAGTAATCGACCATCGTTAACTTTGGTGTTGTTCCGAATATTAAGTTTCGTGCTACTGAAGATCATTACGAAAACGTGAAAAGCTAAATTTTTCAAACGTTTGGCTCCATCAGATGAACGACGTCTCGAAGCATTCCAAATCGGATTGGACACTGGGCTTCGTCCGCCCTCAGAAGCTCTGCGTTACATTACCAACCTTGCCGGTACGAACTTTAGCCTCAAAATAATACGTCCACTTTGGACGCGCCAGATGCGGGACATAATGAGAATAGCGCTCGCAGTTCAGCCCAACACGGTTTCATTCAAAACAATATAACCGAGCCGAAACGAGTACAGGCACTCGATAGCGATCACCAATATGTTCATTCGAGTTGTGTTTGACTAGATTATCGAGAGAACCAATTTCGATGATTGAAGTAATTTCCGGGGCTTGCTCTCATCTCTTGCTCGCGTCATATGGTAACAAAGAAAGATCTATATTGATAACCGTGTGGGGTCATTGGCGACTTAATTCGGCCACAGTACCGGATCGTTACCCGACACCCCACCTTCAAAAATTCTCCAGGTATTTGAATTGATGCTCAATCTTTTCCAAATTCCATCTCGTGAGAGCATATCACTTAGTTCCCGTCGTACCCGAGGATGTATATAAAACGGAAATCACGATCCCCTGGCCTTTTCGGATCTTCGCGTATGCCATTCGGCCTTAGAAATGCTACACTTTCATTTCAACTTTTAATCAACGAAGTCGTTCAAGAACTAGACGTCGCATTCACGTACATCATCGTGGCTAGAGTTTTATACCAAAATCCAGCTGAAGAAGCTCAAGATGGCCAAAAACTTATCTTGGCCCGAGGAATGCCAAGACCCATTTTTAAAATTAAAAAGGAAATAGGTACACTCGCGTTATTTGAACATCAACTAAACAAGAATAAGCTCATTACGATCGACGCATCGAATACCGCTGTCGGAGCTGTTTTACATTAATACAATAACATCTGTTGAGAGCCCCTGGGATTATTCTCAAAAAAGCTCTCGAATGCCGAACGAAAATATTCCACATCCGAACCGGAATTACTTGCGATTTATCTATCAGTGAAACAATATAGATATTTCGTTGAAGATCGGGATTTCACTTTACACCGACCACAAACCGCTGACTAGAGCAACTCAGTCTAAAACTGAGCGTAATCCAAGAGTCCAAGATAAGCAAAGCATTTGGGTTACATTAGCCAATTGACCACACTATCCCGCACGGTCGATATTTAAATGACCGAATCTATCAAACAATTATACAGCCATAAAAAGCAGACCTGGAACTTCAGAATTTACTTTCTCGTTCCGAATGTCGTGCTAGTTTGAATTACAAACTAAAGCTTGTTAAAATTCCTGGCTTTCAAATCTATTGCAAAACATCGACGCGCACGAATCACCCTTACATCGTAGACAGCTGTCACAAAGCAACATTTTGAACACTTTACACATCCTTTTACATCCTGGAATCTGTGCAACTCGCAAATTGATTGCTGCTCGATACTTCTGGTCTAGTATCAACAAAGACGTCAACTATTTGGCACAATATTGTTTATCATGCTAAAGGAAAATCCAATGCCATACTAAGGGCCATTTCCACCGTCCAAGGGATTTACTTACCTGTTAACCTGATGCACACAATAGCCCGAAGCATACTGTATATCAGCACAAATTATTGCCGCAACATTCGTAAACAATTACCTATCACGATTCGGCGTTCCACATAATATTACAACCGATCAAAGAATGCGGTTTGAGTGAATTAACGAAACTGTGGTCGAAAGATTTTATTAACAGCTTACAGCTGCTCTGAATCAACGAAGTGACACAATATATTGGAAATTGGAAATTTCAATGGTCCTATTAGGAATTGAAACAACGTTGAAAGAAGATCTTAAGTCGTCTGACTTTTATTCGGATTTCAAACTATCAGCGGGATATTGTACCGAATAAATTATCTAAAATAATTTTCCATACAAGCGATCAAAAAAATTATAATCGAAAAATTTATTAATTGACTGAATGACCGTGTGCTATACAAACGGACGTCAGTGCATATAATGGCTTTGACTTGTTCAAAAACGATGCTCGTAGCGCTCGAGCGTTTAGTTACAACATATCGGTTTTTACAACATGCAAAAAGAAGACAACATATTTATTCAATTTTTTACATAATTAGATTATGTTTTCCATTCACGGGATAAGAGACAGTGGAAATTTCCAATGATAGCCGGGATTCCCGCTTATGGCTGTATGGTATTGAGAAAAACAAATTACCTTTTTATTATCAATATTTAAATGCCCATAAATGTATATACTGGTTCGAGTCTTTAATAAGTTTGAGTACCATAATTTCGTATAATTTGCTTACTAAAATTTACTTCTATTGTTTATATGTGTAAAATTAATTAATAAATTTATTATTGTTCATTATTGCTGATCTAAACATTGCATATTACACAAATTAATAACCACTTATCTTGGACACATTTTTTATTTCGTAATTTGCCATCTAGTAGCAGTAAATTTTCCAAAAATAATCGTCATTGCGGCGTAAGAACAAATAAACTTATCGTTTGACGTAATTTTTCGATCGATAAAAATCGAAATTTTTAATATTTTTAAACTAATTTTTTTCCTCGTCACCTTGATGCAAAATTTTTTCGCTGTTTAGAGGGAAAACTATGAAAAAATTGATTGTCAAAGACTGATTTTTACTCAACATCGTTTCTGACAATTTGAGTACCATACAGCCTTAATCAACACTAACGAAAAATAAACACTTTTGTGGTATTTTAAATAGATTTTCAATGATATAATTTCAAATAAGCACTCATAGCGACATCTTAAATTGTATGTACAAAACTGCCATAGTATTACTATAAGACTTTTTACACAATGCACAAACTCAAGTTGATGCAAGCAAAATGAAATCTCGCAATACTGTCAGTTTTCAAAATGATGCAGAGTTGATAAAAAGGCATTTACATAATTTGTACAAAGAACTCCTTAACCAACAAAATAATTTCAGTATATTATATCAGATACGTCTTCTATTCTCGGGAAGAAGTATGATTAACCATCAAATCATTTGAGTTTGAAAATTAAACCTTTGAAAAATAAATAAAAAACAGGAATTTAAAATTTCCTAGAAAAATAATTTAGAAAGACCGAAAATAAATCTAAAGCTTTCGTGAAATACAACTTTAAATAATTTTCTTCTTTGCTATTTATTTAGGAAAAATTCTACTCATGTTAATTTCAAGAATTTCGATTGAAAATGTCAAATAAAGTTTTCTAATTTATATATGTTATAAATTCAATGTGTTTGTTCATGTGTGTGTGACTGAGTGTATGTGAGTAAACTGGGGTGTTTATTAAATTTAACCACCACTCTATATTCGGCATCTCAATTTATCTTGAATGTGGGACAAAAAGGAAAACCACCCTAACATTTTCCTGATTTATCCTAATAGTTTTCCTCTAGCACATAATTTCCAGTTCGTAAATATTTCATTTTTAATGACTCAACCCAATATAAGGACCAGTCCTACTGAAGTGCGATGTACGATTTTAATTCTAAATATAAAAAATGTGGTGTTGGTTTGGAATATTTGACATTAAGATTACAATATTATCAAGGAAAGTTTGACGTTTGAAGTCATAAAACCTCAATCCTGTAAACTAATATTAAAACATAATTTTACTTATTTGCATGTTTAACGCAAGCTTTTACTATATACGAGTATAATAGAAAGTAATGTATGCTATATGCATATTCCAAAAAATATTTTTTTGCTTAAGCTCTTTAAATTAATTGAGCATAAAGAATTTTTGATATTGTATCAGTATACGAAGAAATTGAGGATTATGTAGTATACTGAGCTTTATGAAATCTAAGTATAAAATAAATATTTTAGTTTTTGAACGTCTGGAAATCAAAACCTTATTTTTGAAAAGCTTTTTAAAATTATTTTATATTGGGAGTACAAATAAGTTTTGAGGTTTTTCTTATAACTTGGCGAAAAGATTCCTCCTGTGTTGAAGCGATCCAAGAATCGACCCAATTTATAGCTCTTTCAAGGACTAAGTAGTAGTCGGAAGGAGCAACGTCTTGTGAATACGGTGGGTGGACATTCTAATGAAGCCTCTCCAAAGTTTCCTTAACAAATCTTCCAACGTATGGCCGAGCGTTGTCGTGCTGAAAGATCACTTTATCATGTCGTTTGGAATATTGTGGGCAGTTGAGCTCCAATGGTCGGCTTAATTGCATTAACTCTTCTTCATAACATTCTCCAGTGATGGTTTCGCTAGGCTGGAATATGAATATTCGCTTTGACGGTTGAAGTTGATACATGACCGGGCTTACTCTACGATTTTCTGTACTTTAGTTGTCGTAGATCCACTTTACGTGTCCTTTGAGCTTGGCATGAATCATAGTCCAATAACGCTTTCAACTCAGCGTCTTCAAACTTTACTGGTCTCTCTTCGCGTTCTTTGTCACTGGTGTCAAAATCGCCACTTTTAAAACGGCGGAACCACCACTAACATGTCTTTATTGATATTATGTTCCCCATATGTTTCACACAGCAATCGATGTCCATCAGCTGCAATTTGCTTTAAAATAAAACAAAAAAGCACCCCTCCCCGCAAATTGTGTTTTGCGAATTGTTGTTTACACTTCAGCGAAATGACACACACTGATTTTAGAGGGAAATGATGACGCTTTAAGTCAATATAGTTACAAGATGGCCCGATTCGATTTAATACTAGTTACGCCATCTTTTGTAAACCCTTCAAAACTTATGTGAACCCCCAATAATAAAATTAAGTTTTAGTTTTGAAAGTCAACCTTATTGTGAACATCAAACACTAATAAATATTTTGCAAAATTCACATTAAATTTGGTTAAACGATAAAATCGAACGGCCCTAATAAATTTTCGAATGCTAACTTGAAACTTATTGTTGTAGGGATTCAGATAAGACATCAAGTTTAACAGTTTCAAAGATGGAATAGGGAGCTGGGGAAAGAATTTACATACCATTTTTGTTCAAATTATTTTTTCTGGCATACTATGGTAAAAAGTTAGTAGCATTAAAAAAAAATAAGTATGCGAGACAAAACTGATTTATATACAAAAGCTATGTAAATTCTTTTTCCAGTTCCCTATTCTCAGGGAATTGCCAGAATATGGCCACTGGTGTCTAGCTAGCTATTATTGTTCTATGACCTTTTCTCTGATGTTGTCTTAGGTTGAGCGATTAGCTGGGAAAACGGTTTTCAAACTTGCCTTGATCAATATAATTAATGCATTAGTTATCAAAGCTGTAACCCCGGAGTCATGGCGTCACACTGTAATGCCCTGCGAAATTTCTCTTTATTTAAATATTGAGATTTTTTTTCTCCATTTTGTTTTTTTAAGAGGGAGGGGGTGAGTGACGTGTTGTGCAACCCTACCGCAAGTTAACAAATGTTGTTGTTGTTGGGTAGTTCGAACACCGATATATAGGAGCAAAAAACGATGGAGAGGTGTGGTGCCAGCCGTTATCAGTTAACGCAACCGTGGCCTTCAAGGATTTTGAGAGCCTCTACGAATACGAATATACCTAGGGGGCTGGAGGAAAATTCGAGCGACGAATCGTCGGTTGTCATCAGGAGCAGATAATTAAGACGCTACTAACTAGTAAAGGGCGTTGTTCACCGTGAAGGTTGGTACGAAAAGAAGAAAAACTAACTGGAAAATAGTGACTAACACCTAGTTTTGATTGATTTGCAAAATTTCAACAGTCGGCGGCCAGATTGATTAAAGCAGCCTCACCATACCTATGGTAATTTTTGGGATCCTGCACCAAGCCAACCCACAAGACTAATTTACCACGGAGGAACATTTATCACGGATAACCACAGTAGCGGAACCCAAGTTTGATATATCGTTCAGTATCAGTATCATTATTATTGTTCTTAAGATTTTCTTCTTCTCTCTCTTACAAGTGGTCTTGATCTAGTATACATTAATTTTCGTAAAAAAAAGAAGACCAGCTTCACAATATTTTTTTATTCATTTAAGTTTCTTATGTAACATTCTAGTTGCATCGTTAGTGTCGGTCGAATGTCAGTAGTTTATTTTCAGGTACATAATAAATGCCGGGATCGATCGGTTCGATTTTTAAATATCTCCAACATTCCGCCTTTCATTATTTTTGTTATTTTTTTATTTGTTAATTGTTTTGGATTGTATGTCTGTACCGAGATTCGAGTCTTAAGCCTGCTCCATTCGAGTTTTGTTTCTTTGGTATTGCGTTGATCTAATTTCATTATTTTTAATAATGCATCCCAACGGCCTTTTATGCAAAGAATCATTGGTTCTTTGATATTTCAAACTCCCGATATTTGAATATATAATTATACCTTACCATGGGTCAGCCTCAAATAAGATATGAAGAGGACAGAAACTCCATTAAATTTCCGACACAACCGGCAAATGTCATTCCAGTCATTAATATGAATACTCAGGTACCCATATTCCATTCCAACGGCAGTTCATTGTGAAATCCTGAACATACCCATACCGATCACGTAACGCCCCAACATATTAGCACTTTTATTTCCAACCAGTTACCTGGTCATAATCAGCGCTTTGAGGAGATAACCGGTTCTAGACCCCTTACTAATCCTTACTATACCTCTAATAGATGTGATAGATGTGAAAGATGTGAATCCCGTAACCAGACAAATAATGAAAACTTTCTCGATTTTTATCAGACTTCCTGGAATCTTACCCTTTAATGTCACACTCCCTATAAGGACGAGGAGTAATTTTGATCTCAAACACGACTCCAGTACTCCAATATCACCTAACAAATCGAAGATTTGACAATATAAATGATCTAATCAGAAGTTGCGAAGCTTGGGAAGAGACGTTCAAACGATGTCGAGCATCGCATGCCAATCTGCTACTCTTTAAACGATCTAACATCCAAATCCTAGTCCTAATCAGGCTATAGAATAAGACCACTATATTTCAGCCATCCAAAGACAAATGGGTTTCGAAAGTAACGCCCCATATAGATAGTTCTTCTGGATAGGACAAACACATTATCTATTATAATTGTCCCGTTCCACTGACCGGCTGTTCCGCTTTATCGATGTGGACTGAAAGACTCGATATCGACCAGGTGTTCGCGATGTGCGGGAAACGCTACGAGAGGCCTCTGAACATCTGGGAGTCAGGAGCCTTCAAAAACGCTGCTACCCAGGTCTTTCCGAGAGGACCAAACAAATTCATGAAGTCAAGAACCATTCAAGCCCACCAACCAAACATTCTTTCCACTAAATCTTTAATTGGTACTAAAAAATAATCCTATCAAACGAATAATTATTAGTCTTAATTATCTACCTATCAAATCTCCCACTCCTCATCTAAAGCCATGTCGCGTTTACACGGAAAGCCGCAAAATTAGTAGTCTAAGAGTCAGCGGGCGACTGTTAGTATACTAGGGCGTAGGCCTGAGAGATTCTTGTGGAATTTGGAGTCTAAATTTCACCATTTCCCATCTCATGTCAAAACAGCTAATGGGCAACCGCAGCGAGTGTTTATTTTTATTAATGTCATAGTCACCTTCGATAACAAATCTCACAGTATGCGGCGAAAGATCGTACTCTCATTAGAGCAGTCGCTTAACCTGGGAATTGATTTCTGGAATCGGTTCGGAGTCAAGTCACCCCACGATTATCTGTCCTGAATTTTGGTAATGAAAATTTGGACACGGCGGACCCTTCAAAGTTCCATCTACTCTCAGAGGAGGATCAAAACCCATTAAACACTACCCTAGAACTTTTTCCTTCAAGTGCAAAACTAGGACTTGGCAAAACTTCATTAATCTCACATGAAATTAATGTGAGGGAGACCAAGCCGATAAAGCAATGATTTTACCCAGTATCGCATATCAAGCAAAAATTGATGTATGAAGAATTGGACAGGATGCTGGGTTTAGGGGTCATCGAGGAAAATGAGAGCTCCTGGTGCTCCACCGTACCTTATTGTATAATATTGTAATGGCAAGACACGGCTCTGTCTGGATGCCCGTGAAATGAAAAGGGTGACCGTCAAAAACGCGTACCCGTTGCTAATTATCTCTGGTCGTTTGGACCAGACCCGGTTCATATCAACAATCGATCTCAAAGACGCCTTTTGGCAAATACCGCTCGATCCAAACGGTCATGCCATTCGGGTTGAGCAATGCCCCACAAACGTCATGCCGCCTTATGCACCGCGTGATTTGCTACCAACTGCACTATAAGGTTTTTGTATACTTAGATGACCTCATGATTACATCAGCCACCCTCATAGAACATTTTTCATTGTTGGAAGAAGTAGCTCGACCATTGGATAGTGCCGGTCTCACAATAAACGTGAAAAAAAGCCAATTTTAACTACAGGAGGTAAACTATCTTGGGTATATTGTAGGAAAGGGATGCATTCGCATAAACTCCAAGAAATATAGGGAATTTCCTTTTTCTAAAACCACAAAGCAGTTCTGGCGTTTTCTGTGAATTTGCGGGTGGAACCGCCGATTTATATTTTGTTTGCTAATTTAGCAGCTCCCTTAACGGATCTCACGGGGAAGTCGGTGAAAAAAATGGCCGTCTATGGCCGAGACAGCCTTTAACTCATTTAAAGACGCGGTGACTTCAGCTCCAGTCCTGGCAAATCCAGACTACAATCGACCCTTCTATATACAGTGTGATGCCAGTACCGTAGCGTAGGCAGTATATTATTTCCGGCGGATGAGAATGGCAATGAACATCCTATAGAATACATTTCGCACAAACTCAACGCCGCTCAAATAATTTACTTTGTAACCGAGTTTTAGTGCTACACCGCTTTCCGAGCGTATAAAAGTTCAAACCGTATATAGAAAGGTTCGAACTCACCATAGATACTCATCACGCCAGTTTGAGGTGGTTAATGTCTCAGAAGGACCTGTCCGGACGGCTCGCCAGGTGGAGCTTCAAACTACAGGCTTACAGCTTCCAAAATGGGTATAGAAAAGGATCGATTAATGTAGTGCCGACGCACTGTCTCGGGCGTTTTGCGATGAACTTTAGCAGGTCCAATTAAATAACACTACCGATAATAATCAGAATCTAGCCTTATCGGAAATAACTTCTATATCTTCTCAATTGGCAGTTTCATCTATAACTCCATCCAAGCCCAGGAGTACGCAGACCTAATTCAGCATATTACAAAGTTATCAAATCATTGTTACAATTGTCTAATTCGTGATGGAAAGCTTTTCATTTCACCATCATATGGTTTTCGTAGTACCGATTCTGACCTTAATGAGTGGCAACTGGTAGTTCCGGTGACTTTGCAAGAAACCCTAATTCAGTCACACGTCCCTCCCACCTCATCAATTTGCAAAACTATTCGCCTGTAAAGGCAGTTTTACTATAGCCGAAAATGCCTTTCCAGATCAAACAGTTTATTTCGAAATGCAAAATGAACAAGCAGGTAAATTTCTCTAAAGCGCAAGTAGAATCCTTGCGACCTTTCCAAAAGATCTATGTGGACTTCTTAGGGCCCTATCCTCGCTCAAAACGGGGAAACTCTTATATCGTAATTGTACTTATGACCATTACTCCAAGTTTGTTTTGGTGAAGCCGCTGCAAGCAAATTCTCCCTCGTTACTATGTAATTTTCTGGAGAATGAGGTGTTTTTGCTATTTTCGATCCCTTAAGCTATTACATTGGATAACAGCAAACAATTGCTTTCTAATTTGTTTCAGGACCTACTCAGAAAGTACAAGATAGGACATATTCGTAGTCCGGTTTACTCACCCCAGAGCAATGCATCGGAACGGATAAATCGTACGTTGCTAGCAGCCATCCAGTCCTACATCGATCGTGAATATACCGAATGGGATTTACACTTGCAGAAAGTAGCGGCCGCACTACGAAATGTCGTACATGACACCACTCGGTACTCACCACACTACGTAGTATTTGGCCAACATATGTCGTTACACGGCACCGATTACAGTATTCACAGGCTTCTGTTTAAAGACGATGCAAATGAAATCCAAGTCATGGATAAACCGGATCAACTAAATTTAATTAGGGAGAACGTGCAACATCATCTAAAAGTGGCCTGCGAGAAATTTACTCGACATTACAATCTTCGAAGTCGAACACGAATCTTTATTCCTGGTCAACCTGTGTTTATACAGGTAAGCTAAATTGTCAGCCAAGTTTATACCCGCCATAATTGAATCCAAACAAGGTAATGTATCGTACACTGTCAAAAAATTAAATTTAACACTTTGACTTAACAATCTTTCTAACTTTTTTGTTTATTTTAATGGGTTTGTACCACTGGTGTCTAGCTAGCTATTATTTTTCTATGACCTGTTCTCTGATGTTGTCTTAGGTTGAGCGATTACCTGGGAAAACGATTTTCAAACATGCTTCGATCAATATCATTAATGCATTTAAGAAAGTTATCAAAGCAGATTGGATAAATTAAACCAACGGTCCAACATAAAATGTAAATATCTCCGAAAGCATTTACGATTTTACGAACATTACGTTTTACAAGGTAGGAAATAAAATACTATTTGTAGTACTGCTTGGCTGGCTTGATGGGCATTGTACAGTTAAGTTCGTAGCCTTTCCTGGGTGACATTGAAACAAAGAATTTCTTTATTTCAAATGAACTTTATTAAACCAAATATGTGGATTAAACCTAAAATGTCACCTTTCAAACACACATAAGAGTTGTCCGATGCGATCAATGGTTACTGAGATATATTAATGTAAAGCTCTATCTACCGGGAAAAAGGCCACGAACTTTTTCCCCTACCTACTATATTGGTAACAGGCCGCTTGAATGATACATTTCAGGACAGTGCTTTCCCAATGATGTAAGGAAAACATTTAATATTTCTGACGTCAGTGCATTACATGCTTATCATGTTTTTGTAAACTCTAGAGCCCTGAAGTACCAACGTTTCGCCACAAGCACGGTATATTAAAATGAATAATGACAAATGGCATTCAAAAATGGCTCATTGGCCAGCTCCATTTATAAGTTATTTACTGAATAATCTTTGTACTGGTGCCCTTAATTAATGGATCAATTGGTTTCGTTCTGTGCAATCGCCTTACTGCATGTGAAGTGTCCAACATACCACTAAGCTCTTCATTTACGTGTTGATAAATACGTTGCCCATGAATTACTGCAAGTTTTTTATTCCTTGTTGAACCGTTTGGATATTTAGGTCCCTATGAAGGTCATTATAGCACTTTGTTCTGAAAAGTTTTATTATTTTGGTGTTGCTTTCCTTTGAGCTGAATTCCGTAAATCCATACAAGCTTTGGCACCTGTTGATATAATATCAATTTATTTTCGATTGGCAATTCCGAATTTTTCCCGAGCAGCCATTTTTCGATATTTGATATTAACTTCATCTTTTTTTCAACATGTTCTTTCCATCTGAGCCTGGTATATAAGGCATCCCTAGATATTTAGCCTTATCTGCATACGGAATCTGCGGACCGTTAATGATTTACAGGTTTGTAGTTGACTTTTCGATAAGTAAAATTCACATGCGAGGATTTCGAATTCATTGAGCCCGATACGCCACATTTTAGTCCATTTTATGATTTAATCACATGCTTCTTGAAGTTTCGTTGTCGATTCCTCGATAGTGTATTAGTGTCTCCTACTGAGTATCATCAGCAAATGTTGCAACTCTAACATCGTTTATTTGAAGTAAATCTCTGGTGTAGAGCAGGTAAAGAATAGGTCCCAAAACACTACTCTCCGGGACTCGTGCCGAAATCTTTTTTAGCTCGGAGTATTCTTCTTCGGGTGTGTAACGAAATCCCGGTTTTCAAAATCCCGGTTTGCCAAAATCCCGGCCTTTTATAAATCCCGGTTGATTTTTTGACACAATTCAAAAATGAGTTTGAGATAAAGTTCTAGAAAATGGCTAATAGGGATGGAATTTGGCCATTTTTTAACAGATTTTGTTGAAATTCGATACGTGCGATGGAAACGGGATGCTAAAATAATTTTTCGATAAAGCGGTAATAGAGATGAAACTAGGCCATTTCTAAACCGAATTTGTTGAAATTCTACACGTTCGATGGAAAAGGATTTCTAAAATGATTTTTTTTATAAAGATCTGAAATATGACTATCGCTACACGATCTAAATGGGATCATTAAATGATTTTTTGATAAAGTCCTGCGTATCTAGACAAAAAGGGCGATATATTTTAGAACTTAGTCAAAAATCATTTTAGAATCTCATTTCCCTCACGCATGTCAATTTTATCATAATCTGTCAAGAAATAGCCAAGTTCTGTCGCTAATGGCCATACTCTAGAGCTTTAACAAAAATCAATTTAGAATCCCATTTAGACCTTACTTGTAGAGTTTTAACATAATCAGTAAAGAAATGGTCAACTTACATCCCTATCGACCGTATTCTAGAACTGTATCAAAATATCAGTTTTGAATTCGAATCATTCATTTATTACTTAGAATAAAACTAGTAAAACTGCTCCTTTATTCCCGACAGGTTTTCGAATCCCCCACTCCTGGAATTTTTTTGTAAAGGCCCTCGGAGGGCTAAACGGAGGAGGAACAGCGATGTGACTTCCCGCGAGCCCGCGAGAGTTTTTGGAGCCACTACAATTCGGTATGATATCAAAGGGCTGAATGTCGAAGGGCAAAATTACGAAGGACCGAATGTGTCGAAGGGCCGAATGTCTCGAAGGGCCGCATGTGTCGAAAGGCCAAATGTATCAAAGAGGTTACTGTTCTGCATTTGAAAATGTTGCATTAACAAAACATTGCTCTAAATATAATATTGTAAAATATTAAGGTCGAAATTCGACCATAAATTCGATTAAACTAGGAATTTGACCAAATGGCTTCGAATATAGATAGTCCTAATCTAGACCTATTAGAAAAACATAATAACATTCTTGATAAACATATTAGGTCTCGAGATATTCAATTTCTTAAGAAAATATTAAATTCTTATATCCCATCCTAATAAATGTTGAACCTAATTATTTATTATAAATTGCAATGGGAATTAGTTCATAAACTCAATATTTCGCCTAAATGACATTCCTGTTTTACTTTTTAACCAATACATACAAATTTTTATTTGTTTTAGTTGGTTAGGATTAAGTTAGGTCTAACTTCACGCGCGTATACAAGCGTGTGAAGTTTGTGCTAAACTAATCCTAAAGTTAGTTCTATACTGGTTAGGTCTAACTTCACATGCATGTAGTTTGAACAGTAAACCTCTATGTCACACCTTATCGAAGGTCTGTGCAACATCTAAGCCGATGAACCTGCTCAATAGTTGAGTGTTTCTCTCTGAAACCAAACTGATATTCTGGGATAAGGTGTCTTTGTTCTATGGTTCTTTCTTTTCAATCTTTTGAACAACAGCCTCTTAAACAATTTCGCTAGTGTTGGTAGCAGTAAAATTGGCCGATAAGATTTTCTATCATTCAGTGGCTTGCTCCGTTTCGGAACCATTATTACTTCTGCTACTTTCCACTGCATTGGTACATATTTTTTCTTGAGGATCGCATTGATTATGTGCAATAATTTACGGGTGCCTTGTTGTTATCAGATCCAGTGAGGCTAGTTCAAAATATTAACTTCACCTTCCAACAAAACAAAAATCTCTACTTTTCCCTATAGACGATTTTTGTTCCAAAATATCATTAAGCGGGTATTTTATTGAGCACGAGAATAGCAAAAGATGAAAAATTACTCCTAATGTTAAATACCTAAATAATATTGCGTAGAAAAACAACCGGAAGTATTGGTTACTCTTGGGAGTTTTTGAGATATTGGTCAGAAAGTGAAAAGAACTTATATTGCCGCAAAAAATCAAAAAATTATAGTGAAAATTGTAATGGATAAATTTTCTCCAATTTTCGCATGTTGTCTCAGCATGACATAAGCTATCAGAAAAAGAACCGTCCAAATCAATTACCAGTGAGGGATTTTGAGGTATTACCGAAAATCTAAATCGTAATTTTCTCGCCGCAAAAAAACAAAATATTACTTCGAGGATTTTAAACGATAATCTCCTTTAATTTTCTTCAAATACAACCCTGCACAAATATTGTGGACGAGGCGCAAAATACATATTAGTAGACCTGCGATGCAAAGAATTAGCCGAGTTTTCTCTAACTCAAAATCCATTTTAATCGTGTAGAATGGACCGATACGGGAACTTCATTTAAAATTTATATTTCACTCCAAAACCAATCTAGAAACAAAATTTGATGAGGTTTGGTTGGAATCCCTAACCAGTTCTACTAAATTTCATCATAATTCGTTAAGAAATGGCGAAGAAAGATGGAACATTGAAATAATTCAAAATTTCGTATACCTTGGTTTCTTTACTTCGTAGGTCAATCAATTTGTCAATTTAAGGAACACTTTTAAGTTGCTAGTCCACTAGAGTGTTTTATTTTGTAAAAAAGGTACAAAATTAAAAAAAAAAAATTCGCACAACGGAAATTCTCTTTTGTGATAGTGCTGCCACTTGTGACGAGTAGTGTAATCTCTTATTTTCTGTCGGCAAATTGACTCCTAACTGTTCTGCAAGCTCTTACGACTAAAATTGCCATCACGAAATCTTGCAAACCATTTTTTTACTGTTAAATGTCTTACGAAATGTTCCGTAGCATGAGCAGCATTTTTTTCAATTGAAAACAGAATAGAATAAATAGAATACAATGACGTAAAGGTTGCTTATAGACATCCATCTCTTGAAATTGAAGCACACAGAACGACAACTTGTGAATGACCAAAACTTATGTCATAAAAACAGCAATGACAAAGCTGTATGTATCCAAAATGGCGGGCGTTTTGGATGCGTTCCATTATACCAACTTCAGAGTCGAGTTTATACTTGCACACCTAATTCATTTTAAAATGTTATCAGGTGTTGTCGTCAAAAACCAATTGTCAAACCTATTTGTTCTGGCTTCGAATGCGATTAGCAAAAATTTTGAGATCGAAAATTTTCATAACCACTATATTCTTTATTTAAATAAGTAACAGATAGTGCGAAAATGACCTCTGTTAAAATCCAGCATTTTATTCGGTACTATGCATAAACGTACTATCGTACAGAAGCTAACATCTTTATACCTCTCCAGACATGTTGATATAAACCATAAATTCATTATAACACATAACATCTTTTACTGCAGAGAATCATAATAATATGTATATACGAGTATGTTGCTGTTGATTGTACATTTTGCTAAAGTTGAATTATATTTTATGAAATACGTGTATTTATGGCGACTGGAGACAACAAAACCAAGCATAAAAGTTAAATTATTTTTCGTGTATTAGACCTGAGGTTATACCAACGTTCACATTATATATCTGGCTATTATTTACGGCAAAATCATTAAAATTCTCATTGTATGTGTATGAGTCCGCAGGACTCGTACTTAGAAACATTTCTGTACAAAAACAATTTCCTTATACGTTATACGAGTATGGAGGATAAAAACAGGTTAAGAGTTCTTCTTATTATTACCTATTACGTAAAAGAAACCCAAACTACACAAATAGCCATATAATAAAAGAGATTGTAAGGCCCGAGGATAAATCCAATAAAACAATTAATCCAAATATCAAAATCATATACTACAGGTATACTGCTGACGTAAGCATATCTCATAAATACTACACAACACAAGCGTATACATATAAAGCAGCCCTACACATTTATGATTCCGTACCATTGGGCAGAACTTTATTTTTTGCAAACTATTAATCGTGCTTTCTAATGTGAGTAACGGTACATCGGGTTTCATGTTGATTTAAAACATCAAAAGACAGGATCCCATCAATTTGTCTGTTGAAACCTCGACACAGCATAAAAATGGTTTATTATTCAATGCTAATGGTTTTATGCTAATGGATTATGTAAATTTACATTTTTCGGTAAACATACACACATACTTTTATGTTTGTGTCCATGTGTATAGGTAAATATTTATTTTTGCATGCTAATGAAAATTTATGCGCCATACTTACATATGAATATGTATATCTGAGAACGTCAGTTAGGTAACAAGATTAACTTGAACCGTAGATTATACGTACAACCAAAATTGAAAGGGTAACATAAAGATGGCAGATGATTTTTCATGAAATTTTATAAGACGGGCGTGTGCCAAAGAAAATTTCGCTTTCTCAAAAAACAGTTAGATGGTTTCTGCTTTTTTTTATACATATTATGAAGATTCATATGTATCTCTGGAGATTTTAACAAAAAAATGTTATTCATCTGGTATTTTACTCAACAAAATTATTTAGAGTTATACAGATTTTATACATACGGTAGATGTTGTAAATTCCCGATTTCTTACCTGGAAAAATAAAAATATAATATTGAGTTAGTCAAAATGTTATGTGGAATAAGAAAATTTTATTAATTTGGATTTAAAGCAACGCACTTCCAATATTAAATTGAGGGAAAAAAACGCGATTGAATTTTTACTAAATCCTACTAAATGTTGCTTGCTATTCATTTGCATATATTCAGGGGTAAATATTTTAATTCCTTCAAAATATTTAAAATATTTTATTTTATTTTTTAAACATGATTAAAATATTTAATAAAGAAACATTTAATTATTTTAAAGAATTTAATTAATCTAAATAAATTATTTAAGTTAATTTAATTACAATTTGACCTTAATTTATTTATTAACAAACCTAGTTATGTAAAAAGAATAGCCAATTCCGCAAAAATACTAGCTGTCTAAAAGTATTTTTATGTTAGCCAAGGAATCTAATAGACAAAATTAAATAAGCAAATAACCTCAAATAAATTTAAATACCAGTAACGAAGATGACAAGTCAAAACAAAAACAAAGAAATACCCACAACAACCATTTCCGTAACTTAATTTGTGACGATAAGGGAAATGTACACTAAGATCGCGTAGTAAAGTAAAAGTTTAAGTTATACGAAAAAAAATTACAATAGATTTTGCCAATCAACCCACGATCTGGTTGTGACTTTCTGTTAGTCCATTGAGTCAACAACATGTGTGTTGAGTTTTTTAGGAACATCCCTTGGATTTTGCTACGCTTAATGGCATGTGCAAAATCGAGAAACTAAAAGTTTATGATCTACGAGAAAATATTAAAAAAGATTTGGCCAATCAGCCTACGATCCCATTGCGATTTTCTGTTAATCCATTGAGTCAACAACATGTGTGCTGAGTTTTAGGAACATCCCTGGGATTTTGCTACCCTTATGGTATATACAACTAAAATCGAGAAGTAACTAAAAGTTTATGACCTACGAAAAAATATTAAAAAAGATTTCGCCAATCAGCCCACGATCGGGTTGCGACTTTCTGTTAGTCCATTGAGTCAACAACATGTGTGCTGAGTTTTTGGAAAATCCTTTGGATCTTGCTACGCTTAATGGCATGTGCAAAATCGAGAAACTAAAAGTTTATGAGCTACGAGAAAATATTAAAAAAGATTTGGCCAATCAGCCTACGATCCCATTGCGTTTCCCTGTTAATCCATTGGGTCAACAACATGTGTGCTGAGTTTTAGGAACATCCCTGGGATTTTGCTACCCTTATGGTATATACAACTAAAATCGAGAAGTAACTAAAAGTTTATGACCTACGAAAAAATATTAAAAAAGATTTCGCCAATCAGCCCACGATCGGGTTGCGACTTTCTGTTAGTCCATTGAGTCAACAACATGTGTGCTGAGTTTTAGGAACATCCCTGGGATTTTGCTACCCTTATGGTATATACAACTAAAATCGAGAAGTAACTAAAAGTTTATGACCTTCGAGAAAATATGAAAAAAGATTTCGCCACTCAGCCCACGATCTGGTTGCGACTTTCTGAGTCCATTGAGTCAACAACATGTGCGCTGAGTTTTCGGAAAATCCTTTGGATCTTGCTACGCTTAATGGCATGTACAAAATCGAGAAACTAAAAGTTTATGATCTACGAGAAAATATTAAAAAAGATTTGGCCAATCAGCCTACGATCTGGTTGCGACTTTCTGTTAATCCATTGAGTCAACAACATGTGTGCTGAGTTTTAGGAACATCCCCGGGATTTTGCTACCCTTATGGTATATACAACTAAAATCGAGAAGTAACTAAAAGTTTATGGTCTACGAAAAAATATTAAAAAAGACTTCGCCAGTCAGCCCACGATCTGGTTGTGACTTTCTGTTAGTCCATTGAGTCAACTCATGTGTGCTGAGTTTTTGGAAAATCCTTTGGATTTTGCTACCCTAAACGGCATGTACAACTAAAATCGAGAAGTAACTAAAAGTTTATGACCTACGAGAAAATATTAAAAAAGATTTCGCCAATCAGCCCACGATCGGGTTGCGACTTTCTGTTAGTCCATTGAGTCAACAACATGTGTGCTGAGTTTTTGGAAAATCCTTTGGATCTTGCTACGCTTAATGGCATGTGCAAAATCGAGAAACTAAAAGTTTAAGATCTACGAGAAAATATTAAAAAAGATTTGGCCAATCAGCCTACGATCCCATTGCGTTTTCCTGTTAATCCATTGGGTCAACAACATGTGTGCTGAGTTTTAAGAACATCCCTTGTATTTTGCTACCCTTATGGTATATACAACTAAAATCGAGAAGTAACTAAAAGTTTATGACCTACGAAAAAATATTAAAAAAGATTTCGCCAATCAGCCCACGATCGGGTTGCGACTTTCTGTTAGTCCATTGAGTCAACAACATGTGTGCTGAGTTTTTGGAAAATCCTTTGGATCTTGCTACGCTTAATGGCATGTGCAAAATCGAGAAACTAAAAGTTTATGAGCTACGAGAAAATATTAAAAAAGATTTGGCCAATCAGCCTACGATCCCATTGCGATTTTCTGTTAATCCATTGAGTCAACAACATGTGTGCTGAGTTTTAGGAACATCCCTGGGATTTTGCTACCCTTATGGTATATACAACTAAAATCGAGAAGTAACTAAAAGTTTATGACCTACGAGAAAATATGAAAAAAGATTTCGCCACTCAACCCACGATCTGGTTGCGACTTTTTGTTAGTCCATTGAGTCAACAACATGTGTGCTGAGTTTTCGGAAAATCTACGAGAAAACATTGCGATTTTCTGTTCAACCATTGCCGGTTGTATAAGTAAGAGTAAATGAACCAGTGAATGAACGTGCTCCACCCCGACATTTCAATCAATCATTATTTTGATTTAAATATTTCAAAATAAGATTTTACTTTGGGTACTTGAAAATCTCTGCGAAGGAGCAATTGCACGCACGCATAAAAATTATCAGTGTGAAAAGCAAAGACGAGGGTCCCATCAATCACTTTTATTATAACAATGGAAATTATTTTATACATTCTCAACGGCTTAAAAGACATCGAAATGAAACAAATATTGATGGATACTCGATCAGTCAAACGGATCACGTTCTAAGATCAGTTGGGATCTCAAAAACTTCCGAGATGTTTAAAATAGCGTGAACTACACCACCAATATTCAGTCACAAGACGAACGCAACAGCGTCTTTTTGATGTTGTATAAGAATACATAAAATAAAATTTTCAGCACCGTTTTGAGGCAGCACGATAACAAAAACGTAATTGTTCCTGCTGATATTTTAAAACCAGCAGACTACATTTTAACTAACTCCTTAAGAATCGATTTTCATATTTAGCGCGATACACAAATTAGATTGGGAGCGAAATCGAGTGTTAGCAAAAGTGAAGTCGTCATGTTGCCCCTCCGCGCAACATAGTAATATCCTTAGTTTTGAGTTTTTTTTATTTAATTTTACAGTAGTTTGTAATGACTCAACGATGACGCAGTACCAGCGACGATAAATAAGCTTGTGGTAATATAGAAGAAGAAAGACAACTAGATGGAGACTCCGCAGAGTTTCTCCAGTTCATGAGAAAGGCATACAACGCAAAGCAATTTGAGCTGGTACAATATAATATAGGGTTGTTAACCTCAAAAAACCCTCTCACGTTACAATTGTTCTTGATGTGAGGAGATTTTTTCATGGATGAGTTCACCAATGAAATTTGTAATCGATTCACAGATACGGATGGCTATTGTAATGCGTAGCTTGCATGTGCATCCGAGAAACGCGCGGTTGCTGTAGAAAGCACGACTGGCCATACTGTGTTTAAAATCACCCTTTAAAATTTTCAAACACCATTATCGAACGAGGTCAAGGGTTTATATAGATCTTTATTCAAGTATGCCAAGATGATATGCGTCGATAGTCAACAGTTATGGAAGGGAATTGTTTTTTATGGATGGACTGAAGTTATGCGGCAGCAGAATGCTGAATTATCATCATTACTAACAAAGGTTGGCAATGGAGATTGATTGGATGAACAAGAGTTGCAGCTGATTGAATCGAGATTCTACTCAGAGCAGGAAGCGGAGGAACGCTGTCCAAATGGAATTCGATTATTCAATGATAACCATTCAGTCAAAGCGTATAATTTGAAAATTTTGAGTTCATCTGATAAAACATCGAATTCAGTTGCTGATGGCATAATACTCGCGATTGACACAGGAGGGTTACCATACGAAATTATTTTCGTTGTAAATAAACCCTACATGTTAACCACAAACATCGACGTTGCTGATGGGTTAGCCAATGGGACAGTAAGCAAATTGCCACACGTTTAATTGGATGATAAAAATAGAATTATACGGGTTTGGCTTGTTTTGCCAATCGGCGTAGGTCTCAAAACACGTAGGAAAATGGCTAGGTATGCAAACGCAAAAGCAATTAGTAGAACAGCGGATCCTATCAGTTATATCGAAATAACTTCATACTGTACCTACTGATGAGGTCAACGTTTTTACCATGTTAAACGAGAAAATGAAACGATGCTTCCATCACGAAACGAGTGTATCCGACTTTTTCTGTCCATGTTCATACAATTGATCGGATTAAACTCAAAAAAATCTGTAGAGAGAATGTGACAGTATTTTTGTCTCAATTGCCAGTGTCCGGGCATGTGCGCGTGATCTTCCGTGGTGATATAATACTACAGAAACTACATGTATTAATGTTATCAGAAACTTGGCTTCGTAATGAGGAACAGGTGAAACTTGAATTTCAGTTGCATAATACAATACAGACGACCTAGAATTAAGTGCGGGAGGGAGGAGGGAGGGAGCGCGTTGCCATTAATCAAAATGTAGACGATTCGTAACATGATTTTGACTTGTCCGTGACAATGCAAACTCGAGAAGGAATTGCCAACACGTCAGTCAAACCAAATCTGCTTTTGGGGACATATGCGCCGCGAGAAGCACTTTACCTAAAGGTAAACAAATTGTTATGGTCACTGTTTAAATATCAGTCAATCAGAACGTTAAAGACAATAGATTTTTTCTACCAGGCATTGTTGAAGATACGTTGTCATAAACTTCGTCCGCTCATACTTGGCGATTTCAATATTCATGTGTATTTTTGATAAGAGGCTACAACGTGAAATTGGCTGTACAAATTTTTTCATAATTTAGGTCAAATTAAGTTATTTCAGGTTCTGGCTAAGGTAGCTAAGGTCTGTACTGTAATTACTATGGGACCTTATAAGTCACAGTATAGACCCTAGTAGTCAAAAAGCAATGACCAAGGGAATTGCCGCTCTAACATTAACATCGTCATTTTAGTTACCAAAGGTAAACATATCCAGGTTTCACGGTGAATATAAGGTCAAGAATATTTTACCCGACCTATACACCAGAAAAACCAATTATCAAATGCACTAATATTACGTATCTAATACGCGTCTTTAGAAGGGAGCCACCATATCATAACTCTGTGCAAACCATACAACATCCATCAGTTACAAGTGTTAAAAGTCTATACGACATGGTGGTTGAAATTCTGCTTAACATCAGTAACCTGCAGTTGGACAATCAAATTGAAGACCAAATCGCGCAACTGGTAGTGGGAAACTTAGATTCTGACACTTTAGATGCTAAATAAACAGCCTGCGTTAGCTGTCCACGTGAGGTACAACCATTAGGCAACTGCTTAGAATTCTTACTAAGAAGATTTCAAACACTATAAACTTGTGGAAATTGTGGACTTCCTGCCAAACGGACATCAGTTGTCTGTGCTATAATCTTGTCCCAAAAAGGCGGACTGATTATGTGCCAAGCAAAGATTTGTTCCAATTGCCTTTTGCATATAGAAATATCATGTGCGTCGAAAAACTTTCAAACACCATCATTCAAGCAATAAGGACAACAATATAATTACAGAAAACTCCATCATAAAAATTTCGACTAAACCCCGTTTTCCCTCAACATATTAGTAAAAGATAAATGTATTAGTGTTAACACGGATCATAAAGGATATACCCACAAATTTCTATTTCACGTAGTGTTGACGACAGATGGAGTAAGTTCTTCTTCGTGGACCCGAATTGTAAACGCTCAGCTCCGAATGATCTGTTGCTAGGGACAGACGTATTAACGATGTCATTGGCGCCAAGAGAATTAAAGAAAAACCTAGCGCAATAAAGACCACCTCCGACTGAATAATATCCGTCCGATCTCCTATCAATTCAGAGCAATAAATGGAACATTGGAACATCGGCAAGGAGCATTACATATCTCGGGCATTACATCAACTCGCTGAAAATGAATGTGTTAACCCTATAATGCAAGCTATATTCTAAAACATACCTCATAAGGGAAAATGGAATTTAGTAAGTGGCCCAGTAACCATCAAGCTATATTAACAGAAATTTCAGAGAAGAATTTAACTTTCATGTACTCTACCACCCAATAACAACAAACTCACTAAATCCAAGTACTTATCAGAAATTTAATCAATATTCGATCCTTTTGGATGGCCGGCCTATTATGGAATTTTGACTTAAGTTGGGATGACCTCCACAAGCCGATTTCGTCGAGAATTGGGATTAACTGAAAGCCTTAAAAGACAATCAATCCACCCAGATACCCCGATATCTGTATTATTCTGCAAGTAGTAACCGTATCGTACAGCTACACGAATTCTGTGATGCATCGCCGAATTAGCCTTTGCTGCGGTAGTATACAGTAAAATTACCATCCGATAAACGGTCAAACAATCATCGTCCAAACTGACCGTCTCGCCTGTAAAACTAAATATTACAAATTAATATCAGCCAAATACCTGTACAAACCGACTCCCTGAAAACACCGGCATGGATTCGAAAACCATCATCCACTTGGGAGGCCTTTCAAGCATACAGTGTGCCGGAAATTCAAACCACTGGAAATATACGTTCGTGGAAACGAATTAAATCAGAAGATAATTCTCGAGGAGTAACCGCCCAAAAAGTAGGGTCATTGGATAAGTAGTGGAATAGCCAAAAATTTCTGCTGAGTGTGAGACTAATTGACATATCAGAGACATGCTAAAACGAAATCACTAGCATCACGCAGCTGCAAATGCAACGGAGTGAACCAGCAAATTGTCGATTAATCAACAAAAATCTTTCAAACTCTTATTCGAATAACGCATTCTTTCTGGATCATGTCATCGATTTAACAGCTCATGGGAAACTTATCCGCACTTGGATTTAGGCGAATTACTGCTCGATGTGGCAACAATGAAATGAATTTTGTAGGAACCAGTAAACTACTACATCATCACCTTGTTAACACCGTAAATTAGAACGTAAATTTATCGTAGTTGGGATCCTTATTAATTTGAAAGTACAATTAGTATTGGTGGGGGTTTTCCTAGGACATGGGGAAATTTTTTAGAAAGCCGCTTACAACCACAATTTATCATATTACGAATTGATCATCAAAACACCTTTAGCCCCTTTAACTTTTCTATTTAATAGAGATTTTTTGTATTTTAAAAATCGTTTAAAGGATTCGTAAATTTAACATAATCATTCAATCCGTCTATATACGGAAAAACCTCATATGGATTGAACTTTACTCAAGCGGATGGCTCTAAGTAGCTGTTTTTCAACGATTTGTGCTCGGCAGGTTTGATTATTGATGGTTCTCGATATCGTTAAGACTTTTCTCCTTAGTTTAGCAATATCACCAGTCCGTGACATTGAAGATTCCGGCAAAGCTAAAGAGCTGTCCACTTGATGCATATTCCAAAATGTCTAATTCTTCCTTACAGTTCTGCTCGATCACCAGATCGCTGAGTTGGAAGCCAGCCTTAACTTTGATGTTCGTTAGGATGATTTCGATGCTCTGTCACTCTAGTATTAACTCTATTTCCATAAATTCTCCATCTTTGATATCCTTTAACTACTACCTCTTCCTCAGCATGGCGAATTGCATTTTCTATAACATTTAATTTTATCCGGAAATTAGAATTGGTATATTTTGGTAAACGCGTACCACTATTCGAACCGTGGTTTTAAACACAAATCCTAGGGAGATCAACTATCAATAATGCCACACTTGTCTAAAGAATCCGAGAACCAAATAGAAGGATCAGAGTTTCGGTACTGCTGCATTCCTAAAAATCTCGCATGTAATTGACACCTGCACATGTTTATATCGTGCCCTGTACCTGCATTTTCGGCTCAAATAAATCCAGCCAAGGATTAAAATGTACAAAATGATGCCTTATACCTTCCCTAACCTCTGTGCAACAATTTCCACTTCGATCTTTTGAACTTCCTCTGTTATTTTCATATTTATCTGCAGCATTTGCGGACAACTGCCCTTCTTTTAACGCGGCCAACAACCATTCGATTTTGATTCTCAATTAAATAACCATTTTTTGTGGTAGCGCCTGTCCAAGCTAAACAAAGAAATTCTAATCTTTTGGATTAATGCCCTTTGCTTTTACCAACTGTTTTACCAATAAATGGTTTATTTTTTGTTTCTGTTGAAAAATGTCTCATGTAGGCCTGATATTTTATATAGACTATGACATCGTATGCCTGTCTCGATGCTTCGGGTATTCATGAAACATTTGGTCATAGAATTATAGCAAACCACTGTCTCCGAGGTTTTATTTTTGATTCCTTAGGTTGACGCTGAATAGTAACGGATATAATTAACATTGAGCTATTATTCTATCCTTAAAGTGTTAGCTTGCGACAGTAAATCATCCGCAAAGAAGTCCTTTATCACTAGCTATTTTCCGTATTTGTGGTTCGATACGTTGACTTGTGCCGGAGTCTGTTCGAAGGGTTTCATTGTTCTGGCCAGTTTATTGGGAGCATTGTTCTCATTCAGTTACTTTAGCCACTTCCAACGAGCAACTTAGCTAGGTCGAATCGCCTTAGATTCCCCTTAGATCGAGAAACGATTTCATTAGGAATCCCGATTTGTAGAAAATATAGGTATTGAGATAAGTTCTGATTCCGAGGAAATTCGTTTAGAGAGTTCTACAACAAAATCCTTCTTTTGTAAAGAAATGTTCTAGTAATTTTGATTATAATTGATGAGGCTAAAGGTTCGAGTGCTAGGATGACATGAGTAGATTCATGTATAGTTTTTCGAAGAGGTTCTGGCGTCTAACTGTTTTCGGCTCGAGAGATGTTGAAAAAATAGTGAATTGGTGGTTTCGCATGCTATGAAGTAATTTCGATGTGTGATGTTAGTTTCTGGGGTAAATGGCAAATTAGAATTAAACTGTGTTATTTCTCCAAATGATTTGGATGAATTCGAACGGATAGGATTTCGAAAGAGTCACGAATGATTTTGATAATATTAGCTGGTGTTTTCGAGCGGCAGAAATAAAATGTAAATACTGATATACGGGTAAGTACTGATTACGGGAAAATTCGATTAGTAACCCTCCGATCGGATTCGAGTTTCTTTTCATTAAAACAAGTTCGAGCAATTATGCTTAAAAATTAATGAACCTGGATTTCCGAAACGGGTTCTCCGTTAAACTTAAACTTAAACCGAACAATGTTATTAAAATGTGGGTCACAAATGTGTGGTTCTTCAGCAGTAGTGAAAACAAATTGTCTGAAGTGTAAATCAAGGTGTTGACCTATTTTAAACGTCACTTTTTAGGCAAAACGGAACCACTCTACTAGACAAAGCATCACAAGCAAGTATCGCTCGTGTCTCATTAGCAAAAATTATTTTAAAAAAAACTTAATTGCCGTTCACCAAAATGCAAGTTGATGTTAAGCTGGCGGATGGGTTATGTCAGAAAGGTAAAAGTGTGTCATGTGCTCAGTGCAACGTTTCGAATACCATTGGGTTAAAAACCGTGCCAAAGTCATTTTTTATTTTCCTCGATGATGAAGTATAAACTAAAATTCTGGGGATGAATTTTATCATGAATGCTGGAATTGTAAGCGAATCCGGACAAAGACTATTCTGGTTAAATGTCGATCTGAAAAGCAAACATTTGCACAAATTCGCTACGTGTCAGCAACCTGTTTTGCTAGATGTAGATTGCAACTTTTGATCTTCGACCAGATGAAGGCGTGGCTATAAAAGCCGGACGAATAAAGGCGGACCAAAAACGTCAATTAAAAAGATTACTAACAACTTCCTCCGATAATTTTGAGCCCGGGCGAGCCGAAACTAAATTGGTAGCCGTGTCAAGAAATTGATAAGATGCTTGATATCGATGTCATCGAAGAGTGTAAGTTGCATTGGACAGCCTCTGTAGTACTGATACCTAAGAAGAATAACTAAGTTCGTGGAGCGTATGCGTGGACTACAGACGTTTAAATTTTGTCACAGGTACGCTGTCCGTTACCTGGAAAAGCAGTATGTTTCATGTCAACGGTTGATGTATGGCCCGGTTAGTGGCAGGTTAGCGATGAAGACCGCGTTCGTTACGCCATTTGGTTTATATCAGTGTAAAAGACTGCCGTTCGCGTTGAAAAATGCACCGGTGACATTTCAACGACTCATCGACCTATTTCGAGGTGGTCTTCCTAATGGCACAATTCTTTCGTTTCTAGATGATATAATTGTGATTTCAAACGATTACAACTAGTTAAGTTGCAAGCAAATCGGGGAGAGTGGCATTTTTTCGTCGTTATATACAATACACGTTTAACCCACGATGGGATAAAAAATAGCCCGAACAAGGTGTCTGCGATTTTGGAGATGTGTCCACCGATCCACGTATCAGAAGTTGAAGGCATCTTTTACAAACCGATTTATGTTACCGAAAATTTATCACCCATTTTTCGGAAGTCGCTCCGCCACTATAACGGATACATTGATTTTGCGGCAAATGGATCCTAAGAAATCATTTATCCTGATGACCGTTATAAGTCGTTATGCTTTGGGTGCTCTACTATTTATTATATGCTGATGAAAATGATGAAGGACCATTGACCAAGTTCCAAGGCTACATATAGAGTGCTGAAATCGTAGTCCAGATAATGAAATCACCCTTGGCCGCTTTAGCCAGGTGGGCAAAGTTAATTCAATCATATAGTTTAGGAATTATTGTTATACTGAAGGAAAGCCAAATGTGCTGGTTGATAAGCTTGTCTCGACTACCTATAACATACAAGAAGATTTTCGAATTCTTTGCCTTTGCAATTGATTTTCCTCAACGAGGACCAACCGAATTAAGACGAATGCAGCTGGTAGAAGAAGACGTATTGTCCATAGCCTAGAGAATCCACAGCCTTACATTATGGGGTTTACCGAACTCTGACTAAGATCGAGGCGAAATATGTCTGGCTGGGACTGCGCCATTCGGTTATCGAGTTCTGTCGTAATTGTTTGGATTATTAAAAGTATAAAGTTTTAAATTTGAAACCATTATGACTGTTTATCTTTTGTCGATGATGCTGATAGTGGAGGATGTTGCCACACGGCGGGTGGAACTATTTGCACTCGTTTCGGTAACTGGTTTGAATTGTAAAAAAATTATGTTTGACGAGGTATAATCCCCAGACCAATCCAGTGAAACGCCATAATCGGGATCTGAAAACTCAATTGGGAATCAGCATTTAATTCTCTATGAACACTACAAAATGTGAGGCCCATGATAAAACTCACGTTTTGTTTTATGACATTCGGACGAGAGTTACGAACACTCGACGAGGTCACAAATGACACTCACGAAATTATTCAGTCGGAGAACTTCACGCCACCGATTTCTTCGTATTTGTGAAAGTTAGAAAGTGATGAAGGATGCTTGTGAAATCAATGAACGAGAGCACGATCTGCGAAAGGAATATGGAGACAAGCGACGTCAACATCGTTGACCTAGTACTGTTCAAATTCCACGTTCAGAGCAATGCAGTGCAATGTTTTAGTAGGACACTAGCTCCCAGGTGAGGTTTGACAGGCCTATCGTACCTGCAAAATTATCAACTCGTTTACGTATGCAGTGGAAACTACTTGGAGATAGCACTTCATTACCTTCCAACCCCATTCAACGTTGAGGACACCGTCGCCATCAATAAATTAAAGATTTGTTTCTGTTGTTTTAACTTTAACGAGACGTTTTAAAGTTTAAAAAGTGGAGTGTAGCACCAACCTTGTTTTATTGATTTTCGCTGTTGAGCGAATAATAGAAAAAGAAAGTGGAAGCATAAATTAATGTTATAAAATATTGTGAAAAATATGTTTTGTTTAATTTGTTTGCTTTTATGAATACCGCTACAGTGCGTTTTCGAATACCAGGAAGGAATCGAATGCACTGAATTCGGATTTTTGGAAAATTTATTTAAATGGTTTTCATGGGCTCACCCTTTTTAAAAAATTTCCGGTTCAAGCGATTTTCTGAAAAAATAGTGTAGGGTTTTTGCGTGCCCTTTTAGAACCAAAACATAAGTTCTGGATACACCTCTGTTACTTTGCTACTTTGAACAGAAATAAACCATTTTATATTTTGTATGCTGAAAAAAAATCCAAATAAAGATCGAAATATCGTTCTGATAAATGAGTAATTTGGAACGATCTGCACCTAGCCTATTCAACTCGTAGCCTCGGTGATCCCGGTACTCTCGACTTTAATGTCGACAGGAGTAGATGTCAACACCGCTATTTTGTAACAGATTTAAAGAACTTTGCCAGAAAGTTAATTGTCAATATTTTCTGGTCCAAAACAAAGGCGCTTTCGGCTCACAAATAATCGAAATGAATATCAAAGGGTGATTCACAGCATCGCAAATCCAATTTAAAATTGTAATAGCATTTGTTTTTCTGTGACAGCATGAGCTGTTATCAATTTTCCCTCTAAACATTTACATCAAAACAATCGAAAATTGGAAAACTGTTCAATTTAAAATACAAATAAAATGAATTTGATTGAAATGTGGCAAGTGGATTTTCGCATAAAAATCCAACTGATATTTTATAAATTTATTCATACCTGTTAAAATTGATAACCAGATAATTATATCATTTTACATCAAGTATTTTAAGAACATAAACTGGTAGTTGTTCTACCGCAAACAATATTGCCACGGTTGCTTTCAACACACTTGTCTATCTAACATTCATTAGCCTAACCATTACAACGTAACGGAGAAAAAAATTTAATTCTATTTTAGACTTTTAATCTTAATTACATAATATGTAGGATAAAATTGCCAAGAAAATGTTTAATAACGATAACCCCACAATAATAACAAGTAATTTTTCCGACATAGTTTTCGAGAAGAAAACTAATTAAGAAAATAAGTTTTTGGTTTCGTTTTTGTTATTAGAAGAAAAGACACAAAATGGGAAAAATGTTGGTTTGGCATACAGCCAACAACACAGTTCGCTCGCTAGACAACCGGCCCGCGCATATAAAAAAATGGGTTGTTTATACAAAATATGAAGCAAAGTAAAAATTTACATTTTCATTGATGCATACACACGGAAATTACAACGCGGTACAATCAACCCAAATAAATATTTTCCAAAATCAATACAATTCCCTTTATACTCGTGTTAGTCGTGTATACAAAAAAAATTGTATTTCCAGTACACCGGAAATTTCGTGTCCAGATAGATTTTCTTTCGGTAATTTATGATTATTACTGTTATTATTGTTACAAGTACATCGGCACGATACACTACCTATATATAATACGTACGTATATGGGAAAAGGTGAAAAACCGTAAATATAAAAAAAAATTTAAAATTCTGTTTTCCAATTTTACGTTTCATGTTTGTAATTCGTGTGCGATGATTGCAAAGTGTATACGTACTCATATATAGCAGGTTCGTAGAAGATTTAGGATTTAGGTTATTGGGTAAAATGTTGAGTTTTATATCGTGTTATTGTAGCGCCGCGACCGTCCGTTAGAAGATTAGGGTAAAATTTAAATTGTATTTCTTTGCCTTATATACAAAGCATAATGTATGTAACTGTTTAACGTATCGTATATACAGGAAGCAAACATTATTTCTGAGAAGATTTCATTAAATATTTAGATTTGGGTGGACGTCGTTTTATATCTAAAATCATTTTACTACCTAACTTAAAAAACGTTCCAATAATATAAATATACACCGTTAAAGTTGATGGCAGGTAAATTGATTTACAATCTAACTTATGTGCCCTTCGCTAATGAAACTAAACTAAGTGCGTTTTCAGATTTGTTAGACGTTCTATTCTACAGGGCCAATATTTTGAAGTTAGATCTACCAAGTCCATTTTATTATCCCTTCTATACTGGTGTACCGATTTGATTTTTTTAACCAAAAAATAACAAGAAATCCAAATTAAATCTGAGTTATTAGCACTCAATATTAAATTCATATTGAAATAATTTAAGATTCGCCGAATCAAGTATAGGGTGTCTCAGCAAGGGCGCCGGTTTTAAATTTTCCACCATTTTGTTAATACGAGTTGTACGGTGATTCTTTTTTTGACAGTTGTCACGTACAGACCACACGATTTAAGAATATGGAGAAGTATTCAAACCAGCAACGTTTAATTATTGTAAAAACACATTACAAAAATGGTGAATGTTTTGCGAAAACAGTTCTCCAATTACGTCAAGTTTTCGGTCGCAATAATGCGCAAAATGAATCGACAGTGAGGCGTATAATTACAAAATTTGAGATCAAATTTACGCTGATGGATCATGTTGGTCACTCGAAAATATAGCCACAGTAAGAGAATCTGCGGCCGAGAATCCAGGAACTTGGGAGTGCGGTATCGCGTAATGTGAACGGATTTTTTGTGGCCCGAATTGGATGTAATTGATGTGGAGGACATGTTTTTCCAACAAGACGGTGCAGACTAAGTTGCCACGCCGTGCCATTTCTCGATTTGGCGATCAACATTGGCCACCAATATCGTGCGATCTAACATCGATGGAATTTTTTCTTTGGGGCTATGTGAAGGAAAAGGTGTATGCGAATAAGCCTGAAACAGTTGAACATCTTAAAGAGGAAATACGGTGCGTTATTGGCGAAATACAGCCACATTTATGCGAAAAACGTTCACCATTTTTACAATAATTAAACGTTGTTGGTTTGAATACTTCTCCATATTCTTAAATCGCGTGGCTTGTACGTGACAACTGTAAAAAAAATCACCGTTCAACTCGTATTAATAAAATGGCGGCAAATTTAAATCCGGTGCTCTTGCTGAGACACCCTATACATTTAAAAACTACAATTTTTAAAATAAAATTTATTTAGAAATACAAAATATTGGGCCCTATTCTGGTGGCATAAAATTGCTGTTATGTTATTTTATTTCCCCGCTTCCTATTGGAATTTGTATTGAAAAAACAAAAATAGCATAACATAACATAAAATTTAGGATCCCGGGGTCGACCCCATTAATGAAATACAATGAGCGACCCCATTAATGAAACAACAATACGTATACGAATCCAATAAGAATTTTTGGAAGCTATGAATGAGACGGGCGTGAAGTTTTTAACAAATAACAAATATATCATTGTATTAGTGTTACACTGTTAACTAATTTCTAATAGGAATTTTGAGTGAAAATTTTTTCAAAAAAACATGCTTTGAAAAAATATGCTTTAGTTTAACAGGTTGTTATAAAATGCCATCAAGTCAAATAAATAGTTTTAAGTGATAAAAGCTAATAGGCCCATATGCCATATTATATAACGTCCTCCCGATTTCTGAATTTTTAAATACTCGTAATTATGTATAACATGAAGATTTTACTGTTTGAGTAGCTTATATTTCGAATAATACTATAAGCGCCACCAGAATTCTTATAAGACATCATCAAGAGGTTACTAGGTTACAATAGCCCCATGTACTAAGTAATAAACTGTGTATATACCATTTCCCAGCGGTCTCCCCAATTTTCAATTTTTTATTTAATGTGTATGGCATAACGATTCCACCTGTTTGAGTAGTTTATATGTCAACTAAGATTATGAGGATCACAGGGATACTTCTAAGACGTCATCAGCAGATTACAATAGGCCCATGTACTAAGAAATAAAAAGTCTATGTACCATTTCCCAGCGGTCTCCCCAATTTAAATGTTTTATTTAATTTGTATGGCATACCGATATCACCCGTTTGAGTAGTTTATATGTCAAATAAGATTATGAGGATCACAGGGGAGGCTCGTCATCAGCAGATTACAATAGGCCCATGTACTAAGTAATGAAAAGTCTATATACCATGTCCTGCCGGTCTCTCCAATTTAAGATTTTATTAAATTTGTATGGTATAACGCTTTCACCTGTTTGAGCGGTTTATATGTCGACTAAGATTATGAGGATCACAGGGATTCATCTAAAACGTCATCAGTAGATTAAAATATCTCTATGTAAGTCAATTATCAATTTTTCATCAACCTTCTGATGACGTCTTAGAAGAATCCCTGTTTTCCTCATAATCTTAGTCAACATATAAACTACTCAACCATGTGAAAGCGGTATGCCATACAAATTAATAAAAAATTTAAAATTCGGGAGACCGCTGGGACATGGCATATAGACAGTTTAATACATAGTACATGGGGCTATTATAATCTCTCGATGACGTACTTCACTGCCGTATGAATGAGTTAGTTTTTACACTGCTAAGCATAAAGTTGAGCGATACAACTAGTCAATGTTAGAAAGAGATAAATAGTACGACATGTTTTTTATTTTATTAGAGTTATGTATATAACAATACTGTTAAATATTATATTTTAATAATCTGTAGCATCTCAATTATTTGTAAAATAATTGATAGTACAATCGTCGACACATTCGACATATTTTACGCGATATTCAATCGTGCGACTTCCAATTAATTCGATATTTAATACCGACACTTAATAATCAACTTCTACAATCGACCGCGCACGAGCGCACTCATAAATTGGCCACATACACTGGTATTGCGAAAAGCGACACTGTAGTTGATTTCTCGATTTTGAACGAAAGTGACAGAAGAAAAAATAATAAAAGTACGACGCGTCTTTTCTATACATCGAGCCGTGAAAATTTATTTATTGGCGCGATAGGCTTTCTACGAGTCTAGTTTGTAAACATAAATTGTATAAAACGGTGCATGTGTTTCATGCACCTCCAAATAATATCGTGTGTATTAAATTATTTGTGAGTGATCGAAATCTCTAATAACATTCGATAAATCTATAGTTTTCTAAATACACATAATTGAGGTTTAAAATAAATAGACATTAAAATTATTATTATTCATCAGTGTTATAAAAGTACCATTCAAACGCCATAATTCTATGAAGTCTTTTAAAAACATATTACGATTAGCTTGTGAGTAGTACTCAACGACAGTGTTGGCTGAGGGTATGTTGTACGGTCGCCAAAAATACACCCATAAATACCACCAAAAATTCTACCAAACGGAGATATCTCCTATAGACCTGACGTTTCAGTAAAAGCTAAGTGCAATTATTTAAGAAAAACTCACAGAGATTGCATCACAATACCACCATATAGGAATAAATCATACGGATTTGGCCAATCAAACAACGGTTGAACCGTTTCAACGTTACTTTATGAACTTGATCAGTGCGGTTTTGTTGAAGTAAATTTTCAACGGCTGCCTATCAGATTTTTGAGTGAATCTCATTTTTTATTTTTAAGAAAATATTAATTATCCAGTGGATTTAATGTCCTTTGAAGGTCAATGCACACACTACTCACTCACACAATTACAGTATATCACCTGCACATTGCAAGCTCCATGACAATCTGTACACTGACATGGACGGTAGGTCGGTGCTGAACTCTGCACTGCAACATAGGGTCTTAGTTATGTCCATTAACATCACCGATCGCAATCGATACGAAAATTCGCTTTGCATCCTGCCTCTGGTGGAGTTCAAATTCAGTACCTCCCGGTCCAAGTGCTGAAGCTTTAACCACTGCACGGCTTGTCCATTTAGGCCATTAACTAGACATCCCAGAGATTGCACCAAAATGCAATCATATAGAAGTAACCCCTTAGGGCTTACCTATCAAACGATGTGTGAATGATTTCACCTTTTTTATGTATTCTAGAAGCCAACGTATTTATGCGGTGGGACAGCCATACACTTTTTTTAATTTTAAAATTTCACTATATAGTGAAAAATGTTGTGGTGATTCGATGCTCAATGACAATATATCGTAGAGGTGTCTGCGCTGGTGGTCTGAATAATATAATTTCATATACCGTTAAACTTAGCCATCAAAAATGGCTTAGTTCTATTGTGCGAAATCACTCATCATCGCGCAAACGATATAAAAAGCCAGCTCAGCGGAGAACCTCTAAACAAATTCGCAATCGCTTTCTCACCAACGATCCGCTCCTTCCAACAATTTTTAATAACAATGTTCGGGCACAAAAGTTTAACGGATCACTTCTTCGCACGCGGAAATACCGACTCGAAACGAATTTTCTCAAAATTCGAACTCATCGCATTTGACTACTGGTAATCGAAAATCAACTCACACTAGTTTTGAGTTGATTAAATTTTTTGAGCAAATTAAATTTTTTTTTTCCTTTATATTTTTTTTTTTGTATATATATTTTGGGGGTTTTGGGGCCCGACTATAGTTGGAAGAGTTTATGATTAGATAAGTATCGTTCCTCTATTACCGTTTATATTGCTGGTATTATTTGGCTTTATTTGTTTTGTTTCAGATTGATATTTGAAGTTAACCTGGTTTTGAAGGCGAACTTAATTATTCATTTAAAAATTGTTCATGTAAGTATTGTTGTTTAAGTGCGCCACGATTCGCGATGTCCACTGAAAGTATTTCTTTGCCCTCTATTTTACTTAAATCCATGCTTCGGACTAGGTCCAATTTACTTAATGTGGTTAGTTTAAACGTCCAGAGTCTTATTTTAAATATTGACGAACTTCGTCATACTTTTAATGGGGTCCCAATTGATGTCATTTGCTTATCGGAGACATTTCTATCGTCCGATATTCCCGATTCCGCGTTGGCCATTAGTGGTTATAATTTGTTCAGACGTGATAGAGCTAATCCACCAGTTAATTATGGCGGAGTATGCCTCTATGTTAACGAGCATATTAAATGTAATGTAGTATCGGTACCCCTCTCAATTTCTCAAAGGCTCGTTTCTGACTTTGAGTTTCTTTTTCTAAATGTCTTCGTCAATAAGCGGAAATTCCTTTTCGGTGTAGTTTATAATCCTCCTAAAACGAACAAGAGGTCGTATGCTCTATTTAAAAAATCGCTTTTAGACATTGAGTGTCTTTTTAGTTATTTTTCCTGTCGGTATGATGAGGTTTTCATTTCGGGTGATTTTAACTTTGATATTTCTCAAGAGACTTTATTTTCTCGTAGCTATTTAAATATCTTAAATAGCATTAATCTTTCAGTTTATAACACTGAAGCGCCCACATACTCTTATGCAACCGCAAGTGGTGGTTCTTATTCTCTCATTGATCATGTTGTCGCTTCTGCTGATAATTCCATCTGTTTTTTCAATCAATTGTCTCTTGGTATTGGTTCTCATCACGATCTCCTTGTTTTTTCTGTTAATTATTACTCTCGTCCTAAACCTAAAAGTTTCAGCTTTAGGGATTTTTCGAAAATTGATGAATCTCACCTTTCATCAATTTGTGGCTCTATTCGTTGGGATGATATTTTTTATCTTAGTACTTCTACCGATCAAATTGACTATTTTAACTCCTCTATTAATTATGTATTTAATAATTGCGTTCCTCTCACTACTGTTTACTTTAGACCTAGATCCCCCCCTTGGATGACGCAAGAGATTTCGAATGCTATTTCTGTTCGTTTTTCCAAATATCGTCTTTGGAAAATGAACCGTAATTCTATTTCTTATCTAGCTTATAAGCAATCTCGAAATAGAGTGGTAAGTTTAATTCGTACCGCTAAGCAAAATTTTTTCAAGGATAAGCTAGATCCTTCTCTTCCCTCTAAGATATTTTGGCGTAACGTTCGCAATTTGGGCCTTGGTAGTTGCAAAGGGGGTGCTTCGGTAAGTTTCAAAGCTAATGATTTTAACCGTTACCTAAGTAATTCTAGTTCCAACCATGATATTTCCAATATTGATTTATTATCCGTAGATTCCCTAAATTCTTTTTCATTTGCAAATATATCAATTGATGATTTGCATTCTGCAATTTGGGAAGTTAAATCGCAATCCACTGGTCTAGATATGGTTAGTTTAAAATTTGTTAAGCGTATTTTTCCTAATGTATCAAGATACTTGTTACATATTTTTAATTTTATTTTAACGACCTCGTTTTATCCCGCTCAGTGGAAGTTGAGTAAAATTATTCCTATTCCTAAAATTAGCAATCCTTCTGAGCTTTCCCATTTCCGCCCTATTAGTATTTTAAGTTCTCTGTCCAAGGCGTTTGAATTGGTAGTAAAAAACCAAATTCAATCTCATATTGATAGCTTTAATTTGCTTAGTATTTTTCAATCGGGTTTTAGAAGATTTCACGGTACTACCACTGCTTTACTGAATGTTTGTGATGATATTCGTCGTAGTATGAGTAAAAGAGAAATGACTTGCCTTACCTTGTTGGATTTTTCGAAAGCGTTCGATTCAATTAATCACCAAATTTTGTTTAATAAGCTTATTTCGAACTTTAATTTTTCTCTCTCTGCTGCTAAATTAATTTTAGACTATATTTCGGGTCGCTTTCAGGCAGTCTTTTTTGACAATTCGCTTTCTGACTTCTTACCTGTCTCTTCTGGCGTTCCTCAGGGGTCGGTTCTTGGTCCTTTACTATTCTCAATGTACATTAATGACGTTGCATGTTCGATTCGCCATTCATCTTTTCATATTTTTGCTGATGATGTACAAATTTATAGGAGTAGTCGCTTAGATAATGATTCCATTAACTCTAATATTTCTCTTATTAATGAAGATTTGGTAAGAATTTATAATTGGTCACTATCTAACCGGCTCGCTCTTAATGCTAATAAATCTCAGTCTATTATAATTTATAAAAAATCTATAGATACTTCCTCTTTCCCTGGAATTTTTCTCGGTGATTCTTTAATTCCATTCTCTAATACAGTTAGAAATTTAGGGTTAATTTTCAATAAAACTCTAACTTGGGGTGATCATTTGATTAAGGTTAGCAAAACGGTTTTTGGAATGCTTAGTTGTTTGTATAAAGTTGTTGGTTTTTCTGATAGTAATTTTAAAAAGCGTATGTTCCTCTCGCACCTGCTTCCACATTTTCTATTTGGGGATGTTGTTTTGTTTGGTATGCTTCAGGAGAGTATGAATGTTCTCCAAAGATGTTTCAATGCTTGTACTCGTTTCGTTTTTAGTATTAGGAAATATGATCACATTTCGCCCTTTTTGAATTTGATTTTGGGTTGTAATTTAGTTGATTTTTATGAACTTCGCGTTTGTCTTTTTATTTTTAAGCTTCTCAGGACAAAGCAACCTCCCTATTTATTTAATAAGTTATTGTTCAGTAGGTCTTATTCTTCAAATTTACGTTTACTTCCCCCTGTAAACTTGTGTAGGTCTCTTAATACTTCGTTTTCTGTTAGAGGTATTTCTCTTTGGAACTCTATTCCATTAGATATTAAGAAATCGGCGTCGCTTAGATCTTTTAAAACGGGTTATTTAGCGTGGCGCGCTTGAATGACAATACATTTGTATAATAATATTTTTATATTTATTTATATTGTTTTTGTATGTAGTTTGTAAGCATTCACTTCTTGCAGTATCCTCCGTAACAAATGAGCTTGAGCTCAACATGGAGGGTATTAGCATGGAGTGGATTTGTTTTTTGAAAAAATCTGAGGTTTTTATGCCTAATGGAAGTATTTTTTTGTTGATGTTCATTTATTATGCTTCCATATGTGCTTTTCCTCTACTAAAATTGTTATGTCAATCTATTAATAAATAAATAAATAAATAAATAAATAAATAAATAGTTTTTATCATACCCGCATGAACTTGCTGTTACAAAAAGAAAGTAGGGTTCAATCACTTCTACATTTTAATAAAAGTGGTGTAACCGAAGATACACACGTGTGCAAATCTTCAATAAAATCTAGTTTAAGAAGTGATTCAAAATAAAATTATTGCAGGACATGGTCGTCACAAACAAACACAATTTAGACCCAAAAATCAAATAAAGAATGTAAATAGGGTCCAGTCCCCGTAAATCAGGACAAATTGAAATCACATCATAGCACGCGAAACCTCCAAACAGATAGTATCCAGGACTTCGAAAAACCAAAACTCGAACTCATATCGAATGTCATCCTACCACTCGAAACTTTAGCCTTTTATTTTTATGAAAATTGCTAATACATTTGTGTGCAAAAGAGGGATTTTATCGTGGAACCATCTAACGAATTTCCTCGGAATCAGAACTTATCTCAATCAATTTTTAGCATTCGAAAACACAAGTAAAATTCATCAAAATCGTGGTTTCCAAAACTCTTTGTACTAACATATAATTATTATTAGATATCCGGAATCAAAATTGAAAAACATACTCGGTTGTTAAAATTAACAGAAAAAAAAAGAATAACGAGAAATTAAAAAATGGAACATAAAAAAATACTCGCAACATTAAGACTCTATCAAAGGACTTCTTCTCAGGATTGCTTTAAATCGTTTCCCGGTATTGGAAACCTAGTCTTGAACACCAATTTTTATTGAAATCGTAATAGCCGAAAAACCAATCTAAAAAAATTACACCTGCTCACTCAAGGCCATTACAATCAGTTGACACTAGAAAACCCACCGTCACCAAACCTTATAAAAAAATATCCGAGTAGTCATTTTGTAGAGCCTGATAAATGAACTTCCGAAAATTGGACTCCTCGTAATTTGAACCGAACATTAAAAAAAATTAAACAGGAAACCCCTCTAATAAAGAATTTTCTCGAAATTAGGAATTGCCACCCAATGAAATCGTTGGAGCTACACCGGAATGGAAAATGTTATCTAAGGATCTTGGTTTACGTGCTTACAAAATTTAACTTGTGCAGGGATTAAAGCGATTCGACGATCGCACACGCCGCCAACTCGGCCAATTCGACGAAGACATCCAGAGAAAATCAATGTTTGATGTGTTTTATGGGCCGGCGGAATCATTGGTACATATGTCTTCAAAAACGATTAATGTTACAGTTAACGGTGAACGGTATAGAGATTTGATTGATGTGGTTCAAACAGGACGGTGTCACATGCCACACAGCGCGGGATACAATTAATTTACTCAAAGAAACATTTGGTGAAAGACTGATTTTACATAATGGTCCTGTTACTTGACCACCGAGATCGTGTGATCTAACTCCATTAAATTATTGTCTTTGGGGATATGTTAAGTCACTTGTCTACGCCGATAAAGCAGAGACGATCGGATACTTGGCGACGATCGGATACACAACAGTCGGCGAGTTATTAGCGAAATACGACAAAGAGTGATCGAAAATAGGACCTCCAGATTACGCCAACGTATGCGCAAGCCGCGGCGGCCACATAGCCGAAATCATATTCAAGCATTAATGGCATAAAATTATCTATGCAATAGAGCTGGTTTTAATTTATTCAAAATGTTTTTCTTTGCTCTATTTTAATTTAAAATTGTGAACCTCTAAAAAAACACCCACCCTTTAGTTTCAGGATATCAAAGATGGTGAGTTTATGGAGATAGAGGTAAGACTAGAGTGACATCTCAGGATGATTGAAGATTACATGGGAATTATAATGATCATAACTGTATTACCTTTCGCGTGAATGGTGATCGAGTAGAACTGCAAGGAGGAATTAGGCATTTTGGAATATGACTCTTGAGATTGCTAAACAAAGGAAGAAAACCTTAACAAGATCGAGAACCATCAATAATCAAACCTACTACACAAATCGGCGAAAAACAGCTAGTTCGAGTCATCCGCTTGGGTAAAGTTCGATACAGACGGTCAATGTGTAATGAGCTTAACTATCATCCATACGATAAAATATTCAAACTTGATACTCTTAGGACGGATTCTGCTGATACAAGCAGGCTGAAGGCATGATGGATCGGTACTCTGTGCTTAACATACATATTGAAAACAATGGAAAGTAATGCAAGAAATATAGGTATTGTCCCTCTATTGAATGATGATGACCTGAACAGTGTTGTGGCGACATGGTTACGACACCTTGAGGGGTCATAACATTATTTCATTGCCCTTGTTCTTTTTGAATTTGTAGTTCCATGGTAATTGAATGAATGAATGATGCCTTTTATTAACGACATTACCATCTGTTCTATGGTATTACTACTAACGGTGTTTGTTTCTATGGAAATTAGCCTTAATATTTTGTTTTGTGTTTTTGTTCACATCCATCATCACAAGACCAATGTGTATACCTTGTGCGACCGGCGGAGATGTAGAGAGATATTTTTGTTGGGTTTTCTCGTTTTGTTGTGTGCGGTTGATGCGCGGTGTGAAGAGGTGGGCAAATGCACGAAACCAAAACAAAAAACACCAACTATCAAAATATGCTTCTAGATGTTTTTGGTGCGAGAAATTTTTTTTTTGAGTTTAGTTTTGGAATTATGAGATAACATATAGTCAAGTTTGTGATTATCTTGGTAGTTTTTATAATAAAGATAGCACGGCGTTTCCTGGCATTCGGTTTTATTTTATTTCTCCCTCATTGGCCTCACTTTATTTTTACGTTATTTTCCTGGTAATGTTACCTATTTTTGTTTTTTGTGATAAAATGAATTGCTAAATTTTTCGGATTGGTATGATGGGAGAGGGGGTCTCATTTCGTGTCGGTTCCATAGTTGCAGGCTGGGATTGTCAATCCCCTTCATCCCCTTGGCAGGACATTCCCAGGGTCGATAGCTGGCGAGTCCAGCATATGTGTCGTCCGTTCAGGGCCGACCGTAAAATCTACACGGTCCCCCTAGCTGTCGAGGTGTGTAATGTGGAAGATTACCTAGAGGTCTCTTCGAGTGAAGAGAGGCTTTGTCTTTTGGGGAGACGTCCCTACCCTCTAATGCTGCCTTGTTGTGGCTGGGCATCCGCCGCTAGGGGTCGATGGGTCATTCGGGAGGGTTTCGTCAGCAGACATGATACTTATCATCCGGGGAGATTCGATCGTTCCTGGATGGACACACCCGGTTATTATTATATTTATCTCATTGTTCCACAAATTTCGGCCGATTTAATTCTGGTGTAAGTTCAATTTAATTTTAGCATTTAATTTCATTTGTTTATTTTTGTGTTCTGTTCTACGGTGTAGGCCAGGAATATGCAAACCTCAACTTCCCCACGACGAAAACCCTGAGATTTAGTCTGCAAAATCACCGCGAAAGAGGCCTCTGCATATTTAGATGAATCTGCGGGTTGGCTTCATGCCATCCCGCCACAACCTTGAAAGCCTAATAAAACCTGATAATTATCTAAATAATCTTTCTGAAATGAAGCACCAGCGGTAATAAACTGATACAGCTTATCTAATGATGTTTGATATGTAGGGGCTCCAATATCAGAAAGTATACTAGAAAAGAACCACGTATCAAATATCGAAGCGTAAACTTTAAAGATTCCTGAGTGGATAGCATTTTTAGCGAGGTGGATTTATTTCGTATTTTGCATTTAACGTCTACTTACATAGAGTGGGAAAATTAAAAACCAAAGTACCGGTATATTAATATATAGATGAGATGGGGTTTAGAGGAGAGGAGACTGGGTACGTGCTGCATGTACTGGTTCTGTCAAGAAAAAGGAGAAAAACGTTTTCTATTCTAAAATATTTATAAATGTAGAGTCTACGATAAATCGATAGACTTTACTTGGGCCAGATGCACCCAATGACTACTATTTTATACGGCCATCCCAATCCAAAAATAGTGAATAAATAAATTGAAGACACATTTTTGCTGGAATATTGCTCCACAATGCATACCATTTGTACATTAGCACAAACATTTTTTTTTGTTAATTGATAAGAATTCGACTTTGGTCACAAACCTACCCTACTTCAAGTATGTTAATTTAATTTAAACTACGCATTGCGTTTCATTTGTTTCTACATACGATATATGTGAGTAATACACGCAATGTGGCATTTTCATACACACAGATAATTACAAAATCTAATTCTCATTTAGCTTTAACAGCAAGATGCAACCGTTTTTACCGTCTATCATCATAATTGGAAAATCGCTTGAAGCAAACTAGACCAAATAACTAAAAACCTTAAATTGATCTGGACAGTTTCAGTTCATCGCGTTTCCCACTCATATATAGCCAGTTCTTCTGCCCTAGATAACATAAAATATGTAATAATTGCAGTCGCCTAATGGTCATTAAAACAGTTTTTCTCTTATTTTCATGTTTAGCGATAAGAACGAAACGATAAATTACTTGCCTCCAAATAAGACAACTGCAAAATGTGGAACATTCTTGTATTATAAAGGTCATCGAATCTGCCAGCAGTCTTGCAAACAAGAAATGCAATTTACTACTTTTATTTTATTTAATTTGGTCGAAGTGCTTTGTATGTGCATGTGAATACAAACTGGTAAAAAAAATGCAAGCATAACGTACTCGTAAATCAGCAGTGTTGCGAACATAAACCAACTTTAATGGAAAAATGTTTAAATTTAATTTGGTTTACTGGATCCGTATAGCACATCGACAATTGGTGAAACACACCCACCATACAAACCATCTGAATGAAGTGAAATTAAATTTGAAAAACTTTTTTTTTGTATAACTTCGTATTAAATTTTCCATTTGGACATTCCAGTCCTTTCATTTCCCCCCGTCATTTACAGTTACACAAATTTTTGGTATACTGTATTATAGATTTAAAATTAAAATTGGCTTTATTGGAAAATTCAAGTTAAATTTACACAGTCCAACAAATAAACGGTGCATCTCACTCATCCCAATTCCAAATTTGAGAGTTGCACATACTTTTCACGTATTTGCCCGCAATTCGATTTAAAAATAATACACTCGTATGTTATCGATATACTCGTTTGTGGTTTTTGATTTGTTTATGATGCGGCTAAAATTAAATCGGGTGTTGGTGAAATGTTTTGATCAAAATTTAAAGTTTTTTTTCTATTTGTTTACGAATTAGATTTTCCAGCACGATAAACTTGGTCGAACCCATTGTATCTATGGGTATAGATCTAAACGTATATCGAAATCAGTTTATTATGTATGGCGTTTTGTTTATTTTAATTTTGCAACATTGCGAGTATTTCAAAATAGAATGTTTCAATATGTAAATTTCAATTACACATTCCTACATTGTTTGAGTAAAAAAAATATTTAATCTCTAAAGTAAATTGATGAAGAGTGTTGTAGTAAAAAATACTCGCCAGTGAAATGAAATAAAAATATCAAACGAAACAAGTAAACTTGCTATGTGTTAGATGTGCCAAATCCACACTCTTCGGAGGCTGGCTAAAGGATTATGGGGTAGGCCGATCATTGTTTAACCTATTTGGGCGAAATCCTTAATTTTCAAGATCACCACTATCTTCAGCTGAATGTATCTCTCAATGCGGGAAGGGAAACGCTGAATTCCGTGAATAATTAAGAAAAAGAATTTACAATTTTAAAGAAAGAAAATGTGGAACTCAAAAACGCAGGTCAAACACGTGCAACACGTGGGACAACACATAAACCTGCAATTGATGATGACAATAATCCATTCGATACGAATAACAGACGAAGCACGAAATGACACTCCAGAAATAAAATTTTACCATTGACTTCAAAACAGGTTTCTAGAAAAACATTAATCATCATGAAATAACTAATTACAGAACAACCAGCGAAACTAAAAATCCGAAATCATCTCCTCCAATTAACGTCGTTGGAATATAAAATTATTCCACTATACAATCGGTTTCGGTAGCCGAGTACAAACTCGTATTTCTCAACAATGGCGCTTGAAAAATTAATGTTGCAAACTTTGAAATCTATAGAGCTTTTACTACAAAACTTGATTACGAGGGACATCAATCGTTTACCTAGGAAAATAAGAATGATCGCGCAATCAAAATTATGGCTTGAGATCTTCACCTAATCTGCACAAAAAAGAAAATTATTGGGGATTACAAGCAAACAAAAGGCTTTCACTATTTTTACTTACTTCACTTTTCACTACTTTTAAAAATAAAGAAAAAGTGTAAGATGTCAATAATAACCAGACAATACTTAACATCAGAGTTAATATAGAGCCATTGAACAGCGGTCTAATATCGCAGTGCAAAAAATGTCAAGGTTTTAATCATATACAGAAATATTATCAAAGAGAGACTAGATGCGTTAGATGTGCCGGAAAACATCCCGACCAAGTATGCCCGGTCAGTAAAGATATTGCGGCAAAATGTATTAACTGCAAGAAGCCATATCTCGCAAACTACAAACTTTCAACAAAGAGGAACCAAAACCTCAAGCACCCGGAAAACCAAAACTGTACTGAAAAGTGACAATGCCAAAACCAATTATTTAGGACTAGTCGAAGATACAACAGTACTCCAAAGAGAAACGTTTTGCTCTGCAAAGCTCTAAGGAACAGGTTTGATAACCAACAACCCATAAGTACTTAATGTTGAAAACAACGCTGAAAAATTGAAATTTCATAATACTCATTTGAAAATGTCCAAGAAACACACATATTTTAACACTGTTAAATAGAAAAAATATACTTGTTGGGAATAAAGCGCGGCAAAACAAAAATCTCCTATGGTGACTGCCAAATCTCATTGGGATGTTGATTTCATCGATTCATAAAACTCAATTTAAGGAACATAATATTTATTTGTGTGCAATTACAAAGAGACTTGTGGCAAGTTTATCCCGCCAATATTGAAATCTCCACGTCGTAAAACCCCAAAAACGAACGAGTTGTGTTGCGCTCGCAGAAAAGATACGTCATGCTCACTTCTATATTTTTCTTTTGATATTTCCATTTTTGTTTTCGTTTTTTGTGTGTTGTCCTTGTCAGTATCGGATGCGTGGCGTGTGTATGTGGCCAGTTGAATGGCGTGCGCTCGTGCGCGGTCGATTATGGAAGTTGATTTATTTTATTTTATATTGGTCGCGTATTTTATGTCGTTTACGTCGATGCTTGTAGAATCAATTATTTTGCGAATAATTGAGTTGCTACAAGAATCTCCCAATTTATGAGAAGAGTTTAAGTATGACGTTACATTCCGATCAGTCAATCGGTCTGTGCTGTAGACAAGCTACAAACATTTAGTCTGCACGACACCGCTTAAGCACGCACACACAGAGATTTTTCTAAAAACCGTTTTTTTTTACTTCGGCGATACAGCGAAGGTAAGTTTGCAAAAACCTCGAGGTTAAAATTTTTGATAATTACTATTATTTATTTTAAGATAAAGAAAAGAACTATAATTTTAGGCGGAAATAGGCGGAATTTAAGATCAAGAATTGGCCGAAATTCCATTAAACAACAAATATATTAATATCGGATATGTTCCTTGCCATCTGAAAAATATAGGAATAAGTTCATTGGTTTCTAGAACAATTTAGGTTGGAAAATCGTTCAATCAATGGACTTTGTTGTTCAATGTAATTTCGACCAATTCTGGACTAGCAAAAATTCCCTGATAGGAATATGCAATCAGGAGTGCGAAGTTCATGGGTTTCTAGAACACTTTAAGTTAGAAAATCATTCAATCAACGGTCTTTGTTGTCCAATAGAATTTGGGCCAATGCTGGTGGTTAGCACAAATCTAGCCACAATATTTTTCAGATGGCAGTGAACATACCTGATAGGAATAAGCATTTAGAAGTGCCAAGTTCAATGGTTTCAGAAACAGTTTTATGTCACAAAATCGTTCATTCAGAGATCCTAATTGTTCAATAGAATTGGACCAATTCTGGATTAGCATAAATTCAGCCACTATATTTTACGGATGGCAATGAACAAACCTGATAGAAATTTTGTGGCGTTAGATACGCACCTATGCACATCCCAAAAACAATCGCCGTAACCTTGCCAGCCGATTGTTGTGTTATCTTCCATTCATCGTTTTGGTTATTCCTTGGTCCCTGGCAGTGTTGCGCCGTATTATCTTCACCGCGTGAATAATTAATATTCTATATGTATAGAGAATGTATGTAGACAATTTCTTTTTTTAATTTTTTTTTTAAAGAAAGTATTTATTGTCCAGTGGATTTAATGTCCCTTGAAGGTTAATTAATACCCTCCTTTTCATTCACGCACACACCACCCATTCACACTATTACAGTATACCACCTGCGCATTGCAAGCTCCATGTCAACCTGTACATTGACAAGGACGGTGGGTTGACGCTGAATTCTATTTTGTTGCTCTTTATTAACATCACCGATCGTAATCGATGATGAAAATTCGCTTTGCATTCAGCCTCTGGTGGGATTCGTACCCAGTACCTCCTGGTCCAAGTGATGAAGCTTTAACCACTGCATCACTTGTTCGGTGGTTGCCAATTAAAATTTTGACGTCGACAATGTAGAGAATGTAGACAATGTCGAAAATTATTGTTTCATTTCAGCTTCATAGAGGTTATATTCTACCCGACGTTTGAAAATTATGAATCCTCGTCCTTTGTAGAATTGCTCTCGTGCTGTATTTAATTAATTTTGAAGAAATAACAGACCATCAAAATACCAAAAACTAGGGGTATACTAGGTACTCAACAAGTTTTGACGTTCGATAAAAAAACACGATTTTATGGTTTATGTATTTCAACATTTTATTATTCAATATAATCTACCTGAACGTCAATAGACTTGTTCCAGTGATCTTCTAATTTATGGATTCCATCCTTGAAGTGAGAATTCGGAAGATCATCGAAATTCGCTTTTACGGCTGATATTAGCAATCATTTCCCACGCATGCATTTTTTTTAGATGTAAGCTAAATCTGGCGAATACAAAATTCTTTGTTCATCCCAAAAGACTGTTGCTAATACCTTCTTGCCCGATTTCTGGACACTAACCCGCTTCGGAGGTGGTGGTAGACCCAAATCTCATCGATAGTGATATGCAACTTTTTCTCGCATTCGAATGTGTTTTTGTTTCATTGTTAGCGCATGTGGCACCCATTATGCAAACAGCTTTCTGAAACCCAAAACTTCAGTCAAAATATTGCTCACACTGCCTAATGAGATCCCTAGGTCTTCTATTAAATCTCTCTAGGTTAATCGACGATCTTCAAAAAGCATATGCTGTATTTTTGCTACGATTTCTGGTGTTGATGCACTTTTTGGACGTCCTTCACGTGGATCATTTTCAAGACTTTTACAACCACGTTTAAATTCAGCAACCCATCTTTCCATTGTTCTAATTGAAAGTTCTTATACTCTTTTAACAATCGTTCATGAATTTGTTTTGGTGCAACACCTTCCAAAAATAAGAATTTTATAACCTCAACTTTGAACAGCTGTTAATATACGAATGAGTTGGGAGATCTACATGAAACTTCACACGTGTTCATAAAAAAGTAGTACCATTCTCCGAAAAATAAAACGACGAACCTAATAGCGCTATATCTCTTATCGGACGACAAAACTTACTGAGCAACTTGGTAAATGTCATATGTACCCGTGTCACCATACAAAGTGATCTTTAGAAATCATTGACGTCAGCCCCAGCAAGATTATAGAGAGTACTTTTTGGTGTAAAACAGTATTCACCAACGATAATTTACAAAAAAGGTACTACAATGGCTATAGCCGATACACTAAGTAGGGATTGTAAAAACGATAACGAAGAAGAAGAACAAGAATTTCAAGTTTACTTAGTGCTAGATATGTCGAAGAAAGCAAATGAAGAACTCGTTGAGTCAACAAAACACGATCACGAACTGCAAGAAGTAAAAAAAAATTATAAAAGAAGGATGACCAGACGATCCAAAAGAGTTGGATAATCTAGTGAAACCACATCATAATTTTAGAGACGAGATGTCTTGGTAGTGTACCAAGATGTCTTGGTAGTGTAAGACAAATGTTCTACTGGCGTGGGATGTCTAAAGAGATTACAGAGTATGTGAATAATTGTGCAGTTTGTCAGTAAAACCAAAATTCAAAACAAAAAGAACCAACCAATTAATAAAGAAGTGCCGGAGTATCCGTTTCAAATCATTGCAATCGATTTACTTCACTTCCAAGGAAATGAATACCTACTACTGGTCGATAGTTATTCTGGATTTTTAGACTTCAAATAGATGAATAGGTTCAGAGGAGTTAAAATCGTGGTTTGCTGTACATGGAATTCTTGAAATTCTGGAATCAGATAACAGAACGCAATATTCGTCAGAAAAATTTCAAAGTTTTACGAAAGAATGGTCTATAATACAACAATTTTCTAGTCCGAGGTATCCACGATCCAACGGTCTAGTCGAAAGATTTTTAGAAACAGCGAAAAACTGGCTGAACAAATGTAGTAAAGATGGGACAGATGTGTATTTAGCTCTGTTAGGAACATGCCGAGGAACGAGTACATACACTCACCAAATCAAGATTATTTGTCGAATCACCAGATCGACTATACCAACTACAAAAGAATTACTAAAACTTGCCGTAGTAAATAATGTAGCCGATTACCTTACAAATCTTCGTAAAAAACAGAAAAATTACGCAGACCAGAGTAGTAAGTCATCGGAGGAGTTTAAACCGGGTGATGCAGTAAGAATCCAATTAAGTCACAGAAATTGGGTGTCGGGAAAAGTCAAAAGTCTAGCAGATGCACCAAGGTCGTACATCGTAGAAACTTCAGATGGTATAGTGAGTTGAGAAGAAATTCAAAACATATCGCCAAATCCCGAGCTACAATTCAATCGCCAAGAGGAATTGTTGTCATGCCGTTACAATACAACTGTAATAGTGAGACAAAATCGTATCAATCGTTACCTCAACTTTGTACCCATTTAATAATTTACATTGCATAATAAAGTATTTCTTTCGCCTCAGTAAGTCTACTGACCTCCTGGTCGCGATAAGTCCAGTGGTGGTTTGATTCTTTGCAGTCTTCTTGTTGGTGTGGTAGTCAGCATACAGCGTATGTCCAGATTTTCATGCTGGTGCAGACGTTGTAGGTGTTTTATTGCATGATGGTTGATTTCATCCGCGACAAGCTCGAGCTTTAGAACTCGATGGAGGTGTCGTTTCGAATGTACCACGGTGCATTAACAATGCATCGCAGGATTTTATTTTTAACTGTTTGTATGATTTTGATATTTGTTTTTTTGACACAACCCCAGAGTTGGCTACCATATGTCCATACTGGTTTCAGGATTTGTTTGTATAACAGCAGTTTGTTATGGATTCGCCAGTTCAGATTGTCTCCCTAAGAGCCATTGCATTTTTCTACATTTTATGTTTAGTTCTTCTCTCTTCTTTTTTATGTGTTTCTGCCATCTAAGTTTAGCATCTATAGTCATTCCGAGGTATTTAGCAGTGTTTGCATGCGGTACTACTATCGAGTTTATCTTTATTGGTATATGATTAACTTTTAGATTTGTAAAGTTCACTTGGATTGATTTTGCATCATTTAATTTAATTCGCCATTTGTTTGTCCAATTACATATCAGGTTAGTAGCCTTCTATAATTTACAAGCGGAGTCATTGATGTTCTTTGCTGTTGCAAGTATTGCCGTGTCTTCGGCAAAACTCGCCTTAGTTGCTTCTATAATCGGTATATCTCTAGTATGTAAGAGATAAAGGATTTGCCCAAGAACACTCCCTTGTGGTACTCCGACTGTTGTCCTTTTTAGTTGGGAGTATTCATTCTCATACTTTACTCGGAAGTGCCTCTCTGCTATGTATGATTTTAGAATTTGAAAAAATTGTTCTGGAAAATCTCGATGATATTTGAATTCTAACCTCTGGTGCCACACTTTGTCGAATGCCTGCGCTACATCAAGGAATATAGTTGAGCAAATTTGGTTGCTTTCTAGTGATTTCTCGATTACATCAGTAATTCGATGTACTTGTTCTATCGTAGAATGTTTTTCCCTAAATCCAAACTGACGTGGGGGGATAAGATTCCGTTCTTCGATAATTGGTCTTAGTCTTTTAAGAAAAACCTTTTCAAATAGTTTCGATAGTGTCGGTAGCAGAGAAATTGGCCTGTATGAAGCTTTATCATTCGGAGGTTTGTTCGGCTTAAGTATCATAATTACTTCTGCAACTTTCCATTGTCTTGGAACATATCTTAGTCGAAATACTGCATTAACTATATGCACTAGTTCCCTCAACGCTTTCTCCGGTAACACTTTTATTATCTGACCTGGTATAAGATCATATCCTGGAGCCTTATACTCATTCAGATTATTCTTGATTTCCCATTTTAGTTCTTTCAATGTTACAGGTGTAATTTTCATTTCATCATGTTTATTTATCGGGATGATATTTTCCTCTTCCGTTTGTTTGGAGTAAGGTTGGAATGTCTCTTCACGGTGACTTGCAAACAAAGCTGCTTTCTGTTTAGCATTTCGAGTCCAATTTGCTTTATTTTTAATTGGATGAACCTGAAGTTTGGGTCTTTTAAAATTCTTAGTTGCTTTCCATAATGAATAATCAGATCTTTGTGCCCAGTTAGAGTGCTGAGGTATTTATTAACTGACTGATTTTTAATGTATTTTAATTTGTTGCATAAATGGTTAAATATCCTCTTATTTTCCGGATTTCGATATTTTTGACATTTCTTCCGTGATTTTCTTTTATGTTTAAGAAGTTCTCTCACTTCCTCTGGATAGCTAGAATTGCGTTTCTTTTCCTTACTATTATTAGGAGTGCTTTCCCATGCATCACTTTGGATATTATGGATGAACTTATCTAGATCGTCTTCTATTTGGGCTGGTCCCTGTATTGGGTTCTGCAGACTAATTCTTTCTGTTAAATCGGTTTGGAAGACATCCCAATTGGTTTAAAAGCTCGTTAATTTCAGGTTGCTCTCTTTCATAATCATTGTTTGGAAGTATCCTAATAACTGGTGAGTGATCTGAGGATAGACTTTCACTGTTCTCTACATAAATATATATAATTATCTGAAATCCTCTTGTAATAAAGAAGTGTATAAGATCTGAAGTCTTACTGATATCCGTAGTCCAATAGGTTGGTGTACCGCCTGAGTGAAACTCGTATTTTAGTTGTTTGCCTGCTGCGAGCAGTTCTTTTCCTTTAGCAGTCGTTAACCGTGGTCCCCAATAGATATTTTTTGCATTATAGTCACCTCCAATTAAGAAGACACTTCCTAAAACGAGATCCACTTTTAACTGTTTCTGCTCTGTTTGCTGAACTATTTGTGCATAAGTAACGTTTTCATTTGTGGACCGGACAAGTGGTGCAGAGTGGTTAAAGCTTCGGCACTTGGACCGGGAGGTGCTGGGTTCGAATCCCATCAGAGGCTAGATGCAAATCGAATTTTCATCATCGATTACGATCGGTGATGCTAATAAATACAACTAAGACCCTTTGATGGAGTGCAGAATTCCGTGTCACGCGCTGACCCACCTTCCATGTCAATGTACAGGTTAACATGGAGCTTGCAATGTGCAGGTGGTATACTGTAGTTGTGTGAGTAGGTGAAGTAGGTGGGTTAATGATGTGGAGTGAATGAGTGGTATCACAACGGGCCTAAAAATTGGCCTAAGTGTGCAGTAAGCAACCACTGAAACCTAACGTTTTCGTTTACTCGCCCTCTTTGTATGTTGAGATTAGGAGTTAACGATTTAGGCTCCGCGTTTTTTTTTGTAGATTGTACATATCTTGATGTATCTGGTTTGCGTGATTTATCTCTCATTTTCTGTAGTTGTACTGCTACTTCACATCCTCTGTAGTTGGCTGGATGCTGGCCTTTACAGTTGATACACTTCGGTGTTGTGTTTCCTGCACATTTAACACATCTTGCTTCGCAATGGCAGTACTTTTGTGTATAATTATAAATTTGGCAGTTTTTACATTGCGGTATTAGTCGAGTGACCTTTCTCGGTGTTTCTATTTTAACTCTGAGGTTGACGATAGCCTTAATACTGTAAATATTTTCGATTTTTTCTTGATTGTCGAAGGTTAGTATGAAAAGTGGGAGTCCTCTTCTCATGATTTCAACATGTCCTTCCCTATTTTCTCGTCTCTCTTTTCTGATGATGTTGACTGCATCGATTATTTTCAGGACTTTGTTATGCAGGCCCTCAATAATTTCATCTTTTGAACAAGTTCGATGGAGACCTCTTGCCATTACTTAAATCGATCGATCATTTTTATCCTTGTAGGTATACTACAGGTGACCAACAGCATTTAATTTGCTAGCTAGTACAGGCTCTGTTGTGATAATTTTCCAAATATTATTACTGAGCAATATTACTTTTTAGTCATTTCGTACTACTTCTTTCAACAGTTTGTGAATACTACCGTGATTCCTAGGATATTGATCGGGGGTGCAACCTGTTTCTACTTTTCTGGCTCATGCACTTTTGGTGCAGTAATTGCATTGACAGTTTTAATGTGGGTTTGAATTGGCGCAACTTCTGGTGATGATTCAGCATTCCTCTTGCTTGGGTAGGTCTCTTTTCTTGGTTTCTTATTTGCTCTCTTGGATTTCTCTAGTATCCAATTGGTTTCCCTTTCAAGCTCATCTTCATTCGTGTGACATTCGTCTAGATCTGTGAGTACTTGAAATTGGCTGTTCAATAATGCTGAGTTTCCTGCGTTGTTATTTTTATTTACTGTTTCCTTTATTATAAGGTTTTCTTTCTTTAGCACAGCAACTTCATTGTTCAGCTGCGCTATTAATTTCTCCATTTGTTCAAATTTATTTATTAACTCCGCGTTGTTCATTATGACTGTTCCTGCACATTGTTACGTTCACACAGTGCCGGACTTTACCAATTCCATTCATTTATCGCCATTCATTTATCGCTTGTTCCGTGCTTCCAGTGGTACAAGGAACAGGATCAGCCTGGTTGCTTACCGTCGATTTCCTTTGCAATGCCGCGCTGCTCCCTCCAGAATCCGTGGAGCAGCCCGATAAATCGAGATGAGATTTAGAATCTGAGTTCAGACCCACCTGGAGTATGTTATTGTTTATACCCGACATTTCATTTTTCTGTTGACTATCTGCTATACTGTTTCTCTACTACGTAGGGGTTGGATACCACAACCGTTCGATCTACAGTACATTGCCCGGGATGCACCACGAGGCTGTCAACAAGCATCATTTAACGTCCGATAATACACATAACAATCCAGGGATAAAGACAACCAGATATGGACGCATCATAAAACCGATTAAAAAATTAAATTTATAAAAACTATGTATTTTATGTTTAATAATATATTAGTAGGATTTAATTGCAATATTGAATTAATTGAACTGATAAGTAAAAAAAATTTAAAAAGAGGGATGTAACGTAAAGTGTATGTAGGGTTAAACTAACATTATTGTAATAAAGAACGCACCCATCAGTATTATGCTTAACCTCACATCAACACACGTTGTTTCATTACAGATGACACAAACACAATAAAATGGCTGCAAACGAAGAAACTACTTGATCTACTAGATCTAACCGGCTAAACATATTATGCAATTGTAAAGGGCCAAACGGCTAAAACCTTCCAAACTTAGTCATTATGGGATGCGTGGCTCCGCACTCTTAAGAATTCAGTTTAAATGCGATGTTTAAGTTAGTCTAATCATTTAATCGTTTATGCACACCTAAACCTAAAAATGCTCAAAATGGCTGAGTAGTGAAGTCGAAAAAATTTATTGTGCGTAAATTTTATTATTATTAAAATTCTTGATGAAAATATTATGTATTATAAAATCCTAAAAAATTATTTTCTAATTAATGAACTGTTATATAAAATACTAATCGTGGAATAAAGTGGAAGTACCTACATTTAGTGCATAATTTTACAAAATATAAATTCTTTTATATACTCCATATATACTCCATTTGTTAATTTGTGTGAAAAGTTGCATATTGCACGTCAAAAATACAACATTAAATATCTGATATTAAACTATTGTGATTTAAGTGATTGATCAAAATAAAGAAATTTTCACTGATGGTAAAAGGAAAATTGAGATCATCTAAAACGGAAGATGAGCCACTGCAAAATGAAAAATCTGTAGCAGTGCAACAGCAACAATCTTCGACTTCTCAAGGGCTACCGTTAATGCAACAAACAGCGTGCAACAAAAATCAAAAACAGCAAATCTTGGATCAACAACAATTGTCGTATAATCAGGATTCTCCAAGTATGTGTTCGAATTTAGATGGAGATGAACCTACAAACAAAGATTTAATGAAAATCATGTTACAAAATAATAATGAGTTGATGGAAATCAGAAAGTCTATTGCGAACATAAAAAATGTATATGAAAATCTTAGAATACAGGTCAATGACATTGAACAAAATGTTGAATTGCACACACTTGGCATCAATACAATAACATCTGATATCAATTATCTAAAACAACTAACAATGAATAATGATGTCATAATAACCGGTGCTCCTATAACTGTCACACAAAGTCAGCTCGTATCTACAGTCGAAAAAATTTACAATGTACAATTATGTGATACAATAAAATATATTTACAAAATCGAAAAGTCAAACAGGGCTAATAAGAAATATGTCATGTTTGTAATCAAGTTTAAATTAAAGGAAAACAAAGATCATCTCATGGAAAAAGTAGGTGAATTAGGTCCCATCAAACCTGAAGCTCATGAATTAATAGACAATAACGTGAATGCTACTATTATAATTCGAGATCGTCTCACACCAACGAATCAGCAAATACTGTCCAATCTTATGAAGTTAAAAAGAAATAAAAAAATTGTTGCTGCTTGGTATCGTGATGGGGAAATTAAGGTAAGGGTTAATTCCAAAGACGTTAAATCGGTTCTCATCAAAACATTGGATGACATCACAATGAAATTACCACAATAAATTTATGGCAATGAAATTGGTTCGAATTACAATATGCTAACACAACACATTTATTATACTATTACTATTATTCTTTTGTACTCTTATTAAATATCTTGAATTTTATAATTAATAAATAATCTTTTTTAGTTTAATCAAATTGTAATGGAGAATCATCAATTGTTTAAAGACATTGAAATTGAATATCAAGTGAATCCATCTACAGAAATATTGATCAATGGAAGCTTTCTAAACATTATGTATATCAACACTAATAGTTTGAGATCAGAAAACAAGTTTGATTGTATAAAGGATTTGTTATGTAAATATCGATGTCAGATTGATGTACTAATTCTAACTGAGGTTTGGCTTTATCATAATGAAATTATAGATTATAACCTTAATGGATATGAAATGTATTCTGCGACACGCGATAACTCAAGGTCTGGAGGGGTAATCATGTATGTCTTGAATCAACACAGGTGCAGTGTATTAGGAAAAAAATTTGGTACGAATATTGAAGTTCTAGTTATACGTATTAATAGTTTAAATTTAAATATCATCGGTTATTATCGGTCTCCTAGCTCGAGCTTTTCTGAGTTTTTAAATATACATGATTCTGTACTCTCACGGTATGATAAATCATATATTTTTGGCGATTTCAATATTAATATTTTTGATAGGAATGACTCTTATGTTCAACAATATGAGAATATTACAAATTCCAATGGATTTCTTATCATGAATTCTTTATCATTAGATCATGCAACTAGGATTTCCAATACGATTAAAACTTCTATTGACCATTTATTGACTAATAATCTATGTAGTCCAATGAGACTCTCATATTTTGATGAAATGATAAGCGATCACCGTTTATTATTGCTCAATATAGGTAGGGCTAATAAACCAAAAGAGTATATTCGATATAAAACTGTGTTACAGTATGAGAAGGTTGACCATGATTATTTTAGAGAAATGATTATGTCGTGTAGTAATATATCAGATGTTATTATAGCATGTAATCAAATCATAAAAAAACACAAAAAAGTTGTGCTGAATGAAATGGAAGTTAAATCTACAAAACCATGCGGTTAACTAAAGAAATTCGAATGATGACAAAAGACCGTGATCACTATTATAGATTACATAAAAAATACATGCGTAACGAGTTCTTTAAATCTAAAGTTAAAGAACTAAAAGAAAAGGTTAATAAATGTCTATCGAAGTCAATGACCCATTATTTCACTAACTTGTTAAATAATAATGATGATCGCAAATTATGGTTGAATTTAAATAAATTTATATTAAACAAAGAAAAAAAACGTGCAAATATAAATTTGAAAATATCGGATCGAAACTGTTACCAGAACCTCGGAAATCTGCAATTTATTTAATGAGTATTTCACTACTTGTGTTGAGGTTTTGATTGAAGATCAACCTTTAGTACGCAGTAATGATACCCATGATCCCAATATACAGACAATTTTTCACAATGTTCAAAAAACAGAAATCTTAGAAATCATCGAAAATCTAAACAACAAATCAGCGGTTGGTTTTGATAATATTTCAGCAAAATTTGTTATTTCCTTTAAAGATATTTTTGCAGAAAAACTAACCGACCTAATAAACAAATCACTAAATCAAAAAATCTTTCAAACAGAATTGAAATTGAATAAAGTTATTCCTATTTTTAAATCGAATGACAGATTTTGTGTTGAGAACTTTCGACCTATTTCTATTCCCTCGACATTTTCTAAGATATTTGAAAATGTCGTTTACAAGAGATTGCAATATTTTTGTGAAAAAAATAATATTATCCACTCCAATCAATTCGGGTTTCGCAAAAATTCTGGAACGTTGTCAGCTACGTCATATGTACTGGATAATATTTATGAATCTTTAGACAAAAAATTGTTTGTTGGGGCTACTTTCATAGATATTAAAGGGTGTTTTTTTAAGAGGTTGCCGATTTTTTTTTGAATAAAACACATATAAAATTATGAAATGACCAAAATTTTTTTTTATTTGGTAGATAATTTTTTGGCATTTAACATTTAAACACAATTTCTGGCATATGGCTACCACGACTATTTTTCACAAATGTCATTCTGGAGGTCCAATTTTCCAGCACTTTTTCAAGCATTTGAGGGCGTATGTCAGCAATGACACGTTGAATATTGGTTTCCAAAGCGTCAATCGATTGAGGTTTATCCACATAAACCAATGACTTCACGTATCCCCACAAAAAGTAATCGAGTGGCGTCAATACGCACGAACGCGGAGGCCAATTCACCGGACCATTTCTCGAAATAATGTTGTCGTTGAAAGTTTCTTTCAATAAGTCGATTGTTTCACGTGCTGTATGGCAAGTGGCACCATCTTGTTGAAACCACATTTCATCCATATCCATATCTTCAAGATTTGACAACAAAAACTCATTTAACATGGTTCTGTATCGATTTCCATTCACGGTAACGCGTCGTCCTTCCTCATTTTTAAAGAAATATGGACCGATGATCCCACCAGCCCATAGACCGCACCAAACAGTACATTTATCAGGATGCATTGGTAATTCTTGAACGGCGTGTGGATTATCTTTGCTCCAAATGCGACAATTTTGTTTGTTGACGTATCCATTTAACCAAAAATGCGCCTCACCACTGAAGAGAATTTTACGGTAAAAAAATGGATCTTCGTTCAATTGATTTAACGACCAATCACTGAATTCACGGCGCAAACGATGGTCGTGTGGCTTTAATTCTTGCACCAATTGAATTTTGTATGGCACCAAACCCAAATCTTTACGTAAAATTTTCCATAAAGTCGATGGACAAAGTCCAATTTGCTGAGCACGACGACGAATCGATAAATTGTCGTTTTCTTCGACACTGGCCTCAACGACAGCAATATTTTCTTCTGTACGAACTCTTCTCATTCTTGTCGGTGGCTTGGCATCCAAAAGAGTGAATGTAGACCGAAATTTGGTAATTACGTTCTTTATGGTGGTCTCTGACGGACGATTATGTGCACCATAAAATTCACGAAGTGCTCTATAAACATTTTTAATTGAACACTGATTTTGAAAATAAATTTCCACGATTTGAAAACGTTGTTCTGGAGTTAACCTATTCATAATGATTTGCCAAACAATACTGAGTAGAAATGCCACTTTGAGCTGTCAAAACAACTGTCATAAAATAAAACGACATCTATCGGAAAAACAAACCTCCTAAAAAAACACCCTTTACAAAAGCTTTTAACAGTGTTATGCATTTTATGTTAGTCGATAAATTGAAACTTATTGGTATTAATAAAGCAGATTTAAATTTATTGATTTCTTATTTATCACAACGTGAACAATACGTAAATATCTCAGAAGATGATAGTACGAATCTTTGTGTAAATTATGGGGTAGCACAAGGTTCTTTGTTGGGGCCATTGCTGTTTGTTTTGTATGTAAATGATGCTTTTCAGCTGAACTTACAATCCGAACTGGTAATGTATGCAGATGACATGGTCCTTGTGGCCACAGGTAAATCATGGGATGAATTGCAGTCAATAATGCAAAATGATCTACATATGATAAATAGTTGGGCTTTATGCAATAATTTAAAACTAAATGAGTTGAAAACAAAATATATCATATTTGAGACAAAAATAAATTACTACAAAATATAGAAAACTTTTCTTTAGAAATAAATCAATCTAAAATTTCAAAAGTTGACAGTGTTCGATATTTAGGGCTATATATTGATTCCAAACTTGATTGGGCTGAGCATATTTGTTTTGTACGTAATAAATTAAGATACATAACATTTTTATTAAGAAAAACAAAAAATTTATTGCCACCCGCAGTTAAGTATTTAATCTATTATTCTCACTTTCTAAGTCATATTAGGTATCTCCTACCTATTTGGGGTGCTGCGACCTCTAATAGACTGCATGATATTCAAATTCTTATGAATAGGGCATTCAAAAATGTGAAATGCCTACCTCATAGATTTCCAAGTGCGAAACTATACAATAAAAAAATAATCCCACTTGAGAAAATGTATAAATTTGAACTATTGCTATTTATATATAAAATAAAAAATAATTTCATTACTCACAATTTTAACATATCACCTATAAGTTCTCTGCATGATTATCCAACTCGTAGAAGAAGTAATGTACAAGTTAAATTCCGCAGAACGTCAAGAGGCCAAATGAGTATTATGTACCAAGGGTGGGTTCAATTTAATGCCTTACCTAGATGTATTAGATATTCCACAGAAATTTCTGAATTCAAAAGAAAACTAAATGAATTTTTATATCAATAAATTAAAGTACATCACAACTATAATAACAAAAACGAATAAATAAAATAATCCAATTTTCAATAATTATGTGTAAGATGGAAATTAATCATTTGATTTTATTTATATGATGATTCTTTATAAGTTGCACAATTGCATTTATAATTTACATAAGACCCATTTTGTGAAATTTTTGTATAAATTGTAAACTTTATATATATTTGCTTCTAATTCCTCAGAAAGATTCAGTAATTAAAATTTAGTTTGAAGCTTGATCGCGGTTTAGTTTAGTTAAAAACTATTTGCGATTTATTTTGTGTTATATCGATAAACATGTAATTTTACTAACAATAAAAATTAATAATAAAGTAAAAAAAAAAAAAAAAAATTAGTCCTGTATTTTATTTCATTCAAATCTTTCAAACAATCATCATTCTCACATGAACTCAATCCGAAGTATCGCACATACGCGCACAACAGGCAACTGTTTATGTTAACAAGCAAAAGAAATTAGCCACCTGTTAAGCGATCATGTCTTATTATAAAAAAATCAATATGTTGGTACGAAACGTAAAACTCAAGGCAAAACCCAAAATGTATAATTTCTATAAACATAATAAAGCAAAAATAAATGGAAATTTAATTATATTTTCAAAATATAGAAGAATTCAAATTGTCTAAGATTACATAAATATTTAAAAACAAAAATTAAAAATTTAATTAATTTTATAATAAATAATCAATTATTGCTTTGGTGTTGTTGTTATGCCCGCAAAATTTTCCATCTCGGATGTATACACAAAATATCATAATTTAATAATAAACCCCAAGAAACGCACAACAATAATATTATTTTATAAATAGAAGATTCTAATGTCTTTAAGATACATAATACTTCCCGAGAAAATTCCGTCCTCGCCTCCCCCTTCGAAATCTTAAACATTTTATTTTATCGTATGTAGTACACGCCACTTAATAATTATTTAGATATTTGAGTCACGTTTTGACAGATGACAGAAAAAATACGACACAAAACATAATTGTATTTCCGTTTCTTCGATTCATGCGGAAAGACGACAATATTTTTTTGTTCGTATCAATCGCAATCATAATTTCCCTATTGTTTTGGCGTCATATAAATGTACGAGAAATGATTTAGGATGTTGGGGTTAATCTAACATTAGCTTTTTTCTTTTTCTTCCATATATCGGCTGTGTATTAGTAGTAAAATCGAATTGTGTCAATTTTACAGAACCGTACCGTGGAACCTATTGATGCCGCCACAGATGCAACATCATGACACAAGCGAACAAACTAATATTTAAATGCAATAATGTGCATCTCATCTATAAAACTGGTACTTGCTAACTTATAGTTTCAATTGGTTAATAGATTTATACTTTGATTCAAATGAGGTGTGCAAAATACGCAAATTAAAGAATCTTTTAATTCAACCTACAAACTTAAATAACATCTCTGCTGACTATGAAATACAGTTAAACAAACAACAACAAAATAACAATAACAACTATCTTTAGAAAAGTTGAAGAAGAACAACGAAAAACTATGAGATCAACAACTGGTAACATCAACTAATCTACGATTCGAACCGAGCCATCAATACTTCGAGCCGAGAGGTAACATTTCGCAATCTTATGAGGTCATTATCACGCCAATGACCTAATAATGGAGCACCAAGCACTCCAAACAAATAACAACAATCAGGGGTCCTATTCCTGAATACGATACGAAAAGGAAAGTACAAGATTCAAATATGAGTGTCTTTGCTTTCCAGCCGAAAGATGGCAATGCAGATATTATGTTTCCACCCCAACCGGAAATAATATAGTGTATCGATAATGCAGATTGTATCGATAAGGAAGTTTAACTTCGATATTCAACCGAAAAATGCCGGCAATACAGATTTAAAAGTTACAAATGAATCATCAATTTTTTAAAAAAGAAATGTCAATGACAGACATCTATACAATAGTCACGTTTAGCTGATCAATGGTTTGTATATCAAGATTTTGATCCGATGTGACTGTACCAATTTGATGAACCATGACACTAAGTAGAATGTGATTATATGTATTGGAGTGGGTTTGATGAGGTTACATTGGTGAAATGTTTCATTTTCCATTGTTTCGAAGAAAAAACTGCTCACCTTTCGAGATTTTGCCAAATAACCATTGTCTGTCTCACTATGAAAACTCTATAAAATATGACCTAAGATTTCAATTCTAAGTTTAGGCTGAAAGGTTATGACTAAAAATTTTATTTTCGCCATGTTTTTTCGATAAAATCATTCGCCGTATTCTATCCTACTATGCCTATTCGATAGCCTACGACCCTAAGAAGATTTTGAATATAGATTTTAGGTTGGTATGGTGAGGTTAGAGGAGTCATACATCGAATTTTCCACATGTTTTGTGGATGCAATCGTTCGTAATTCGGGAGTTTGTGAGAACACTGATCCAACTATGCCTATTCTATGCATATTTGTAGATTTTAATTATAGGTTTAGGCGGGTCTGATGAGGTTAGAGAAGTGAAGATTTAATTTTATCAAACGAAATTTGTAATTTTGAATGATAGACACCAATCTGACTATGTTAATTCGATGGCCCATGCTCATTAGTAGATTTTCATTATAGGTTTGGGGTGGGAGTGATGAGGATAAACGATTCAAATTTTGATTTTCTACCTGTTTTGTCGATAAAATAGTTAGTCATTCGAAATTTTGCCAAATCGACACAAGTCTGACTATGCCGATTTGATACTCCATGACCCATAGGTAGATTATGATGATAGGCTTGAGGTAGGTCTGATTAGCATAAAGAGATAAATTTTTAATTTTCCCAATGTTTTAACGATAAAATAGTTTTTCATTTTGCTCCATGACCACAGGTATATGATTATAGATTAAGAGTTAGTTTAATGTGGGGTTGGAAGGGTGAAATCCCCTCTCCCCGTTTTGTCAATAAAACCGTTCGTCAGTTGATAAAATCGATCGTCATTCGGGATGTTGCTGGATAGATTCCAATCTGATTATGCCGATTCAAAAGCCTGAGGTAGGTCTGATTAGGTTATAGGGGTATAATTTTCATTTTCCCTTTCTTCTGTCGATAAAATCGTTCGTAATTCGAGATTTTGGCATTTAAACACTAAACACCAATGTGACTATGCCAATTCCATCGGCCGTGAGCAGGGGTGGATTTTGATTATAGGTTTGAGGTGGGTTCGATGAGGTCATTTGGGTAACATTTTGATTTTCGCTATGTTTTTCGATTAAATCGTTCGTCATTCCAGATTTTTATACACTACCTTGACAATATCAATTCGATGGCCCAGGTCGCTAGATAAATTTTGATTATTAGTTTTAAGTTGGAAGTTTTTATTTTACCCATCATCAGAAAAAGGGAAACATAAAAATTTCACCCCTATAACCTCATAAGACCCACCCCTAAATTCAAAGATCTGTATAGTTCAGAATCTAGATCAAGCATCAATTGTAAATGGACCAAAACACGTACCTCGTGTTTTTTTCAAAAATAAAGCGAACTTTGTTAACCGTAGATTACGTTCATGAAGCAAACCATTTGAGCTCCGCTTGGTAGTGAGGACATATTTTAACAGTTTTCTTACCATTTCTAAATGTCAAAACTGCTGCCTGGTTTAGCTAAAGCATCAGCTATCGCTATTCGTTTGATATTATTATTGAAGCAGGAAGGATTAATAAAGAATTTACAGACTTTGACCATCAATCGCACAGTGTGTGACAACAAAGTATCAGTTCAGCTCGCCAATCAAACACCGTCCAGTTTCATTGCCATATGATCATAAATCATGAGAAGAGCAAAAAGTTCCAAATGCCGAAACGAATTCAGAATCTGGACAAAAATTAGCATGGATAAACCACTGAGATAAAACTATTGAGTAAAATTCTGGTACCAATTTCCCATTAATCATGTTGATTTCTGATATAAATGAACTAAATAAATTATTGATTTCTCTATGCCCTGCAATTAAACCGAACGTGTTCCACGTTTTCTCTGCACACTGTTAAGTTTTGCTATAACAGAAATCGATTTAACCACAAACAACCAAACAACAGAAGAGTAAGTAAGCATAGCAACGATTTGTAAATAAATATTCAAACGTCGATTATACAACCCGCGGAAGCAAATCGCATGCTGATTGGGGAAATGCATATGAAAAAAATGGAAACCCATAAATCAAAGTAGCCTTATGATCATTGCACTAACGCAATTAAATAGTTGAGGATCTAAAACAAATTCTACTTTACTAATTGTTTGAAAATTCATAAGAATTTCCATGATTCGCAATCGATTCACTCACGCGGATTCTATAATCGATGTAAATAGCATTTTCGGAGTCAAATCCAGGATTTCCCAGATGCTCTTCTATAATGCCAGAATATGGCAATGGCTTTTGAACTTTATCGCCAAAATGAAATTTCCATGAAAGTTTACTGTCTATGGTAACACCCAGATGTTTGGTGATGTCAGATCTAGCAACTGTTTTCCTAAAAAAAATGAGGGGCGGTCAGTTTACCAATATTTTTACGTTTAGTGAAAACTAGTAAACTAGTTTTACGTGAACTTCCTCAACATGTAAAGCATGTTGTGCAACCAGAAGAATTTGATAAAACCGTCAAAGAGTTTTAAGAAATTTAATACCAGTTCCAAAATACAGTCAAACCATTAACAGATGACACATGATACATCGTAAAAATATCATAATACAGCATTTGTACCAAATTGGATGACTCAAAGAGGATGACAATAGCTAGATTCCCCTAACTGGAAAAGCAAATCATAAAGAACGACGACTTAGCAGAATACAGAAAATCCATGGAAAAATATGAGCAACACGGGCATATGCAAGAGACAACTAACCGGCTAGCATAATATATGCCCCATCATGCCGTTTTTAAACCGCCAAGCCCCATAACAAATCCAAGAATGGTATTTTAAGCCTCTGCAAAACCAACCAGTGGTCACTTATTAAACGACATTATATGCATGTCGCCCCCAAATTTCAACAAGATTTTTGGCTTATCATCATGAGACGACGGAAACACAAATACGTATTTACGTATGGAGATATTTCCACCGCAATTTTGGCATAACTCGCCAGCTGAAAAACTTCAAGAATACAAACAATAACATACAGAGGTAAACCAGGAGGTAAAAGAAATGGCTCAGCTATCCGATAAGGCGGTTTAAATTTAAGGAAGTGAACAAACAATCAAAATGAGGTACCTGCACACCCTGGATCAATGATTAAGTGAAAAATTCGTTCTACTATATCCAAGTTATATGATCCGCTGAAATGGCTGGCGCCAGTAATAATCACCAATTATAAACCTGACTTTTAGGATTCAATTGGGGTCTATCCGTCTTATAAGAACTCGCTCAACAATGGTTAACCTACATAAAATAACTAATCTTGCTTAAGGATTTGAAAATCCCTACAAACAGAGTGTCAGAAGTCCGAAGCTTGACTGAACTACATCGATGGTAACACATGAAATTGAATGATAACTTAGCTGACTGCACCGTGAACAGGTCAGCAATGGTTGAAAGAGGAAAATTGTTATTCGATAGCAAAATACAACGAATCTGAGGAAGACGCAGCTGAATTGAAATATGCTAAAGAAGAAAATGGCAGATTAACAACATCTAACATCTAATAGAAAAAACATCAAGTTTTATAAAATTTAAGAAAATCGTAAAAACCGTGAACAACTTCATAAAAAAAGAATGAAAGACATATACAACGCAGTTGTTTCAAGGCAGAAATAATGCAACTACTAAAGAATTAGTTAGTAGACAAGCCAAGTCAATGTGTGTCATTTGTCACAGATTTAGAGCTAAACAAGAGAGAAACCAGCTGATGGGAACATATCATTCCCAATAGCGCAGTTGTCAAGGCCGTCCATTCATACCTGCGATGACTAGATGCAGGAGTTCTCTACAAATAAAAACGAGCAGTGCTGGGGGTACACAAGTTACAAAGGTTACACGATGACGTTCATCAGGCTTGCCACTAAGCAATCATCATAGAAGTAGTCGCAGATCTTACTACAGACTTACTACAGATTTAGCTCAAACGAGTACTATGCAGTGACATGTACAGCGCCAATTCAACAAATTTCTTTGGAGCCAATAACCAGCTAAAGAGAATGCAAAAGCTTCGGTAGCGGATTTTAATAAAATCGTGACAGAGCCAGCTTAAATTCAGACAAAACCTATACAAAGAACTCATGGGAAACATAGTGTGGTGTGCACCTACAGCCAATATCGAAGACATAACCAATAGCGAGAACATTTTTATTAAAATTGGGGAATTTTTAAAATTTTACTTGACCTTCCAAATTTTTGATTAAAACCTTTGTCAGGTGTAAGGAATTTGCAAAAAATCCGGGTAATTTTCAAAACTTTAGTAAAGACTTTCGTCCCTGAGAAATTTGTTTGAATTGTTATTCTGCTGTGGCGTTTCAAATTTTGCACACACTGTCTCATAACGAGTTCTCCAATAAAAATTGTACGAACTCTACTTTCATTCGATATGGCTTTAATGGGAGTGCACCATCATTTATCGGTCAGCCGGTACGGTTTTATGAACTTTTCGAATTATTTGTTCGCTCATTTATGCTGATTCAATTCTGATGATTGCGGCGGGATCAATTTAAATTTTAAATGTTAATTAATTCATGAACATAATTGGATTAAAAACGGATCGATCGAAATTTTCCGAGCAGCCCTTCTACGTATTCGAACGCAGAGACGTTATTTCCAAGGGGTCAGTGCCTTTCCATTTTTTAATCTACTAACCGTTGCATTGACTTCCTCTAATTTGGAAATGGGACATACCCATCAACAGCAGAAGTCGACAGCACCCTCAAACAATTAATCCCTACCCCGGCCAACTACTATCCCCACATTATATTTGGAATGAAAGAAAATCTGAAAATTCGCACAAATTCCGTAAAATATTTATTACCGTATATGAAGGCGCGTTTGTTGAATTACGAGTAGGGTTTGAAAGTAATACATGTAAAATTATCATCTTTACGATAAGGAGTTTGGGGTTGGTAATATACGAGTAAACTCACACATATCTACATGAGCATAATATAATTCGGGTACCAAACATACGAGTACATATTTGTTACGTAAACAAAATTATTTGTATTATTTTGGTTTGACAGAATTTTTACAAAAACATGTTTTTGTGACATTCAGTTCTTTATTCATATTTACATAGGAAGAAGGCGGAATGGTTGGAATTTATATTTGTCTGTACATTTTTAAAATAATTTCCATACTTTTACTTGTGTTTAGCTTTTTGATGTTGATATTATAAAAAGCTTTTATGGTGTACAGCTTAAAATATTGGTAACCTAATTAAATTTTTTTTTTGTATTTGTTCATGACATGCAAGGGTGATTTTTCCGTATTTTAAGCACAGTGGTTTTCTCCCGAGATGTACTCGTATACAGATGATCAAATTAAATAAAATTTCTTAGTAATTTAAATAAAAATTATAGCATGATTTTGTGAGCATTCAATTTCAAACAAAATCAGTTCAGATCATATTTTAAATTTTACCGGAAATGACGGATTTGATTAAAAAAAAATTATTTCATCAAAATTCAGCATTTCTACAGACCAGGTGGATTGACTATTCGGAATAAAACTGCATACTAAAGTTTTTTTCATAAAATTGGACAGCTATGCGAAATGTGGTAAACATCCGTAGGGGCAGATTAAATTTTTAGCAAGGGTTGACTTTTGAAATTTAAGTGTGCTGTATACGAGATCTATGTACATTTGTCGCAAAAGCAAATCGGGTGCTGGTCACGACAATTACATCCCTCTATTTTTTCTTTTGCACTTGGGGCTGTTTTTCTCGCAATTTTTTACTTCGCAATAACTTCATAGTACTTATAGTAATTACTATGAAGTTCTTACGAAAGAAAAAATTGCACTAATCACCTACTACTCGCACTTCTTTATAGTCGACGAATAAAATACCACACACATCCCAAAATGAGGAGGCCAAAACCTTGAGGGCTGACATTTACTTTTTTGTTCTCTTGGGAGGCCTAAATATAGTGGTGGATACATGTTTCATCCATTGTCATATACAGACGCAAAAATTCCTGTTTGTTACGGTTAAATAGCTACTACAAACATCACTTTGAATCATCAAAGCGTTGCTGTTTTTGATCCAATGTGAACAAGCACAGCACCCACTGTGAACAGATCTATCTCATGGATAAATATTCATACAAAGTACTGTATACACGGGATTATGATATCTTAAAAGTGTCAACTAATTCACGCAACTTCCCTTTACGGTCTTGCAAAACGATTTAGTGGGCGTTTTATCTTTTCTGGAATACCTGTCGAGTTCGGCGACTAGAGCATGCAGCATCATCGGTATTTGTACGGCCACGTTTAAATTCAGCAAACTAACGTTCGACGGTTGCTTTCGAATGAGCTTCCCTATAACACCTATCAAGCCATTGCTTTGCTTGAACGGTATTTTTTTCAATCAAAAAACGACTAAACACCTATAACTTGTAAACTAATGGTTGGATTGTCATAAAATTTTCTAAAAATCAAATGAATTTTTTATTAGATGCACCATATACACTCCGCGACACTTGATTACCCTCACTTGAAAATGTTTCATAAAACCTAAGATAATGCGACAAATTATTGAAATTTTTTTCATCTCCTTGGTAGAAACCAACCTTAACTAACTTTCCAATGACTAATACACACGCCTGCATGCAATGCGAAGTGGAAATGCCCCATTTCGATTCTTTTGCTTATTTAAACTGCGACACTTGATTACACTCATCACTTTGTTTTTGACGTCGAAGGCGTAAGGTGCGTGTAAATAAATTTAGTTGTGTTTAGTTTAGTAGTTTAGTATCAATTTATTAAGCCAGCCTTTACCAGCTGTAGTTAATAGTGGTGATAATGGGTCGAAAAAAAACCCTAAAAAAGGTAGAAATTGGAAAGATTATTGCGCTTAAACAAGAAAATTAATCCAATCACGCGATTTCCAAAAAAATTGGTCGAAATTCCTGGTCCATCGGACGATCCAGAAAATTACGGAAAAAATCGAAGAGGTCGCACAGCAAGGGCGACAACAGAACGGGAACATAGAGCTTGCACAAATTTGAGTCTCAACAAGGACAGTGTCCGTACTGTTCAGAGGATAATAAAAAGGTATTCACATCTTCGGTAACAAAAACTTATGAAAAAACCACGTTTGCTTCAGCAACATAGAAGTGCTCGATTGGAATATTGCCGTAGACATCTGAATTGGAAGGAAGAATGGTTCCAGGTTATTTTTTCGGACGAGAAAAAGTTTAATTTAGATGGACCAGATGGTTTTAGACATTATTTCCATGATTTGAGGAAATCGGAGCTATTATTGTCCCGCCGCCACATCAGTGTTGGTTCCATCATGGTGTGGGCAGCAATTTCTTTTCATGGTGCTATTGATTTGGTTGTCCTGGAATGCCGATAAAACTCGCAAAGCTATATCGAGCTTCTAGAAGTGCCAAAAGTTAATTTTGACGAAATGTTTGAAGGCCATCGCTGGATTTTCCAGCAGAATAACGCAGCAATCCACACAGCTGCACGAGTGAAACAGTGGTTTGAAGAAAATAACGTGGTAGTTTACAATTGGTCGGTTTTGTCTCCGTATTTAAATATTATTCAAATTCTTTGGGGATGGTTATCGAGAGAAATTTATTCGAATGTATGATGCTTTCGAGAAAGTATCGATAGAATTTATACAAAATCTTTATAGGCCGTTGTCTAATAGGATTTATTATGTTATAAGAAAAGATGGAGGACATACTAAATATTAAATAAAGAAAAAATATCAAAACAATAGAACGTAATGGGGTTTATTACTGAATTTCACGTATGAGGGTAAGCAAATGTCGCGCTTATTTTAAAACAAACGAATAGAAATGGGGAGTTTCCACTTCGCATTGCATGCAAGTGTGCGTATTAGTCATTGGAAAGCTATATAAGATAAAAACAAAGTTGATGACAAATTTTATGGTAAATTTTGAAGTGAGGGTAATCAAGTGTCGCGGAGTACCGATATATGTAAACCAAGAAGGAGTAGAAGAGGCCAATTAATTTGTATACCTTGGTTGTACCTAAAATCGTAACTAAAATGGGTAGAACAGATGAAGACAAACATTCCACAAACTATGGGGAAAATAACCCCATTAATAGGTTGTCTTAATCATTCAACGTCATCGACGACCTATTTGACTTTAATTTATCAAAGAACAACTTCAAAAATATCCTGAAGAATTATTTTTAGAATTTTTAAATGTTAAACAAAATTTGATTTATATTTGTTTTTGTTTTTAAGTTTTTTGTTTGAATTGTTTTTTTTAATATAACTTTTGTTTAGTTTAACTAAATAATCTGAAATGACACATGTAAATCACAGAATAGAATTCTTTAAATAAATAAATAATCACGAATCCACAAAGCAGGAATAACATTCAACATGTTACACAAAGTCTGGAACGCATCTGACCTATCCTGCAACACCAAACAAAGAATGGTCAACTCGTATGTGAAATCAGTGTTAGCAATCATACAATTGCGACACCTGGAAACATACACAGAAGATAAACAATAAGCTACAGGTATTTATAAATAAATGTCTTAGGTGCACTCAGGTGCTTCTGGTCCAACAAAATAATAACCGTTAATTATAATAATATTATTTTCTCGAGTTGGTCCTCCACCCATAGTAGTGAAGTTTTGTAGTGGTCACAAGTAGTGGTCACTCATAGTAGTGAAGTTTTGTTTCAGGAAATTTACCAATTAAAATTTTTTTTAGGATCTTGATTGCTGATTATTTGTATCCAGAGGGCGGAGTTATTGTGCCGTCTTGTGCTGTTGACTGCTTCGGTGTCTGTGGCCGGGTCGTGTCTGTCATGTCTGGTGACCTTTCCTGTCCTTCCATCTTGTTGTGTGTGGGGGGTGTACGGTAGGCCCAGCGAGTCCGGGATTTCTGCTTGGTCTTGGCCGTGCATTCTCTCGTTCCTTACTTTAAACAATTCTATAAATTGAAATTTTGTCGAAAGTCCTGACTTAAAACAATAAAGTTGTCGGTAAATATAATTTAATTTACTTTTATTATTATTGAAAAAAAAATGTTGAACATACCGGAAGGTCAGGGAAGATTGTGATTGCAACATTCTTGATCAGGGGTCTATTTAATTAATTTCGCTTTGAGCATAAACTTAATACAATCAAATATGTTAACGATCCAACGACTTTTTGCTATGGAATGTTGTTTTTCGTCGATCTCTTCTGGTTCAATTCAGAGGTTATGTTTTAGTGAAGTTGTGTGAACGTTAGATATAAGTTAACCCTGCATTTAGTTGGATAAATTTAAATATAGGTAGCAGAATGACAATACCCAATTTAAAATTTTTTTATGAGTGTGAAGTTTGTTGCAAAAATTTTGAGTGAAAAATTAAAGTTCACGAAATTATAAAATATAATAACATTTAATAAATAAATTATTTTAATACTAAGACGCGAATGTACACAGATGTTTTTTGAGGAAAACTACCATATTGCTCAGAAATGAATTTTTAAGTAAAACTATTATCGGCCCCTTTTGATCTTCAGTGCATCTAATTCTGGTAAATGACAAGACATCACGGAGACTTCACCAAAAAACAAGCATATATAAGTTGTTTTTAGAGCCTGACTTATCAAATGGCGGGAAATCATATCACAATCCACTTACACTTTCATAAGTAAAACAGCCTTCAGATTTTTTATTTTTAAGTGAATCTCATTTATTCTCACAATAACAAGACATCACGGAGATTGCACCACAATGAAACCATATAGGAATCACTCCTACGGGTTTAACTTATCAAACGAAGTATGCTTCGTTTCAATGTAGATTGACTCATTACGTTTTTTGGGCGCATTTCTCATAAAATTAGTATAATTTAGTATAAGTCGATATTACAGAATTCATTAAATTTTCTAGGCTGAGATAGACAGAAACAATTGTAAATATTCCTAATACTGATAATTTTTAATAAAGGGTTTTTCAATTTCGGCGGGTCGATGTTGGCAACCTGTGGCGGCCATGTTGTTTTAGTAGCGCCTGTCTAATACGGTATTTTTTCAGTCACTGATGCCAAATCACCATGACAAGTTGCACGCTTGAGCAGCACGTCCAGACGCAGTGGTATTTCAAAGTTGACTCTCCAAAGTTTGGTGGCCAAATACAAGACAACCAGTTCGGTAAACAATCAGCCAACACTCGTACATCAAAGAACCGTCAGATCGGCCGAGAATATTGCTGTGGTTCGTGATAGTATACAGGAGCACCCGAGCAGTAAATTCTTCGCGCCTACACCCATACAAGAATCAACTGACCCAGGAGCTCAAAGTTAATGACCATAGACAACGCTTCGGAGCGTTTGGAAGAGGATCCCAAGGCGCATTTTTGGATGAATGGCTATGTTAACAAGCAAAATTGCCGTATATGGGACGACGCCAACCCATACGAGGTTCACCAAACGGCGTCATTGGTCCGTATTTTTTGAAAATGACGTTGGTGAGGCCATCACCATCAACGGCGAGCGCCATAGAGCGATGCTAACCGAATTATTTTGGCCGATTTGAGGGTAAGGTTATCTCTCGCAGAGGTGACGTGAATTGACCACCAAAATCGTGCGATTTGACCCTTCTAGACTAGGTATACGCCAATAAGCCGCAATCGACCGATGCCTTTAAAGCCAACATAACCAATACCATCGCTCAAATTCAGCCGGATCTATGTAGCAGTCATTGAAAATTAAACCACTTAGATCCACGCCACCGTGAGAAGCCGCGGCGGACATTTGAACAATGTTATACTTCATAAATAATGGCATACATGGGCCTTTCAAAAAAAAAATTATTTCGTTAATACCTCACACACAGCTTGTTTTATTTCAATTCAACATCGACCAGCCCAAATTGAAAACCCCTCTATTTTTATTTTTGGAAAATCGATTTCGAATATAATTCTGCCTCAGTTCCTGGGTCTTGATTATTATGATAATGATGTAGTGTTGATGGTCATTGTTTGCAGAATCAGGCAATCTTTAGAATGATTGTTGCACAAAGCTTCAATGAAACTATATAGACAGTGGTTCTCGAAAATATTCTGTGCAAATTGGGTGTATTTTTCCTCTAAATAAATCTAGGAAAAATTTAAAAGGATTTCATCTGTAAGTAGAAGAACTAGAAACGTAATGAATACAGCAGATTGGTACGCGCTAGATTAAAAGTGAAAATTAATGGTGAAAATATAACTTGTAATAGTATTTACAAGTGAATTAGATTGTAGGGTTTACTGTAAATATTGTGCAACAACAGTTTCAAATATTAGCTGTGAACGAACCATCCAGCGTGTAGTTTCGCCACTATAAGTATTTCGTTTGACCACAATATTTCTGTCGAATTCTTAAAAAATATCGTTGGTATATGGTAGGTCATTGTGATATCACGAATGCATATGTGGTAGTGATCTGTAAATCAATTGTAAGAATAATCTGTACCTTCTTTACACTAAATTACCTTGATTTCATTAACATTGATGTACACTTAAACTTGGCGTTGTTCTAGTTATTTTTTTTTGCTGTAAATGGGGCAATTTGGCGCAGCTAAACCTAATCACAATAATAACAACAACAAAAATCATAACCAAAAATGTATAATTATGTTTAACACTAATACTCCCTACCTACAATACGATATCTGCTCAACAAAACAAAGTGAAATTTGTAGATATAAATCCGTTTGATGTGATTCAGAACAGAATAATTTGTAATGTGTCATAATATTGTCGTGTTTGGCGTCAAAAATATTACAGGGGTTCAACCATAATATTTGAAATTCCAAAAATAGAATAAGTTGTTGGTACATAAAATCATAAAATCGAGTAGTTCTAACGGTTGCCTTTAATAAATTCAATAATAATTCTTACCATTAAGCAATTCATCTTTTCATTCGGCTAGTTTTTTGTATAGCAGTAGTAGTAGAAGTAGTATATCGTCACTATCACAAATTTTACAACAACAACACCAAACGAATCGTTGTTTTTCAAGTTAACCTTATCATCATGTTCATCAAACTCGATTATATCCAAAGAAAGTAGAAAATTTTCTGAAAATGAAAAACAAAAAGAATGAAATTAGAAATTTAATTTTTCTCAAAACGAATTTCAAATTATAAAATGTTATCACAAAACTCGAATCATTCAGTTGTGTTCACTCACGCAAAACTCGTATATATCTAGCTAACGAGCTCTAACAAATAATAATACGTCAATATTAGATACAAACAAAAAGTCTTTGTACTGCTGCTTCTGCTGGTTAATGACTTAGTTTTGAAGAAAATATAAGAGTAATTATATGATGATCTCACTGAGTGATGGATGGCAAACTGATTTACTTTCTTTTGTTAATATACTTTCATCTCTCGGTATCGACTGGTTTTTGTCTAGCAATTAAATATTATGCGTTTGAGTCATTCCGAGAAATCATTTTCAACGTCTGTTTTGTATTCAACGTTTTCTTTAACTCTTAGACTTGTCAAATTTCTTTGGATTTGTACACCGGGCAAAGTGAGTTTAAAAATGGCAGAATATATTTGCATAGCAATACTATATTAACTGAAACTGATTTAAGGTTAAACAATTTAACACATATTATGTAACCTTATTAAAGTTAGCCGAAAGAATCCAAACGAAAGACAAAAAAATCGGTAATGCAGATAGCGTCTTCCCTATTCCAGCTGAAACTAAACAACTTCGAGATTGTTGATTGATTTCCGTCAGCCGAAATATATCAGCCGATTCAAATAATTAATAAATAAATATATATAATAGGTAGGGGAAAAAGTTCGTGGCCTTTTTCCCGGTAGATGGCTTTACATTCATATATCTCAGTTCACATTGATCGTATCGGGCAATTCTTTGACATGCAAAACATTACAATCGGTGTAGTGAATAAAAACGTTATAACATTTCAGCGAAACAACGTTTTAACATTAACACCGAAAAAAATTGTGCTGTTTATGAAGAAGGTGCTTTATCCAAATCAGCAGCAAAAAAAATGGTTCACGCGCTTTCGTTCTGAAAATATGGATGTCAAAGATGCACCTCGATCTGGCCGGCCAACCACTGGAAAGTCGTTGAAATCATGCAGAAAATTGAAGAAGACCGGCATATAAGCAGCCATGCAATTCGTAAAGAACTAAATATTGAGTTTTAAACCATTTGAAAATGGCTCGATACAAAAAAAGCTTGACGTTTGGGTACCACATGAATTAATAGTTAAACATTTAATGGACCGCATTTCTATCTGCGAAACGCTGCCGAAACGGAACGAAATCGAGCCATTTTTAAAGCGAATGATTACTGGTGATGAAAAGTGGATAAGATACGACAACGTTGTGCGAAAAAGATTATGGACGAAACGTTTAAGGCAAGCAATTCAGTTAAAACGTCCAGAATTGATCAGCAGAAATGGCGTTGTGTTCCATCATGATAACGCTAGACCACACACATCATTGATGACCAGGCAGAATCTACAGAGAGCTTGGCTGGGAAGTTTTGATGCACCCACCATATAGTCCTGACCTTGTCGGAATACCATTTGTTTCGGTCCATGCAGAACCATCTTAATGGTTTTACATTAAATTCAAAATAGGCCTGCGAAAATGAGTTGTCTCGATTTTTCGCCTCTAAACAGCAGTTCTACAATGATGGGATCATCACTCTACCAAAAAAATGGCAAAACGTCATCGATCAAAATGGCTCTTATTTGGCTTAATAAAGTTCAATTGAAATAAGAAAACTCTTTGTTTCAATGTCACCCAAAAATCCCACGAAATTTTTCCCTAACCCTTTATGTAAGTCAGGACAAGCGTATTTAATGACGATTTCAATAACTTGTGGAGAGAAGAGACTAAAGAGTAAAAGAAGAATATGCATGTATTTCTCTGTTTACATTTTTAAAAAAATATTTTTGCTCATATTAGAGGAGTTGATTTAATTCGCATAAACCCAAATACACTGGTCGCTAAACAGAATAGGGAGGTGGCCAGGTTAAAGACAATTTTTAGAATAAATTTGTATGGTTAATGTGTTGGGACTGTAGAAAATAAGGAGGTGGTCAGAATGAAGGGGTGTCACATTGGGGGGTTTCACTATATATATATTTATATATATATATATATATATATATATATATATATATATATATATATATATATATATATATATATATATATATATATATGTATATATATATATATATATATATATATATATCACTACAGATTTCGCCAATATTACCGTTTGAGGTAAATCTGCAAAAACGAAGTAAAACGTTTACTTGATAAAGTAGAATATAATTTTTCAATTATTACGAAAACTCGTTAACTCAACGACAACATTTCTGAGAAACTGTGTATTCTGTTTTAAAAACATCGAAAGTCATACTTGTCAACGCTTCTGACTTTTTGCGAAGCACTAATTCCGTGATAAACTCCCAAAATTTTCCTTTGCGCTGTAAAAGCAGAATTAATCTATACAGCCCTATATTTGGGTGTTGAAATGCTCACAAACCTTAAAGACCGAACGTTCTCAGCCACTTCATAAGTTTATCTTACACGGTTTTTGACAATACATACTCATTCCTTGCCTTGCTTATACCATAAATATAGCTCTTAAAACAACAAAGCCGATGCACCACTATCGCTTCCAATAGAAGTGCATAGCTATAAAATCAGTAAAAATGGGTCTAGTGTCGTTCAAATTACGAGAGGCAACTTTCTCTTCTCATTCATTCGTCATACTCAACATTTCCGGAAACGATTTTTCGTCAATTCTTATACCTAGGTATAACCTTAAACTAAGAATTATTCAAATTTGTATCGGTTTACTTAGCCAATTTTCATGTAAATCAATTAGCGCAGTTAATCGATACCAGTGTTCGTACATTTCAGCGGTTATAATTCAAAAATTATAACGTTACCGTCCCTAGTCAAGGGGAGACATGTACATTCCGTTTTACCGGTCTACTATTGTACACTGTTCCGTTCTTTTAAGACGTTGATCAGTTCAGCACAATATGGCTGAAACTTCGGTAATAAATCGTTGCTAAGTAATATAGTCAGTGGTAATTCATGTATCATGTTACCAAGCCACTTATGCTTTAGTCACATAACCGTCCGATCGTTACATTCGAAAAGTAGGTGCTTAACGTCTTCTACTTCCGATCCTTCCATCCTTAACTTACCATGTCCAGAGATAACTTGGCACATCGAACTCGTCAGTGGTAATTTCATTTATTAGTCTTTCTTTTATATCTGGAATGAAGCCAAAGGCATGCCTTCCATTGGCTGATTCATTCCACCTTCGTTGCCAAAGATCAATCGCCATCGCTTCGATATCATTTTTATTATTATATTGGTCCTGCCTACTATCAGCAGCATGTACATATTCACCTATATTATTTTGGCCACGCCTTCTTAGGTGGTACAAGTTCGCTCGTTTTTTGATTAGAATATCAACCGGGAGTACGCCGGCCAGAACCACTACAGCATCTTTAGATACCGTTCGGTAAGCTTTTGTTACTCCTAGCAGGATATTCTTCTGAGCTCTTTCTAGTGATCTGATATGGTGACAGGTTATAACTTGTCATACCAACCAGCCGCCGCTTACGCAAAAAGCGCCTCCGCCACACCTTTGTAGATTAACTTCAGTGTTTTGTGATTAAGTCCCCATCCTTCTCTTGACACTCCCGCCAAAGAGTGGAACAGCTTCTTAGCGTTTTCACAGACTCTAAGAAAGTGGGATGCTACGCCCATTCGTTCATCAAGGTCAACAGCTAGATATGACCATTTTCATGTTTCTACCGTTTAGTGATATTGTTGGTGGTCGACTAGAGTCAAATTTGCCCTTTAGTTGCTGCATCACTGTTTTTTCTGCTGATAGTGACATCTTATTTGCTTCACACCATTGGATCATTTTATTTATTGCGATTTGACACTGGCGCTGAAGTTCGTGTCTCCAGTTGCCATGCAACAGAATAACTGCGTCATCCGCGAAAGCAATTTCTTCAAAGTCGTTGATCATGCTTGTGTTAAACACGATATTCCAGACTAGAGGACCCAAAATAGAGCCCTGAGGACATCCTTTTGTAATTTGCTTTGAAACAGAACCATACATGTCTCTGATTACTGCGAACCGATTACTGAAGTGGCTCCTAAAAAGATTCATCGTGTTTCTAGGGAGATTGTAGACCGATAAACTTGCAATGACACTAGGTCACGTACGATTATCAATTGCTCCGGAAATGTTCAAGAATATACCCATAACATATTTAGAACTTTGGGTTTTGACAGTGTTGGTTAGGCGGACTATCGCATCCTCAGTAGACATGCTATGTCGAAATCCGAATTGCTTGTCCGAGAACAGTCCGCTCTGTTCAACTCGCGGTATAGTGCGAGTGGCTAGCACCCTTTCTAGGAGCTTCCCCATAATTGGTAGCAACATTATCGGTCTATAAGATTTCGAACATAGAGGATCTCTATCGCCAGGTTTCCTGATTATGATCATTTCTCCCTATTTCCACACCTTGGGGAAGTAACCAAATTTTTAGGCAGCTATTTAATAATTTTACTATGCTAGACCCTATGATGGGCCATGCCAGCTGGATTATTTCAGCGTTCAAGTTATCCAATCCAGGAGACTTGTTACATAATTTCTGTTAGGCATCCAGCTTCGCCGAGCAACCTTATTAGGTTACAGGGATAAATAACAGTTTTCTATATTTTTAAATTTAACCTCAGTTTGTAGTTCTATGATTTCCAAACGTATTCCGGGCAGCTGGATGAATGTCAAAATTGAGGCAGGAGGTTTTTCATAATTTGGGTTTTTACCGCATGCTACGAAGTAAGAGGCTAACCCGTTGATCGCGCTGCCCAATATTGTATGCTGTACTCTTGCATCACATCTAAGTAACACACCGATTTTTTTCTCTGCTTTGATAACTATCGGCCCCGGATTATTTCAAGAAGGATAGATTCCTATCTCGGTACACAATTTGAGTATTTAATTTTACAACATTTTTTTGTAAGACCACAGATTATATTCCTGTCTATCAACACAAATTAGGTAACAGCTAAACTCTCTCCCAGAAGAAAAGCTGCTGAGGTAGCTTTGGTGTGATGGAGGTTAATTTGAATTATTATTGATAATATCAATGAAATCCTATTTTCAAATGCAGTTTTGTTCAAATTGGCCGTTTTGCACAATCTCACTCGGAATTCAAATTGGAAGTCATTTTAAATTTTCTGTTGAGAAATGGTTTAGTTACATTCGAATTGGCAGATTTCCAAATTCTGAAAATTAGAAAATGGAACTATCCATTCTCAAACGATTGGAGTGAAACTCGGTTTGTATAATGGCCAATTTGATTTGAATAATTATATCTAAATATTTTTTCACCACTTAGGATGGAGCTCAATTGTAATGATTGGAAAACACATTTGTAATTTGGATAAAACTAGGTTAGTATAATGAAAATGAAAATACACTTAGTTCCGACTGAAATTCTGAAATTTGGTTAAATTGAACAGAATTAAAATGGGCAATGACGTACGGTTTGACTTCATCGCCCATTTTGATTTTGTTTCCAAATTCAAGAATTTTAGTCGAAACTTTCGTCATTTTCTACATTTCCTATACTTTTTTCAAAGGGCCGCAATTTTCTACAATTCCTTCGGACAGCCACTTCTAAAAAACAATTCAGAATTTTTAACAATTCAGAATTTAATTTACAATTTATATAAAATCCCGTTCACATACTAACACCTAAATTTGATCACGAAATAGCCAAGCTTTATTCAGCATGGGCTAACACCCAGAACTTAAAGAATACCAATCCCATACCTGCAAACTTTGATAAGGATTTTGACTAAGCTTGTATTGGTAAACAAGAATTTATTATTTTTTAAAATTCATTTATCTCCAGAATATTCTAAGGATTCGAAATTTTGATATCCAGATGATTTGTTAGGAATTCAAGGGTAACCGGCCCCTTGCTAATCGAAAATTCAAACACGAAATTTCAAAAAATGTTGAAATCAGCTATTTTCAACCGCGACGGAATACCTGAAAGTCAATTAGTTTATGATGTATAAGAGTGATGTGTACGAAGCTCAACCTGGAATTTATTGGAAAGAAATGACTTAAAATACAAATCAAGAAAGGTTCTTTTTAAATTTTGTGAAATTGGACCCAGCACTCGTCATATCCATAGAACATTTAAATTTGGCACGTTAAAAGTATAAATTTGTCAGATTGAGGATATTTGGATTTGAGATGATCACAGCCATGCCTTACTTTTAGGAAAATTAGAAAATAATCATACCATTAAAAAGAACGCCCAAAGCTCCAAGATTTCAATTTCGCTGTCTCTATGGAACAATTTTTTTCTTGTAAAAATAATGCATGAGTTGCATAGATATAACGGGGCAGAGCCCAATTTCGCAAAATTTAAACGGAACGATCTATTTTTTGTATATTAAGCCATTTCTGATAAATTCCAGGCTAGTCTTACTTCAGAAATAGCTAGGTATTCTCAATCAATTTAAGCATATTCTCAGCTGGGCTAACATAACCCAACAGCAAATGAGTTTTTTATTGAACAGTGTTGCCTGATGATTTTTTTCTGGGTTTAAATTGTGGGATAACTTCATATACATTACTTTACGACTCTATAGAAGATGTGGGGTTTGGTTGTGACATGATTTTAGATATTAATTTGCCCAATTCTAGTATCCCATTACTCAAATTACAAAATTAATTAAAAATTATTTATTTTCAGGAATTCCACAAACGCACATTCCTGATGAATTTAAAATAACAAGTCCATATAGTTTGGTACGCGGTAACTATACCAAACAGAATGTAGAAGTTGTAGAACAAACATTTTCATGATTTCTTCTACATGGATTTTATCCCTAATGAACCCATTAGTCGTCGTATCCCTGTAAAATATTCCTGTGGGAATTATAATAAAGATAAACTGGGGACGGTTTTCTGGGTAGTACGGAGGTTTAACGCTAATGGTGTATGATTACGAATGATATTCAATGACATGTACCATTACGATATGGATTCGCACGATACAGGTGGCGGCAAACTGTACAATTAGCTGATTCCGCTCTATTATCTACTAATTTAGCTAATTTCGTTTTATTTAGAAATAATCAGACACATTATAGACATATTCAATATGCCTTGAATAGCACAATAAATATAAATTTGAACTCAATGTGGGTTGCGTTCAATTCAAATCGAAATTAAAAGTCAAAATGTTTATTGTTACGTGTAATACATACGTCTATACGACTATACGAGTACATTATTTTACAGAGAATTTTATTGTTCTTAAGTTGTGCGATACATAACGTACGATATAAACATATAGGAATGCGGAGCTTGAGGGTGAAATCGTGGGTTCTCGATTTAGATTTATTGATAAGCGAGTGAACTGTTCATGGTTCTATATGTTGTTGTTGTATGTATGTTATGTAGTCGCGCCATGTGATTTATTCTAAACGATTACGGTTTTTATACACGCAATTTATTTACTTTTGTGTACACAAACATTCCCAAAGGAGAAATAACAGTAAAATTAAGTTTAGGTCATGATGTAGGACCAATGGTTAAAGCGAGGTGTTGATGTGTGGATAGTTATCAACTCAATTATTGTGTGTTGCTGTGAAATAATAAAGGTATAACTATGTTTATAAAACTGTCCTCCTTTGAAACCTTCATCCAGTAAATTGGAGATATACTGTGACTTAATTTACAGTAAAAGTCCTGTTATCCGGAATGCTTGGGGAGTATTCTGAACTAGAAAATTAGAAATTTTACTTCCGCTTGATTTCATTATTTTTTAGGATTCTCGTTTATTTATTTTCAAATTATGTACCAGGTTTTCTGGTTTTATATACATCTGTTCATTGCATTTATTTTAAATAATAAATACATAAATATTACGTATACGAGTACACCCATACGAGTACCTTCGTCATTATTGGACCGCACACTTCATGGGTTTTTTAAAAGCCACGATCTTATATCTAGCTGTTTGATAGACTTCTCTTTTTTCAGAAAATTGTTCTGCATGGCAAAAATCTGCATAACTTCTTGAGCAGAATACTGCGAGCAGTGTTCTGTAAATCTGAAAAATGTCATCAAATCAGCTTCTGTTTCTTCCAAGTGATACCTTTTTCAGCTACTAGAACGTCTTCATCAGAATCTGACCTTAAGTTCTCTGCTGCATCGGGATTTGAATCACTATAGATAAGTTGTTCATCCGTAACAGTTTACACAGTTTCTGTGTTATCGTCGAGATGCAACCAGTCAGCAATTTCGTGCTCTTCAATGTCCACAAAATGTTTTGCATTAGAATTCAAGATTTCACAAATTTCACCGTAAGGCGCGTTGTTGTTACTTGGTGTCTGATCATCATTAAAACACAATTTGTTCCGGCCATTTGCTAAAGTTGAACATTATACTTCAGTCCAGGCAAACGCTGCTTTAAATATTGCATCTTTGATATTATAAGATTGTTGAAACGATTTCACTGAATCAGCAGCAATCAGTTTTCTTAAAAACTGTTTTTTAAAGTGACATTTGAAATTCTGAATTATACCCTGATCAATTGTCTAATATTAGCAAACATTTTTGATTGTGTGCGCCGTGCCATCTAAGGTTGTGAAATGCAATTTAACCGATGGTATAAAATTTGATTTAAACCAGTCAAGGCGAGTTCAGTGTTGCCTTCGTTCGTTCGTTCGTTCATTCGTTCGTTCTGCATTTTTTTTTTAGCGGTTCATGGTTGATGAAAAAAATGCAGAACGATTTTGCTTCCATCTATCGTAGAAAAAATCAAGTGTTTGACATTTTTTATTACAAACCAAGCCAAGCGTTATAAATTTTTTAAAAGAGAGTGATATTTTTGTGTTGTTTTTTTGTGTTTCAATGATAAAATATATGTTAATACTAATTATATATATTATAATAATAAAAGTTTTGTTGTAATAATATAAATTGTGTGACAAAATGGATTCGAGTGATTTGGCGATTCTTTCTTCCGATATGATGATTGCAAGCGGCATCATAATACATCATATCTTAAAAAAAAATTCTCGGAAAAACCGACGCTGTAATGTGAGAGAAATTCTCAAAGAAAGACGCAGAATGGGCCACTTTAATAATTTGATCAATGAAATGAGAATGCACGATACAGAATGCTTCAAAAATTTCCATCGTATGACTCCCGAAATGTTTGATGCTCTACTACATATGGTTGGACCGGCCATACAAAAACATGAGGCATTTACTGTTAATCCAATCACTGCAGGAGAAAGGTTATCTTTAACTTTGCGGTTAGTAGAATTTTTTTTAAAAAATTTAATTTACAAAAATTAACCGAACGTTCTTGTTTATGTTATAGTTTTTTGGCAAGCGGTGATAGTATGGTGTCCATCGGACCGTACGGATATCGGGTAGGCAAATCAACCACTTCAGGTATTATTCGAGAGACTACAGCTGCAATTTGGGAGAAATTAAAACCTATAGTTTTCCCAAATTTCTCTATATCACAAACATGGATGGATATTGCAGCAGAATTCTACTCAACGTGGAATTTTCCGAATTGTTTAGGCAAACAAGGCAATTGATGGCAAACATGTTGTTGTTCAAGTAAATTTAGTTGCTTTATATTAGAAATGTTTTATTTTATATCATTTTATTTATTTTTTCTGCAGGCATTCGCGAATTCTAATAGTTCCTGCTACAATTACAAAAGTTCCCACAGCATCGTGTTAATGGCAGTGTGTGATGCTCAATATAAATTTATATTAGTTGATATTGGAGCATCGGGTAGGAATAATGATAGCGGAATTTTTAGACGCAGTGAATATGGAAAACGAATCCTTAATAACTGCGATTCGTTAAACATTCCGAGTGCAGCAATATTATCGGGCAGCCCAATAGTGGTACCTTATTGTTTTGTTGGTGATCAGGCTTTCCCTTTAAGATCCAATATTATGCGCCCATATCCCGGAAGAAACACGGCTGTTTTAAGTCATGAAAAAAACGTTTTCAATTACCGTTTATCCAGAGCCAGAAGAGTGGTTGAAAACGCTTTCGGCATTTTGAGTGCAAAATGGCGAATTTTTCGGAAACCAATTATTGCAAGCAGACTCACTGTTGTCAATATCATAAAATCAACTGTTTGTTTGCATAATTGGTTAAGAATGCAGTCGAATGATTCGTATCAATATTTCTCCAATGAGTTTGTGGACCACTACACTCAAAATGGCAATCTAGTGTTGGGTGAATGGAGGGGAGATACAAGCAGCAATGGAATACGCAATATTGGACGTATGGGATCTAATAACCCAACTGGCGATGCTGTGTTAATTAGGAATAAATTTGCCGATTATTTTACGAATTACAATGCCTTACCTTGGCAAAATCAAGTGATGTTTAATGAATGTTAAATAAAATAAATTTGTTTTTTATTTTTAAAATTAATTTTGATTTTTATTTTTTCTTTCGTTTTATCTTGATAAAATTTTATAGTATTCATTATTCCTAGTTTCACTTCTAACGAGAATTCTTTGCCTACTTCTTTAAACTCTTCACCCATTGATACAAAAAAAGGGTCAATATTCTCGCACCGGCAAGGTGGTTTTTCTGAACTTTTTGAAATCAACTGATTATGCCCCTTCATCGTATCCAGCAACTCGTTTAGAATGATGGTATCTGGCTGGCTTACTGCTTTTCTTTTTGCAGGCGTTCGCATAGCTGTTGATGTAGATGGTATCTGAGGGCTATCTATACTGTCGAGGCTGTTTGATTCGCTATATGTCTTTCGCTTCGCAGGCGTATTTATAGGACTGGACAATTCTGTCTCCTCAATATCTGTCATTTCAAGGCTGTAGGCAGTGGTATTGAACAGCTCTTGAAATGAGTTACTGCTGGAATCTTCCAATTGCAACGTTTCTCTAGGATTAGCTTCTAAGTTAGAAACTGTTGTGCTATAAATAAGATTTAAAAGCAAATATTAATTATCCTCATACACAACATAATAACCATGAATTTAAATATTACTTACACGTTATCTATAAAATATTTTTTAAAAAAATCCATTTCTAATAATAAAAATTGATTTTTTTTGCTGATGGGTTTCGGAGCGTCTGCACTTTTACATTCTTGCTCTTTGACAGCTCCACAATACCGCAGTTTTAAATTTCGCCATCTGGCTTGGGCATCTTTACCTGAAAAATACAAGAAATAATAATTAATTTAAATTATATGTATATCGCTTAAGGCATTGCCATATGACGAATATTTCCACGACCGATAAAACCGAAAAAGTCAATTTTTAATTAAATTGGTTACACTTTTCAAATGTAAAGTATTGAAAAACAGTACGTATTGATGAAATATACAATATCTAATCAAAATTTTATTAAAATTAAAACAATTTCATTCAACAGAATCCATTTTTATAATTTATCGGACGATAAAATAAAAATCGTCTGACAAAACATAAAAATGGAAATATTTCGACCGTGGAAATATTCATCATGTGGCAAAGCCTTCAAGAGAAATTCACTTCAAAACAATTAAATCACCACCATTGTACACTCGTACTTACTTGATATAACCATTTGCTGCGCCAGATTCTCCCAAACCATCTTCTTGGCTGAATTGTTTTTATACAACTTAGTATTCACATCATACAAAATTGGATGTTCTTTTACTAATTGAATCAGTTTACTGTCCATAGCAAATTCTATAATAAAAGTAAAAAATATTATTTGTGATTATAATTTGAATTTTGATACATAAAATGTGTATCAAATGAAATTTTACTTACCGGAGTTTATAGACATTTTATTTTAATTAAATAAAAATTGTTTGACCAACACACAAGATAATAATGACTAATATGACAATAAAAATAAACAATAAACATAACCAAACATTTTCTTTTGTTTATCTCTTTTTATAAAATATCATGTTGTCTCTTTCTCGCCATGTTCGTTCAGAGAAAAAGTTAAAGTTAAACCATCTTAAATGACAAAACTGCAGAAGAAAAAAATCGTCATTTTTAACGATTGCTATTGGCTAAAAAAAATGCAGAACGAACGAACGAACGAACGAAGGCAACACTGAACTCGCCTTCATGATGTCTCGGTTCATCCAAGCATTTGACTGGGATTTATATATTACCGGTAAGCCGCTGATATTTTTCAATGCTCTTGGTCGAGCATATTTGCCAAAAACCAATAATTCCAACCGATGCGTTCCAGCTGCATTTGCGCAACAAAGAATTATTAATCGCTGTTGGTTAAGTTTGAAGCCAGTAGCAGCAGCTTCCTCTGATCCAGCTAAAGTAGAATTTGGTAAACATCGCCACAACAGCCCGATGATGTTTCTCCACAATTTTGTGCAGTAATCGCTTGCTGATCGCTTACTTTCATCTGCTGATTTCTTTACACCTTAAATATCCAATTTTCGAATACCGTACCATGATTTAAAACGTGCTAACCAACCGTCCGAAAATACACACTGCTCAGTTACTTTTAGAGCGTCATAGAAATATTTAGCTTTTTCTATGATGATGGGCCAATGGGGTTATTGGCATTCCTTCACTTCTCTTACACAAAAACCACTCATATAAAACAAAATCGAGCTGCTCCAGCTTAGCTTTATGGATTGGTTTCTTACTTTAAGCGAATTTATCATTTTTCAAGAACTAAAATTATGAAACGTTTACGAAACTATCTAAAAATTATTTTGCTATAAATTATGTGAGGGGAACGTTTGATAAGTTCATATTAACCTAAAAAAAATCAAACAAAAATCGAAGTGTCAAATTTTTTAACCCAAAAAATATAATAATAAAACCAGTCCAGTCTTATATTTGTATCAAAATACTTGTATAAAACTGTGTATCGATCATTGAAACCGGATAATAATAGCAGTGATGTAGAAGTGGATGATTTGGATTCAGAAGAAAAGGATAATTCGATTACATTAATCATTTGAGTGCTATCGAACGGACATTGAAATTTCGATAATGTTGAATGATGCCGATGTTATACAATTTGTGCTCAGCTAACCGATCAATTTCTATTTGAATGTTTATGGATACATGTAGAATGGAAAATAACAGAATCATTCCGACTGTAAGCAAATGTACCAAATTGGTATTTTATATGTTTACTTTCAGTGCGAGAACAATTAAAAGATTTAACGAAACAGTTCAATAAATCAGAAAATGATTTAAAAGCGTTGCAAAGTGTTGGGCAAATTGTCGGACTCAAACAATTGACTGATGATAAATGTAAGTACCTCCAATATGTCAGTGATTCAGTGAAACGATAATTTATGTTTATCTATATTTGAAGGCAACAAACAGGCCACGATATGTTGTTGGATGTCGACCTCATTTACACTGATAGTTATTTAAGAAATGTTTCGAATGACGGTTTATAAATACAAGTAAGTCTTTCAATAAAAAAAATGGTAAAGTTTTTAACTAACAACAATTTCGTTTTACTTTAGATTACTATATGTTGGCGTTCAAGCCATCTTTCATCAAAACATTGTGGTTTAATCTCACTCGTCTTGGCCAAAATGAATTTTCATCTCCAATCTCGATGCTGCTAATTTCGTTGAGTACAACTCTGAAATAGATTTGTTTGGGTTTGATCGAACTTGCATTTCCAGAGACATTCATTTAACTGCGATGGTAGTAGTTTACAAGGCAGATACGGTGGTATGCAACGAAACCCACGACGATTTCAACCTATTCAAGATTTTACCCACGAAGATATTGAGGTTGGGCCACCATTATCGATCAAACAAATTCGATCGGTTACTATATTTGGACGAATATTGGGTACGAAAATTTTCTCGTTGAACTTCCATTGGCCGGGTTCATCTTATCGAAATTGGCCGGTAAGCATTCGGATTTCGATAGACACTAACTGGGACCACTGGATCTCGTATTGCATACACATTTACTATCTCAAACCATATGAGGACGATGTATAAGAGTTAGGTTTATATTTTACTGTTGTCTGGCTGTGTGTCTGTGATGATTTAGGAATAACGCGAGTTGAAGAGCTGCGTCAAAACGGTTCTAATATAATGGCAACTCATCCAATCGCATTGAATATATCCAATTAATGGTCGACTTTATATTAAATAAAAAAATTCAAATAAATTTAAAATTTAATGATGAATTTTAATAAAAATTTCTCATCTGAAAATCCTGTGTTTTTAATATTTTGTGTACGCAATGTACCTAAGTAGGGTGTTTTTTATACAGTTGTCATAAAAAATACTTTGATATTTTTTATTTATAATTATGGCAACCAACTCGACAACAACAAAACTTTTCAGAAAAAAAAATACTGATGTACGGGGTCACACACAGAGTGAATCTATATTTTAGCTCGTTCTAGTTTTCTGCAAAATAAAACGCTGTTGTAGTGGAATAGGACCTTTATGTCGTATAAAGATGAACCGCCAATATTATCGCATCAATGCCTCTCGCGATTCACCTCTCTTCAATCTGTTAATAATTTCAATTTTACCACTGATTGATAACACAATTATTTTCCTCTTTGTTGGCTCTTTGCTCGTAGAGGCCATATTAATATTTATTTATGGATTTGTTAAAGACAAAGTTAATTTTGTTCTTTATTTATTAAAACTAGTGTTAATTTACTACTAATAAGGTAATGAACTAACCTAACTATGTAAAACGAATTTACACATTCAATTCAAATAGAATAATGCATTAAAACAGAAAATAAATAAAGGAAAGTATATTTTCTGTGAATCCCCGAGTAATAAAAAAATAATTTACCTTGTGAAAGAGAAAAAATCGAAAAAAAATCCTAAAAATTAAAATTCCGGTTAACTGAGTGTTCCGGTTAATTGGATGCCGGATAATCGGGCTTTTACCGAATTAGAATTTGTAAGGGATTGTTACGTGTTAAAGGTGTGAGAACTAGAAATAAGGAGTGGTTGAAGAATGGTAAGGTTTTGATGAACTGGGAACCGGCTGGATAATCAAGAAAGAAAATGACGGAAAATATGGATTAAATTCTCATGTCTAGAGTAATTATAACCGTTTCAACGTTTTCTGTACTTTTGCAAAACATTTTGAAAAATCATAGGATCAATACTTAAGTTCAGCATGGGCAAGACAACGCAAGTCATCAATACGGCTTATCAATCACTTCAGAGCGGTAAATGTAAGATTTGTTTTAAGATCTATAGAGCTTTGTGGCTTTCTTGATTTTGCATATTATCAATTGTTTTTTACAGAGTCGGATCAGTCGGTTAAATCAGAGAAGATCAGAGAGATATTTAAACTATTACAGAATTTGTTTGAAGATTCAGCTTCTGATAAGCCGTGATCCTTAATTTACTACGACTTGTAATTCTGTGGTCCCGCTTCTGGTTACCTAGAGTCTCTAACTTCCCAACAAGCATAATAATCGTTAACAAGCTCGGCGAGAACTGTCCCTCATTATGAATGAGCGGCAAATATCAAGTAACAAGAAGCAATAAAGCTCATTATTTCAAGACTAGATCAGTTGCTTCTACCTATTTGGCCCATTTGTCAGAATAATTATGACTCTGGTTAAGTTCTAAAAGCTTCTAAAGCTCTTAATCATCGTTTACAATTTGTAAAATGACATTTTTTTATTTGTGCTAACATTTGCCCAATATTCTGATGCAGACTACAATTAATAACTTTGCTAAAGACCTTTTGCTAAATCATTTCATTAAAAACATTTAACTGTTCGAACAGTAAATTAGGTTTTTAAAATCCTGCGACTACGATAGTCTGTTCACTACTACTAAAATTCTGAGGTGTGTATGAAGTAAGCACCTCCAAATGCGAACTAAATAATTTAAAAATATGAATTAAGTAAATAATTATTTTGCCCACATTAAACCAATATTTATCAACCCATTAAAAAGTTATGCCCGCCCTCTTACTGTCATTAAATTATGTAAGGGTCTTAAAATTTCTATTCAAATTCTTAAATGATAAGAATATCTATAAAATATCAATTTAAATATTATTAATTTTATTTTAGAATTGTCCATATGTGCATGAATTTTGCCCACCAATTATTGCTTTTGTCCACCTTCACAAAGCTATCTGCGGAATATTAAAATTTCTACTTAAAATGTTTGTGTTAAATTATGTGAACATTCGTAATGCACTATTAATTGTCGTTATGTCTTAGAATTGTTCAAATATTTAGTTAGATTAGTTTTGCCACCACCTAAGGATCGGCGCAAGTTAACAACACGTGGAATTGACAATTGTTTGTGCTTAGGAACATTCATCTTATTTTACTCAAAAGTTTACGTAAAAATTATAATATTCCATAGAAAGTTTAACATGGTGGACAAAACTAATTATTTGGTGAGCAAAATGCATCAATATGTAGACAATTCTAAGTCACAACTAATTTTACGTTTACACTAATTTAAGTAACCTAAAAGTTTAAGTAGGTTTGTAAAATTTATGTACATAGCTTTGTGAGGTTGCACAAAACCAGTTATTTGTGGGAAAAATGAGGAGGGCGTGTGATAGAAAAAATGGTGCGACAGTAGCTTCACTATCAACGTCGGGCAACTGATGCTTAGCACAAATTTGAGTTACTGTGTGGAGACAGTATCAAAGTAATCGTAAAAATAGAATAAAACCAGATTTTTCGTTCATCCCGGCAAGCCAGTATGCTTCATCTATCCTGAACGTCTCTTCCAGTGGCCTGGACTAACGATTAATGATCCGAAGAAAAAAAAACTTGATTACGTAACCGCAAAAATAAGGCAGCTAAATCTTTTCATGGGATGTAGCACAAGCAAAGTAATAAATAAAATGAAATAAAAAAAAGTTTGTAGGTAAAATTAGGATATAACTCGTTTCTTTAAATTGGTTTTTGGAGGCTAGCTCAAATTTCACTCATATTTTAGATCATTTGGGGAGTGAGCAAAATATTTAATGGATGGTCAAAATGCGGGGAAAAACTATTGCAAAACTCAATTGTTCAAAATCGTTGATGAAGGCGTTGACAATTTTCCAAATTTGTCCCGTTTGCCTCTAATTCGCTTTTGAATAAAAAACATTTTCCAAATTTTAACCTAAATGCGCTAAGGCTCCCACACAAACACCGCGGACCCTATGCATGATTTTCCACCATATTAGTGAAATATAATCACTAATTTTATATGTACCAAAATAAAGTATAGTAATGAAGAAAATGTTCGACCTCGAAATTTTTGCATATTTACCTTTCATCGCCGAAATAAAAAAAAATGATTTTTAAAAAGTTATCTATGTGTGTGTCCGTATATGTGGTGCGGTATAGACTAAATCTCTGTGTTCTTTCTACAGCCTAGACGGTTTGTCTAATCGGGGGTGAAACTTCATACTTAAGCTATTTTCATAAATTGAAAGATCCCATTGGTTTTAAGTCGAAATCGGCGCACTGGAAGTGGAGTTCACATCATTTTACCGGAAATGATAAGTTTTTATAGAAAAAATTTTATTTCACCAAAATTCGGCATCTTTACAGTTCAGACGTGCACCGTAAACTTGAAAGACTTCAAAGATTCCTATAAATTGAAAGACTAAATTTTAAACAATGGTTGACCATGTTGATTCTCTGAAATAATGATTTTTCATTAAAATTCAATTTCATTTAATTTTCATTTAAATTTTCATTTAAATTCAATTTTGATACAGTGGGATGTATTCAAAATCTATGTGCATTTGTGATTAAAGAAAGACGAGTTTTGGCCACATCAAAATGACACCACCACTTTTTAAGCGCCTTTTTGAGTCGGCCCAAACTTTTTAATGGATGGCATAGTGTTGGCAAGCTATGACTTAAATTTTGTATATTAGAGGGTGCTTACTTCACGCACGTCCATTTGCAGTTTGCATCCGTCCTCAGAGTTGATGTAATGTCCGAATAGCGAGATAATGTGATGCCAATTTTCAATAAGTTACCGTGTTTAGTTGGTATTCTAGGAAAGATGCTTATTTTCCCTCAAGATGATGGGTTAGTTCTGAATATCTGGCATTTACGATAATCCTCGTGAAACATTTTTACAACTTCCCCGTGAAAACATTCGGTGCTGTCTCCATTTCATTAATAAGGCCCACAATTCACTTTATAATTGAGGCTCATCTAGATGTATGCACTGGAACGTCGCACAATACCCGAGTTTTTGTGGTATTTGTACCTTTTAGTTTAGCATGCTGAAGGAAATAATACGTCCTCTTATAAGTGGTCGTAAACTTTACATCCAGCTTCCGTTAATTTGAATCTTTTTCCAACTGTTTTCCAATTGCAAAACGTGTTAGCGTACCCGATGTCAGGAATGTCCCAGCAAGTCCAATTGGTTAATCTTATTTGCGAACACATATAATCGCACTCATGCCCAGTCTCCGTGCTGCTGCTTTGAATTTTCTCCATTCCAATAACCTCTCAATAATTTTTTCCCGTTTATTTATTTTTTCCGGTATGAACTACAGTCGCTTCGGGCTCTAAAATGGTTTGCTTTGGACCAGAAAATATCCAGCTGAAGCTGGTATTTATTGTGCGTTGCTTTTCTTTGATACTTTCGGTGCCAATGTCGTTATATACGTATATCTACTCCCAAATACAGATCACTCGAATGTACTTTTTTCAAATTCCAGGTCCACCAAGACTAATTTACTCCACCTGTCCTCAACATTTCGTGCAAGAGGTTCTCGGGTACATTCCTTGTGATTCGTGGTAACATGTATGCATTGTAGGCTTCTATTCTCGAAATTTTTAATGATTTATGTTTTAATGGCAAGCCGAGACGTTGTACCGCTGATTCCGTGTTCAAAGATAATTGAGAGCCTTGATCTGTTAAGACTCTTTCGGTGGTCTGAGTTCCATTTATGAAGTCGATCTTTACAATGACGGTTGCCAATAATGTATGTGGTTGTTGCTGTAGAGAGTGCTTGCAGGTTTCTCGATACACATGTGTTATGCGAAATCCACTTGGTGCAGATCCTCACTCTGTTTACATAACCAATCCGCCTTTTTGTGACAACGCTGAGGAAATGGTGACACCGACTGTACGAGTGATAGATGCTTTGTGACTTCCAGAAGCATCCAATGATAGAAACCTTCTTAGTAAATCTTTAGGCAGTTGTACCACCTCGCTTGGACAGGTGAGGTTGTTTTCGTAGCACAGTAAGGTGTCAGAGCATAACTTACGCATCACCAGATGCGCAATTAGGTATTTAAATAGGTTGTACAACTGGAGATAGTCTTCTAGTATTCCTATTATCGTGGAATTATGATGATACCAGCAATTGTTTGGTATTGTATTACACATGTAAAAATTTCCAAGCTGCTTCTCATCTTTGAAGATGTTACTTTAACAACTTACATATTTACTGTGAACGTGATTATGCCTAATTTTGGTACCTATACAAGGGCGATGTGATTGTTGGATTGACACTCCCATTGGTCATATTTACACACCCTTTCGTGTCTTGTAAGGTCCCATTGTAATCGGTTAAATGTTTGTGTTGATCCTCATCCTCGACTTGAAATCTATCCCAACGGTTGCATGAGCATTTTCTGGCTGTTATTCGGATGTTGTACCAATGGTTTGTAATCAGACTCACTCGTGGACTGTTGTTGTTTTAATAATATATCCATGATTAATGTTTCATCATAAACCTGTTGTGAAGTTGAATGTTAAGACGACAGGTTTTTTGATATAGGTGTGTCGGAACCACGTACAATTCCATCAATTGTACTAATTTTTTCTCGGTTTGGTCAACAGTAATTTAATACTAGAGAACTTAGCGTGGATGGGGGAGCTCTAACTTTAGAAGTAAATTGCAACAAAACTATTTTTGCTATAAATTTAATTGAGTTGAGAGAGAGAGAGAGAGAAAGAGAGAGAGAGAGAGAGAGAGAAAGAGAGAGAAAGAGAGAGAAAGAAAGAGAGGGAGAGAGAGAACTAACAACGATACACTTAAAATTAGAGAAACGTTTCTTTTTGGGAAAAATAAATTTAACAGGTTAAAAAAAGGTTTGAAGTAAGAAGTCTATACATATTTAAAATTAAGAAAAATAATCAAAATACTTTTCGTTGATGGTGTGGACTAACAATTTCATTGATTTTGCTCTCGAACGTTTTGGTGAAAAATGACTTCACGTCTCTATCTGATTTATTCGAATAACGAACTATCGGTACTAAAGGTTCTTGATGAAATACAAAATCAAGCAGAACCGTCTTTTAACTATATAAATATATATAAAAAATATAAAAATAATAACCCCCTCAAACAAATCAATTAAATTGACCAAGCCCGGTGTATTGGGAAGAAAGTATACTTTATTTCTTTCTCAGTGGCCGGCCAATACTATCAACCGGAAAATAACGGAAATCTCTTTTCTTTGAAATTAAGTGAAATTCATGAATAATTTGAATTGTAGATTGTAGATATGTAAAAATGTGAATTATGAAATGAAATGTTCGATTTCTAACTAAAGATGAAATCATATTGCTCAGTGAATTCTATTGGATATGTTTGTAATTCAACCGGAACAGGCAGTGCACTGTTAAAAATAACTCTGTAAGAGTGTGCGGATTATTTGACACTGTGTATACAATCTTTGTTGGGTGCACAATGCCATTGGCAACCCTACTCGCTCGGGATTAATTAAAAAACAGACCTCCCACAAAGCTATGGTTGTGCAGAGTGAAATGATTCGGTGTGCAAAGAATATTAAATATTGTTATTTTGCAACTCTTCGTGCAGTGACATTCATTTCAGAGTAAAATTTGACGAACCGATTATACACGGAATAAGCACAGTTCACAACAAAAAGAACGCAGTGTTGATTTACTCAGATTAAATAAAAATCAGAGTATTTTTGTCAGCGTACTGCCTGCTCCGGTTGAATTATAAAATGGACCCATTTAGCAGGTTCACGCACTGCATTTTTCAAACAAACTCTCCGCACTAAATGTAAATGCAGTACGTGGCTATGTATGAGTATGAATTATTTTTATTTTGTAGAAAACACAAAATAAAATTTTAAAAACCTAGTAGGTATTGAAGCACAATGTAAAAATCCCCACATTTTTTGTTAAAATTAAATTTTAACCTAATTTTTTTAACCCAATTTGACCCTAAATTTTTATTTGATTTCGTTTGTGCTAGTGAGTATACAAAACATCATTGCTGCAAACGTCTGTTAATCGAAGAGATTAAGCAGAGAGGTAAGAGAAGAAAACCGCATCGTGTTTCCGCACCGTGTGGAGGAGCACATTGTCAAACTTTTCATTGTACCAGGATTTCTAAAATTTCACCGAAAATTTGATTCCTCATCAAAAGAATTAACTCTTAAATCGGCATTACCAACCCACTTTAAATTCAGGGACATATCTGAATATTCTAAATTTATTTAACAGTGCGAAGAGTTTAAGCTGAAATACGAACACTGCACAAAGGCTACCTTTGGAAAAGTTCAAACTGAAAGTTTTAAGGAACCACGCCAGTTCCTTAAATTAACATCTACTTTTAACTACGGGTATATCGATAATTCTTCTAACGACCATTAAAATATTGGTATAACGTTCGTCATGTTTTTCATCCACATTTAAAGAAAGTATTGAGAAACTTAATAATTTTCCACAGTTCTGGGAGAAATCTTACGTAATTCCGATCACAAAAAGGCCCATGTTCTGATATCACAAATTACAGACCGACCGTAAAAATGTCTTGCCTACCTTAGCTATTCGAAAGTGACATTATTAAAACTAGTTTTATGAGTTCTGCAGGCCAGTTGTATGTGAAAAACAATATACTACCAATTCCTTTTGTCTTTAGAAGCAACAGCGCTATTGAGAATGGCTGTGAGGTTGATTCTATGTTTACTGAATGTCGACTTAATTTTTGGCAGATGCAATCACTGAATAAACAGCGTGCCATTGCTGACATAACATTTATCCTTCAATTTCTCTGCGGTAACATCGTTTTACAGAGCATATCTCAGAATTTAACGTTTCGTAGTAAACAGCGCAATTTGAGATCAACTGAACGGTTTGAGGTTATATTTCATGGTACATGTTGTGGCTGATTTGAACCAATCACAAGGATGCCTCCAGTATTAACGCAAATACAGACAACTTTGAACTCCAAGAAAGAAAATCTATGATCAGAAGGAAGCTTTGATATACCGTAGTAACGCCTGACGACGTTTAATTATTTTTCTTCGCGCCAACACACGTCATCTAAACGTTTCTCCAGAACCATTTCTTCCAATTCATTTAGAGGTAATCATCCAACCTGAGCTTTATTTTATTACTTTCTATTTGAAGGATTCTTTAATCTATTTTGAAATGACCATCCATGTGTCATTAACTAATTAAGTTAAACGGGTTTGAACGTCGACCTTCGGATATATACTCTACGAAACTAGCTCTATTGGATAGATAATTTTATACCATTAATGCTTGAATATGATTTGGACTATGTTGCCACCGCGGCTCGCCAAATGTTGTATTCCAAGTGTTCAATCGTCTCTGGTTTATCGGCGTAGACAAATGACTGACATATCCCAAAGAAAATAATCTAATGGAGTTAGATCACACGATCTCGGTGGCCAATTAACAGGACCATTACGTGAAAATAGTCTTTCATCAAATGTTTCTTTGAATAAATTAATTGTGTCCCGCGCTGTGTGGCATGTGACACCGTCCTGTTGGAACCACATATAAGCAAGATTTATGCCAGCCAATTGGATTAGAAATCATATGTTTCAATCATATGTGTGCAAACCGGATTACCCGCTCTGATGGACGATTATGACGACCGTAACATGGACGTAATGCACGATGAGTTTGGCGAACAGAACCATTATTTTTATAAACAATTTCAACGATTTGCAAGCGTTTTTTGGCGAGAGTCTATTCATTATGAAATGGCAAATCAAACTAATGACAAAAACTGTCAGCTGTCAAATCTATTGTCAAGCCAAAACAGTGTTGCCAACTTAAAGATGTGAACCTCTAAAAAAACACCCTTTACAATGGTGACTCCCCTCGTGCAGTCAGAGAGGAGTTATGGTTTTCGTGGGATTATTATTATTGTTAAAACACCTGCTGCTATTTATACTGTGCTGTTTCCATGTTTTCTATTTTATTTCAAAATAGTTGACCAATGTATGGCCCAACTAAACACACCTTACGATTAAAGGGAAGAAATTTTAAAATTTATTTATTACATCACCTGAAAAGTTCTCGGTCTGACACATAGATGGCGCCAGCAATTTAAGACCCATATGATTTATCATGACATTTCGATTATGAAGTTTACAGTCACAATTGTTTTAGTGATAAGTGTGATCCGGACTCTGCACCAGGAAAATCAATCATCATTAACTGGTATGCTGAATTTAAACGTGGTCGTACACCCACCGATGATGCACCACGCTCTGGAGGCCCAAATGAGGCTGGGACTCCAGAAACATTAAAAAAATGGACGACATTTTTTTTTTTTTTGAAAGACCGTAAAGTGAAGTGGCGTGTTATAGCTGACATTGTAAAGCTATCAATGGAACGTGTTGGTCATATTTTTTATGAACATTTTTCCATGAGAAAGATATGTTCGAAGTGGGTACCGCGTTTGCTCGCAATGATTCCGTGCGCAGTTTGGATCTGTTTAACCGCAACATGAAGGATGAGTCAAATCGGTAATCAGCTGAATGGTGAGAGGCGGGTGAACCTCGCCCGAAGCGACCAAAAGCACAATAGTCGGCTGGAAAGGTTATGGCGTTTGTATTTTGGGATGCACTCATGGTATAATATTCGTGGATTACCTTGAGAAAGGCAAAAAGATTCAATAGTGAATATTATATCGGGTTATTGGTGCGTTTGAAGGAATAAATCTGTAAAAAATAACCTCAAATGAAGAAGAAAGAATTGCATCAGCATCCACCGTGTTAGCCAGATTTGGCCCCCAGAGATTATTACAGCCAGATTTGGCTCCAATGAAGAAGTAATTGCCGAAACTGAAGCTTATTTTGAAGACAAAGATAAATCGTTCTACAAAAAAAGCATCGAATTGTTGTATCGTTTTAGAAGGAAATTATCTTGATGACTGGATTGTATTTTTCCCAAAAAAAAAAAAATGTTTTTTCTTTGTTAGACCGCGAACTTTTCAGGCGATGTGTTAAATACACAGAACTACATTTAACCATTGGCGAAAGTCACCATTATAAAGGGTGTTTTTTAGACGAGTTAAACATTTTGGTAGGCAGTGTAAGACATTATGGTTGAAAAATTGTTTAGATAGCATATATAAGCATAGGCCTTAATCTGATTAACCCGAGTGTATGTCAGAAATACTGTACCGCGCTATACAATGTACACCTGTACCCATAAATAATAAAACTCTTTATTTCATGTTTACGAGTTCGAATTGTCGGGGTGGGTGATAATGATGTCTCGATTATGTTACAATACATAAATATTTAACATTCTGATTTTGGTTATTGATATACTTTTTGGTGAAGGTTGTTAAACAGTATCAAACCAATTTACTATTGAGCAACAAAAAACAAAGAGAGAATAAAATTGTGTCAAGTAATTTAGCCAATTAAATAAGTAAAGAGTTACACGATTGGTTCATAAATATTGATTTAATATTATTTTTCATATCGAAATGAGGAGTTGAGATGGGGGTTGGAAGGAAATATTATTGTTATAGTCGATTTCCTATACTGTGGAATTTTCTAATTTTAACGCTTTCCGATTATGACATTGTGTAAAACTCGAAGATGCGGTATTGAGATTATACGAACAGTTCAACACAAAATCCGTCATCAGCTGAATCTTTGACGGGTTTATGTTAATCACAAAGTACACTGTAAATATTATATGGTTTACACATGTAAATATTTACATTACATACGATAATTAAAATTTGTCGAGTTTAGTCTCTTTTCTAGTTTTTCCACCGATCTGAGTGGAATACAATTTTTGTAATATACCCTAAAGTTATGAATTTATAATTGCTTCTTTGTCATCTCTGAAGCTGGCAAAGCATTCGAATTATTTACAAGTTATAAAAAATTGCATGATATAACATCGGTTTATTTACACTACTACTAACTTTCACAAAGTACTATTTGGCCTAATAACGGAAATTTAACCCGAGTCATTTTAAACTGCAGTTCTGACTTTGACTCGTCTTTATCGATTCATACAGTGAAGACATGAATGATGATGGAGTACAACAATGATTTACTCGAGTTTGAACATTGAAAGCGACTTTTATTCGGACATTTTTTCAAAGAAAATGTTAACTATCTAATGCATTTTTTGTCCTTTTAAAGTCAATTAATACATCCTGTATCTTTCGTACACTCATGACATATTCACCCACTCACATAAATACAGAATACCATTCGATCAACACTCCTGTTCTATGCCAACCTGTGCATTTAATTCATCCACGAAGCTGAGTGTTGCTTATAACATTTTAATTTTCCATTTACAAAACATATACGATCTCGCTAGAGTGCTCAAACTTCTTTGGTCAAGAAGTTTTTAAGGTCGAAATGTCCTTTCATGATTCGCTATGCCGTTCAAAACTCGTATGCTGAGATATCCTAATGGTCGACTTATATATTATTTCAGCTAATTTGGTTTGAACATCGACTTTTGCTAGCGCTTTTTGTTGACTTAAGATTTAGACATTTTTAAAGTTTTCGTTGTTTTTGATTATTTCACTCACAGAACTCCTGGTTATATTGTATTTTCTTGACAAATCAACATTTATTAGACATACTAGATTTCTCAGCATCGTCAATTAATTTTAATTTCACTTCTAAATTAATTGATTTTCGTTTTTGAGCCATTTTAATACAATAATTATAAACACGTAGCACAAACAACACAACATTCAACAATACTAAGTCACTTGACTCAAATAACCGTTGCACTTGGAAAAAATTCACTATTTTGTTATGTGTTGTACATAACTGTCTCTTTCTTTTATCATGCAATAAGGCGCTAATGAATTTTATTTTCGTCTTGAATTTGTGACTTTCCTCATGTTGGACACAAACATTATGGTTTATATTGCTGCTTTTGGATTACCCTATAAGTCGCATTTACGGTTACAAATACATTTACAAATTAAAAACATAAAATAAAATGAGAGGAGATCGTTGAAAAAATTTCTCTTCAAAAATTAAAAAATCCTCATGCGAATGCGATCGTTATAATGAGTAAGATTGCTGGAGTTGAAGCATTTTGACTGAGATTCTGTTCGTTATAACGTTATAACGAGTTTCTTTTATCAGAAGGGAAATTTGTGCATCAGTATAAGGATAAAAATTCGGGACATTTTAATATGTTCAGTATAATGACTTGTTCGTTATCATCAGGGATTTTGTAACCAGGTTTGACTGTACTCACTCTCCAATGCATCATATGTGTTAAAATACCGAAACGCTCAGAAACGTGATCTCTTATTTAACCAATCGATTAGTATTCAAAATCACCAACCAATCGACATTCTACCAATCGTCATTTTAACGCATCGTTCATCGGACCTCGAAAACCACTTTCCAGGATAAGAAACTTTCGCAACAAATATATTCTAGCAAACGATAGTCACCCTTAGGTTTCAGTGGTTGCTTACTGCACACTTAGGCCAATTTTTAGGCCCATTGTGATACCACTCATTCACTCCACATCATTAACCCACCTACTTCACCTACTCACACAACTACAGTATACCACCTGCACATTGCAAGCTCCATGTCAACCTGTACATTGACATGGAAGGTGGGTCGGCGCGTGACACGGAATTCTGCACTCCATCAGAGGGTCTTAGTTGTATTTATTAGCATCACCGATCGTAATCGATGATGAAAATTCGATTTGCATCTAGCCTCTGATGGGATTCGAACCCAGCACCTCCCGGTCCAAGTGCCGAAGCTTTAACCACTGCACCACTTGTCCGGTTATAGTCACCCTTGCATTAAACCGAACTCGACGTTGAGATTTGCTCACCATCCTTTCACAAAAAATTAAGTAAATAAGCAACATAAATATATAGGGTGGGCCAAATATTTTTTTTTTAAATGCAATAAAACAAAAAGTTCTCAATAGTTTTTCAAATTTATTTTTTCATTGTAAATAACAATACTTCCGATTAATTATGGAATACTATTTCATTCATATGACCGCCTCGGGTGGCCTTGACGTACCCCATACGGTCGGTCTAATTTTTGAGCACATTTTCGATCGTACGCGGCATTATGTCTTCAATGGCAATGCGAATATTGTTCTTGAGAGCGCCAATCGTTGCTGGTTTATCGGCGTAACACTTATCTTTGTCGGCACCCCAAAGATAATAGTCCAACGGCGTCAAATCACAGCTCCGAGGCGGCCAAATCACATCAGCATTTCGGCTGATAATTCGATCTTCGAAGACAGTGCGCAAAGAACAATTGAAACGTGTGCTGTGTGGCACGGAGCGCCGTCTTGTTGAAACCAAATGTTGCCTATGTCCTCCTCTTCAAGTTCCGGGAACAAAAAATCGTTTATCATTGACAGTAACGGCGACTCCTTGCTCATTTTCAAAGAAAAATGGTCCTATCATGCCACCGGACCAAAATCCGCACCAAACAGTCACTCGTTGGGGATGCATCGGCTTCTCTACGATCACGTGCGGGTTCTCCGTGACCCAAACGCGACAATTCTGTTTGTTTACATAGCCGCCAAGATGGAAATGCGCCTCATCCGAAAAGATGATTTTTTTGCCAAAATCGACATCTTCCTCAAGTCGATCGCAAACACACTCAGCCAACCGAAAACGCAATGGGTGGTCTCTTTTCTTCAATTCCTGAACCAATTAAACTTTATACGGTGTCATACCAAGGTCTTTATGCAGAATTCATCGCAATGTTGTGCGTGAAATATTCGATTCTTGAGCACAATGACGAGTTGACGTTCCCGGCGACTCACGCACATTCTCGACTACAGCATCAACATTTTCGGGTGTACGCTTGGTTGGCTGCTTGGTTCGTGTTGGTTTATTAATTGGCAAGCCTGTTTCTTTAACTTTATTCACAAAATAACGCACATATGGAGCTCCTGGCGCTTCGTTTCTTCCGAAAACCGCACGCACTTTTCGCACACATTCTGCAACATTACCATGATTTTCGAAGTAATGTTTCAATATTTCCCAGCGTTGTTCAAGCGAATACACAACAATTTTCGTTCAGCGGAAGGATAAAACTAACTTTCTGTCAAATCAGAAGTGACGTAACCCTTATCATACTCAAAATAACCGCTAGTTCAAAAAAAGTTAGATGACCCACCCTGTAGAACTTTAAAATTGATAAAACTGATGTATTACAACTTAACACAACAAAGTTTTAAGGGAAGGTGTTTTCAGTTATAGTTCTACAAAGAGGTCATGATATTAATCGTTTACACAGAGATAGGTGTGTTTCGGGTATTCTCGGGATTAATGGTGTCATATGATTATTCTGGATCATGTCCAAAACCTTTTGAGCCATGTTAAACAGAGCGGTGTCGCTTCTCAATAATTTTTACAAATCAAATGTTCGCCATTTTGTGACTCGGATCATCTGGTAATTGCTTCTGAGTCCAAACAAAAGTTAAACCTTGTTTTAATATTTTTGTAGGGATTCCTTCGAAAAAGGTTTCCTTGCCATTCTTGCCTCTATCGTAGCATATGGGCAAAAAACGTTTCCTCTTGACGGAACGATTGCTCTAATAAGAGTAACGTCTTTGGTCTGATTTAAAAGATTTCGATATTATGATTGCCACACTGACCGAACATCAGCCACATTTATTCGCAAATCTACGTTTTTTCCGTTTCTAATGGGCGCTCTATAGGTCCTAACTTGAAACGTCTGATGTGCTAGAGAGCGTCGCTTTGATATCGTAACGTGATTTATTTGATTCGCCATTATTACTTATATCATTTTACCTGCACTTTGGTTTGTGGATTCGTTTATGAGGAGGAAACGTAAAAAGTTCTAAAAGCGGACTCTTATCGTATAAATCCGCATTTCTCATCCATTCTGATGACCGCCATGGTTAGTCAACAGAGTAGCCCACAGAATGAATTCAAAATTTTCGGTTGCCGCATAACTCCAGTATTGGTTTAATTCGAGCCACTTTGATTTTTCACGTCATTAAGGCCGAATGAACTGGTTTCTCGTCATGCAGTTTTCGATATTAGATAACGGGTGCATACGCGGTTTAGTAGTTGGCGTCAGATAAACCGTGTAACATATGGACATTGGAAGAAAAACTACTTTTATAGATTCCCAGGTTATATGCCGATATATAAGCCGTCGATCGACCACTGTTATTAATGTTGGAGTCGCTGATGAAATAGAGGACCATTTGCGAAGATGATATACCGATATAATTGACGATGTTGTTTTTCCACTTAGGACGTAAGACCAGAAATGAAATTAATGCAAGTCTGTAGGCGAGTCGGCTATATTTTCTCTGTATCGGTTATCGCAGCCTATTTTCAAGAAACTTCGAATGCTTTTCCCCAAATAAAACCGTGTGCAGCGATTTACAAATTTGAGCTCATTGCACATCGAGCTATTTAATTTCCCATACCTATGTTGTGATATGTCAAATAGTTTAACAATCCACTGATTCTGAAAGACTCAGAGCGACAATTTGGTTAGGTGACACCAACAACTTTGGAGCAACGTTTACTACCAGCTGATTATGTCCAGGGTAACCGAGTGTTTGGCTCGAGTCGTTGCTTTTTGTGCGAGTGATGACAGTCCATTCATCCAATTTGCTCAATATTCAAGGATGATTTTGTTGCGCCAGAACTTGATTTGACGTTGACTTTTAACAGCACCAGAAGTGTTGGGGTTACACAAACTTTTTTTGTTGTCATTTTTACAAATCATTTTCTCGGAAATCGTGGTAGGACTACTGAAATCGTAAGAATGTAGGCACCTTTAAATTTTAGTACGACTCTGTTTAAATTTTATTTTTTGGTAACGGAATATCGCTCGATTGAGAAATTGCAGTATTTTTTGGGAGTTATTTGGTTCAGATTGGATATCGTCCTGAAGTAATTAGTAGTATTTGATAAAAACACATTTTCATCATAGTATTTGTATCGAAAAGCGCTCTTCATGACTGTAATATGGACGGTGACTTCATCGAGAGAATCACCGGATAAAAATCAGGATCCTGATAAAAATCAGGAACACCATAATCGATAAGTGCGATATATTGGTAGATTGCTCAAATTGCACTGTGACAAACAAAATTTAAACTTTGTCTAAGCATCTCTGAGTAATAAAACCGTACACTGTGATCATTATGTAATACTTCAGGTAAGAGGCTCATTGACTCAGGTCTTATTATGAAAATATCTTTGTGATACGTTTCAGCTTAACGAGATCCTAAGGTAGTTTATTTTCACGTTTTCAACACACCTATAGAAACCGCGTATGCTAAAATAGCATTACACAACTAGATATAATGGAAATACTTTAATGGTTAATCGTTTTCCATTTATTGTTGTTGCAATATCAACCTAAATCTTAAAGACATTTTATTTCTTTCTATTATTTCGTTATATATCTACTTACTTACTGTGTCGAATGGGTGTGTCGTGTGTGTGCGCGCTTAAAACACATTAATATATTTTCGATATACAGGTGTTTTATTTAAAGGCTGCGATGTTTTGGAAAATCTACTGTCAATTTATAACAGTCAGTTATTGATTTATTTATTTTAAGCGTGCGAGATGTACTGTACCTTTCATGTTTTAATTAAACCCTCGCAGTAACAGCTTTGGCATACGCGTTACCAACCTGGATGGCTATTTCAAATTACTGTGCCTTACTACATTTTGATTAAGCCAGAACAAAATCTTTTTATATCTACCAGAAGACATGAATTAAATTGAAACACAAAACACGTAGGTTGTTTCGGGTACGTGGTGGTGTGTTGGCAAAACAGAATAAAATATTTGAATACATTTTATCTGCTTCTGTCTCGATGTCGTATTTTTATTGTGATAAAGTTTATTTTGTATATTGAAATCGATAAACGTACGTATATATATGAATGTTTGGTATCTAAGTTTGATGTAATTTTATCTGATTAATGTGACGCGGTGCGGCGCGGCGCGATGTAGATACTGGTATATTTGGGTAATGATATTTGGTAGCAAAATATTGACATTGGATTTTATCCAAGGTATAAATTACAAATGTCTTAGAACCGAAATCAATACTTTTTAGATTTTTGCTGATTTTTAAAACGTTAAATTTCAAAATAAAATAATAAATCGGGCGTAATTTAATCAAATATAAGTATCTTGTTTCAAACGTATTCAATTGTACAAGTAAATTTTACGTCTAGCAGAGTAATCTTATCACAATCACGCGTAATTTTTCTGATCTACTGTGTGTGTGTTTTTAAATCAAGCTTTTCGTAAATATGATCCAACAAATTTCACTCTTCTTAACAAGTGTGAATTGGAAACTGGAATATCAGAACTTTAGCAAATGAACATAGACCGTGAGGTAAGGCGGAAAAATTGTGGTGAAATGAAAACAAGCGGATTCTGATGTATTCTAGAAGATAGCACAAACAACAAAGGCGCTAGTATGCCAGAAACAGCTCAAGCAAAGAAAGCATTAATGGAATGAAAACTAGTCAGTAGAAGAAGAATCACTTCCAGTGCCCTATATTATAATATTCAATCGTCTCATTTGGCGTTTAGGCATCACTCCTTGTTTAAAATTTAATCTTCATTGCAAAAATTGAAACTGTCAGTCGTGGTACGAAGATGTCCACCACATCTCGCATAGCTCTCCCAATTTATGGGAAATTCTTTTGTATGAAAATTTATTCCAAATAGTCAATCCGCCTGGTCTATAGAGATGCCGAATTTTGGTGAAATAAAGACTTTTTTTTATCAAAACTCGTCATTTCCGGTAATATTTAAAATATGATCTGAACTAATTAAGTTTGAAATTTAATTTACCATCTTTCTGCTATTAATCGTTTTTTCGTAAATGATATCTAATTTTCAAAATATTTGCAAAAAACAAAAAAGCTTTTATGGAAGCTGCCACTTCCGGTGGACCGATCTCGGCCCAAAATCACTGGGATCTCCCAATTTATGGAGAAAGCTTAAGTATGCAGCTTCATCCCGAACAATCAATCCATATGGGCTGTTCAGGGACCAAATTTTAGCGTTCAAAAGTCGTTCTCTTCGCTTAAATTTTGGGAAACTGATCTGGATCGGTATTGTTACAAAATTAATTTAGAATTTGTAGTTCATAATCGCTTTTCTCGTTAACTCTCGAGGAATAATAGCTCCTAAGGAAGCTGCCACTTACGATGGATCGATTTCGGTCAAAAATGACTGGTATCTCCCAATTTATGAAAAAAAAATTTTAAAGAAAAAAGAAATCGCCTGCACAGAGTTTCTATTTCGCAACATATTTCATTTCAACGATGCTGATAAAACTTTAAGAAAGAGCCCCGGTTTGGGACAGGATATGCTTTTTCTCCCCTTAGAAAATTCGTAGTTGTGAGAACCAACTGGAGCGGAACTAAATAAGTCCTTAACCGATCATGATGAAATTTGATATGCAAGATGGGAATGAAACCTTAAAACGATTTCTGGAAGACCTTCTGGAATATAGAAAACTGAAACGGATTAAGACCATTTCATCATCGATTATGATGAAATTGGATTTGTGGGATGGAAATGAATTTCTAAAATAAATTCTGAAATAACCAATTATAATGAACCTTAGCCATTCCTTAATCGATCATGATAAATTTGGGTAGTCTAGATAGAAATGGGATTGTAAAATGATTATCGGAAGAAGTTCTCAACTTTGCGATTCCTGAACATCATAAATTTGTGTGAGTAGAATGAAAAGAGGATTGAAATATGATTTTTGAAAGAAGTTGTGGATTATGGCTAACTGAAACGGAACTAGACCACTTCATAACAGATCATAAATTAAGTGTTGGTATAGGGCAAACATTTTTGATCTAGTAACATACAATTTTCAGCTTCTGCCAGAAACCCCTTCAATGAATTAACATTAATCAATTTCACCGATAAAGAAATCAACTACATCTATCTCAGTTGGTCACACTCCAGAACTCATACTAAAAATAATTTTAGAGTTGCATTTTGATCAAACATAAGCTTCGAATCCCCATATGTTCCCAACAGGATAAGGATTCCAGATTAGTTTGTTGGTTAGATTGGAATACTGATGGGTTGCTTTGTGCAGTTAACTAAGTTGACCTCTGATACACTTTATAGTACGAGGGAGAATCTGAAGAAGGTCATTTCAAAGATGCAAATACTAATTCGCAGTCTTATATTGAAAAGTATCGAATGTTATTCGTGTTTCGGTCACTCACAAATAATTTAATACACACGATATTAATTAGAGGTGCGTGAGACGCATGTCCCGTTTTATATTTATTTTATTTATGATTACAAATTAGACTCGTGGCAAGCCTATCGCGCCAATACTAAAAATGTACACGTCTCGATGTATATGAAATCAAAAACCGGATGTCATGTTTTAAAAGCGGAAAAAAATGCGTCGTACTTTTATTATTTTCGTTCGGAATCGAGAAATCAACTTCAGTGTCGTTTTTCGCAATGCCAGTGTATGTGACCAATTTATGAGTGCACTCGTGCGCGGTCGATTGTGGAAGATGAATATTAAGTGTCGGTATAAAATATCGAATTAATTAGATGTCGCACGGTTCAATGTCGCGTATAATATGTCGAACGTCTTAATCGTTGGCTAAGATAACGCGAAGTACGCTTCGCTTGCGCTTTCTTAAGACGCATATGGATATTTACCGTTAGCAACATTATTCGCGTATGTAACATCCCTGAAGCCACATCTCTCCATCTAATTAACTAGGTCATCTAGATAAGCCGACATGATTCTCACTTTTATCATTTGATATATCCAACCTCTGAGAGACTCTCCTATTCCCAGACATAAAAGTGAATGAGTGATCGTCTCCTAGGTGTTATATTTCTTTTACCTTGTAACACAGTTCTAGAGTCAGTCACAGTCCTAAATTGAAACTGTTAATTACTCAGATTATTTGTGTCTTGTTTTTCTCCTGTATTTGCACTTGGCCTTTCTGGCGCAATTGTGAAGCACCTAGAAAATTTAGTTGCCAGCATTATCTCCAAGGATTCCGAGCTAGATATGGCCAAGAGTCAATCCGGCCGTTGAAAATTACTCGGCGTTATATGTCGAACTCTCTTTAATACTTTACGCAACCTAACGTACAGTTGACTCTCCAGGCATTGGTTTTGGTGCTTCTAAATGCTTGTTAAAACATTTTTAAACCCAAAAAGCTCTGCTCGTAGGAACCTTGTTTTTGACTTTGCTCAAAAGCCTCCTCAATTTTTAGTGGATGTTTTATTTCGATCGCTAAGGAGGCCGATGTTTCTATTAGGAGGGCTCGTGGATTCGAATTATTTCTTATGAGGACTCCAATCTTCCGCTTTTAGACTTTGTTAAATATCAATTTAATAAAATGAAAAGTAGGATGTCTCTCCTTAGTAGGGAAGTTACACTGATATTACCCAGTGATTTGACGACCTTCGCAATGCTAACTATAACTATAATTTTTTGGCGGACAGCCTTTTTGGCGGAAATTAATTTAAAGGATCTATTGATCTGAACATCTCCAATCCCACCAGGAAATCCACTTCCTCGTTTGCCCATTCGAATGACATTCAGTAAAACCGTTGAACCATCATCAGTGGGTTCAACCCCATTCGTTATGGCTTGCGTTATTATTGATGCCACCAATTTGTTGTCTTCTTCCTGTTTTTACACTTTCAGCGTGTTTGCACCGAAGCCAATTACGTCCTTAATAATTGTTAATGTAGTCAGCGATACCTTGTTTAAACCAACCCTGGTTCTCTCATCTTTGCGTTTTGTCAGTTGAAAGTTAGCAGGTCTGACGGCAATGTGAAGTATTTTCATCATCTTCAATTCAGGCACCAGGCTAACCCTCACTCAGGATTTATATTTATTTTTGTTTAAAAAAAGGAACACTTGGTTCGCACAGTTGGCAACTTGATTCCGATGCCACACTCCGTAACGAGGCTACTCCTATCACTTCTTTAATAGACCTACAAGGGTGGATTGATACGTCTTTAGAATGAAATAGTAAACATAGTCTCCTTAGAGCTCGATACGCTTATTCCAACGTTTTTATAATTTCCATTTCTTCTTGTTTGGAAATAGGAAAAAAACATAAGGGGCTAGATCAGGTGAATAAGGTGGATGGTGAAGCAATTTGAAGCCCAATTCATCCAATTTTTGCTGTCTTTTCTATGACGAATGTACTGAAACATTGTTAAATGTGGCCGATTTTGCTTAATTTTTTCATTCAAAGTACTTATCATAATGCATAATATTGTGATGATTTTACCTTTCTCAAGATATTCGATGAATATTATGCTTTTTGTATCGCAAAAGCCCATAGAGTAGCCATAGCCTAACCAGCTGATGCAACAGCTTTTGTATTTTTTGGAGCACTTGAACCAGCTTCTACACATTGTTTTAATTCTGGCGTGTAGTGATGGACCTATGTTTCATCAAACGTTATGAATTGACACAAAAATTCAATTGGATTACGCTAAAACAGCTCCAAACATTAACATTACTTCCCAGACCATTTCTGGTGTTATTACCCCGTTTGGCTTTCCTGAACGTTCAGCATCATTTGAACGTTGGCCGTACAACCACGTTTAAACTAATTTACCCAATAATAAATGGTTCCATTTGAAGGTGCATATTCATCTAACACTGTTTCCATATCATCGATGGTTTCATTTGGTTTTAAGACTTTTAAATAAAAGTATTTAATCACTCTACGACATTCATTTTTGTTTCCATATTTAACAAAAATTAAAAGTAACTTTATAAAAATGACTGTAACTAAGAAACTGTTTGTTGAATAAACGTCATAAAAATTTGACAGCTTTCGTTTTAAAGAACGTACTTCATGACTGATTCAGTGACGCATATATGGCGTTATTCTAAACATTTATCAATCCATCCTCCTAACCTAGTATTTCCTGTCCTGTGTTTTAGTCCTTTTCATCTCTTTGCCTTTTGAAGATAGGGCGTCAGACAAACCGCCCTTATTTGAGTTTTTAGTCTATGAAAATGTTTCTTGCTTTGTTGGATCGAGGCCAGTCTTTTGTTGGGTAATTTGTCGCTATATTCACGCTTTTGTCCTAAAAGTGGATGCTTAGGACATGTATGTGAAGTTAGCCCGAAAAGTAGCCCGAAAAAAATGTGTCCTTGCTAAAAGTTTAATATTTTGAAAAATTTATAAACACGGCATTATCTTAAATTCTCATCCCGAAATAATTTTTACATCAGTATATTAAGCTTTTGATTTTACATGCCGAAATAAATTTGCAAAAAAATTAAATAATACATATATTGTAATAAAACTTAATAAATAAATATTTTGTTTATTTACCATGCAAATATATATTATTACCAAAAATATATTATAATAATAATAATTAAAAACGAAATCATAAATTACGTTACATGGGATTACGTGGTTGCCCTCACAAAAATGTCCAAAAACTACTGCAAGTGCTGCTACAAAATGTGATTAATATCACCAATCTAAAATAAATATATACCCACATTGCCATATCAGTGGGATAGAAGGTTCATATTAACCAGAGTCCGCACATACAAATCACAGCATAAAAATTGAAATTTTCAGTGTTACATTTTATTCTGTAGCAGATTCCACAGGGATATCCGACCACTTCGGCCAATGCCTCAAGTTAGTGTTGGTCACCGGAAATCAAAAGCATATACCCACATTGCCATATCAGTGGGATAGAAGGTTCATATTAACCAGAGTCCGCACATACAAATCACAGCATAAAAATTGAAATTTTCAGTGTTACATTTTATTCTGTAGCAGATTCCACAGGGATATCCGACCACTTCGGCCAATGCCTCAAGTTAGTGTTGGTCACCGGAAATCAAAAGCATATACCCACATTGCCATATCAGTGGGATAGAAGGTTCATATTAACCAGAGTCCGAACATACAAATCACAGCATAAAAATTGAAATTTTCAGTGTTACATTTTATTCTGTAGCAGATTCCACAGGGATATCCGACCACTTCGGCCAATGCCTCAAGTTAGTGTTGGTCACCGGAAATCAAAAGCATATACCCACATTGCCATATCAGTGGGATAGAAGGTTCATATTAACCAGAGTGCGCACATACAAATCACAGCATAAAAATTGAAATTTTCAGTGTTACATTTTATTCTGTAGCAGATTCCACATAAATATCCGACCACTTCGGCCAATGCCTCAAGTTAATGTTGGTCACCAGAAATCTAATGCATATACCCACATTGCCATATCAGTGGGATAGAAGGTTCATATTAACCAGAGTCCGCACATACAAATCACAGCATAAAAATTGAAATTTTCAGTCTTACATTTTATTCTATAGCAGATTCCACAGGGATATCCGACCACTTCGGCCAATGCCTCGAGTTAGTGTTGGTCACCAGAAATCTAAAGCATATACCCACATTGCCATATCAGTGGGATAGAAGGTTCATATTAACCAGAGTCCGCACATACAAATCACAGCATAAAAATTGAAATTTTCAGTGTTACATTTTATTCTGTAGCAGATTCCACAGGGATATCCGACCACTTTGGCCAATGCCTCGAGTTAGTGTTGGTCACCAGAAATCTAATGCATATACCCACATTGCCATATCAGTGGGATAGAAGGTTCATATTAACCAGAGTCCGCACATACAAATCACAGCATAAAAATTGAAATTTTTAGTCTTCCATTTTGTTCTGTAGCAGATTCCACAGGGATATCCGACCACTTCGGCCAATGCCTCGAGTTAGTGTTGGTCACCAGAAATCTAAAGCATATACCCACATTGCCATATCAGTGGGATAGAAGGTTCATATTAACCAGAGTCCGCACATACAAATCACAGCATAAAAATTGAAATTTTCAGTGTTACATTTTATTCTGTAGCAGATTCCACAGGGATATCCGACCACTTCGGCCAATGCCTCGAGTTAGTGTTGGTCACCAGAAATCTAAAGCATATACCCATATTGCCATATCAGTGGGATAGAAGGTTCATATTAACCAGAGTCCGCACATACAAATCACAGCATAAAAATTGAAATTTTTAGTGTTACATTTTATTCTGTAGCAGATTCCACAGGGATATCCGCCCACTTCGGCCAATGCCTCGAGTTAGTGTTGGTCACCAGAAATCTAAAGCATATACCCACATTGCCATATCAGTGGGATAGAAGGTTCATATTAACCAGAGTCCGCACATACAAATCACAGCATAAAAATTGAAATTTTTAGTGTTACATTTTATTCTGTAGCAGATTCCACAGGGATATCCGCCCACTTCGGCCAATGCCTCGAGTTAGTGTTGGTCACCAGAAACCTAAAGCATATACCCACATTGCCATATCAGTGGGATAGAAGGTTCATATTAACCAGAGTCCGCACATACAAATCACAGCATAAAAATTGAAATTTTTAGTGTTACATTTTATTCTGTAGCAGATTCCACAGGGATATCCGCCCACTTCGGCCAATGCCTCGAGTTAGTGTTGGTCACCAGAAATCTAAAGCATATACCCACATTGCCATATCAGTGGGATAGAAGGTTCATATTAACCAGAGTCCGCACATACAAATCACAGCATCAAAATTGAAATTTTTAGTCTTACATTTTATTCTGTAGCAGATTCCACAGGGATATCCGACCACTTCGGCCAATGCCTCAAGTTAGTGTTGGTCACCAGAAATCTAATGCATATACCCACATTGCCATATCAGTGGGATAGAAGGTTCATATTAACCAGAGTCCGCACATACAAATCACAGCATCAAAATTGAAATTTTTGTCTTACATTTTATTCTGTAGCAGATTCCACAGGGATATCCGACCACTTCGGCCAATGCTTCGAGTTAGTGTTGGTCACCAGAAATCTAAAGCATATACCCACATTGCCATATCAGTGGGATAGAAGGTTCATATTAACCCGAGTCCCACTGTTGTCCCACTTCTATCCCACTGATATGGCAATGTGGATATATGCATTAGATTTATGGTGACCAACACTAACTTGAGGCATTGGCCGAAGTGATCATTAAGAGCGGACTAGGGTTAATATGAACCTTCTATCCCACTTATATGATAATGAGGGTATATATTTATTGTAGATTGGTGATATTAATCACATTTTGTAGCAGCACTTGCAGTAGTTTTTGGACATTTTTGTGAGGACAACCACGTAATCCTATGTAACGTAATTTATGATTTCGTTTTTAATTATTATTATTATAATATATTTTTGGTAATAATATATATTTGCATGGTAAATAAACAAAATATTTATTTATTAAGTTTTATTACAATATATGTATTATTTAATTTTTTTGCAAATTTATTTCGGCATGTAAAATCAAAAAGCTTAATATACTGATGTAAAAATTATTTCGGGATGAGAATTTAAGATAATGCCGTGTTTATAAATTTTTCAAAATATTAAAATTTTAGCAAGGACACATTTTTTTCGGGCTACTTTTTGGGCTAACTTCACATACATATCTAGGACACCAGACCTAAAAGCCATTGTTCGTTCAGCAGAAGTACTCGGATTTTTAAGAGAATCGGAATGTTATTTTTACTTGTTGTTTATATCGTTGGTTTTCATGTAGAGAAGGAACAGAATGTACATCTGTGCAGAAATCCGCAATACACAGATACGCAGGAATACACGCCAAGTATACGGATACACCATTCGGGACTAAACTATATGTTTTATTCTAGGTACACTAGACATCTACTAAGAGCGGTCTTTGTTGTACAATGGAATTGGACCAATTCTGGATTAGCGCAAATTCAGCCATTTCAATTAACCTAATTATTTCTTTAGCATGAACTTAGATGTATAATTGAGGGACTAATACTTGATTATCCAAATAAAATGTTTAGTTGGTCTATGGTTAGGTTTCAAAGTTTATCGTTTTTTTTGAAACGCACAAATCCCTTTTTTCAATATTTTCCCTCTAAACCGCGAACAATTTTTACATCAAGGTGTTAAGAAACATAAAATCGAAGGATTAATACATGATTATCAAGATTAGTCTTCAAATGACGTAGAAAATGTAAAATTTAGTTTTAAAAAAATTAATAATTTCGATTTTTCTCGATCAAAAAATTACGCCAAACGACAAGTTTATTTGTTTCTACGCCGCAATGACGATTATTATTTGAAAATTTAATGCCACTGGATGGCAAATTAGAAAATAAAAAGTGTGTCCAAGATAAGTGGTTATTAATTTAATATAATATGCAATGTTCAGATCAGTAATAATGAAAAATAATAAATTTATTAATTAATTTTACACATATAAACAATATAAGTTAAGTTTAGTAAGCAAATTATACGAAATTATGGTACTCAAACTTATTAAAGAAACAAACCAGTACATACATTTAGGGGTATTTAAATATCGATACTAAAACAGAAACTTGTTTTTCTCAGTACCATACAGCCTTAAATGGTATACCTATGTATTACCTATGTACTTATTTAATATAAGTATCTTTCAGGGCTAGTTTGTTTTTGCTCAATTTATGAATGAAAATGTATGAAAATTAAATTTCTATGATAGCCACAAACTTCGTCAGTTTAAATGAATTTCTGTTTTGTTTTTTGCTAGAAATCGGGTTTTATTTTTATCGTCTTGTACGGGGAAATGTGATTATCGACTCCTGGACTAATTTTCCCGTGAGCACTAATAAGCATAGATTTCCCTGAACCGGTATGCAAAGTTGCACTTTGAAGTTCGAAAGTTTCCCTGGTGCAGTTACCTACGTACATGTAATTAGTTCGTTTTTCAATTCCTTAAATTCATACAGGTTTTACGATTTAGATATTAAAATGTTTAAACGGTCGAATTTGCATTTCTAATCAAGATTGTTTGTTGACCTATATTAATGCTTGTTCAAAATTTGAATAATTTGGTAGTCTAGGTCAATAATCTTTGGACCTAAAAAAGGCAAAGCATAAAATTAATAAATTCGTAAACGACGTACGATACGCCATATACCTAACCAAATTACCAGAAAATTATAATTAAAATTACATCAGAAACTTATTATACTTAGATTGAGTGGGAAACCTGGAGGCTTAACATCTAAACACAATATTCTACTAACGATTTTGTGTACCAACAAATGTTTTCTCGAAATGTATTTTTTGTTGTAATCTAATCAAATTATAAATCATTCATTTGCATAAAAGGTTTTTCGCATTTCTTCGTTATGGTACAATGTATACAACAGCACAGCATTTTGTTTTATTGTAACGATATGGATCTGTTCCCAGTACTTTATATTCGATTGTCTTTTCACTTTGAAATGAGACGTGTATACATAATGTATTTAGGGTTCAGTATATTGAAAAATTTATTGGTTTCGGTTAAGGACTTGAATATAGATACGGATCAAAAGTATAAATATGTATTGTAATCTCAACTAATCGTATCAGTGCGATACACGAGCGAGTTACTCGTTACAGAAATTCTAATGAATTTTATAAATTTAGTTACTGCTGTTACACTACACCTAATGTTTACAAGCGACAATGTCAATAACAAACCAATCGTAACATAAATAAATACTTCTCAAACCACATACCACATAACACCAATTTAAAATTACATGGTGGTACGTATCGATTTGAATAGAATCACCCATGCCTATGCGAATTATGTTTATTGTCTATGGTCGTGCAAATTATCTTTCTAATTCTCATACACTGATTCTAACAATTTGGTCGGTGGTTTCCAAATACTCATTACGCTATTGTCTCAACCGTGGTATTCAACGTGATTACCATAATTATGTGTGCCATAAAATATTATTATCGGTTAAATGCATTTGCCACACCTAGGCTTTTGTTTGGCGTACATTATAATTTCCACTGTCATACTTAGACGTAGGTATACTATGTCGACTTGAAAAGTATGCCTTCGCGAACCTCATTACAATAACTTAAAGTTTGGTTTTAATATAAAAAGTTTGTGGTGCGCTTTATACAGAGAGATAAATACAGGAGACCACATAAAAAATCTGAAAACGTTGAAATTTTATGTAATTATTCTTTGCGGTTTAAAAGTTTTTAATGAATTTTGATTTTCTTGCTAGTAAATTTATGTGGTGGGGAGAGAACTTTGCCAATTTATAAAAGAATGGTTATAAATTTTATAAAGTTGAAACATTATTTTGTTTGTCAGTCAGTTAATATTTTTATGGACTAGACATTTAACGATTATTTAAGCATCGGTTTTATCGAGCGTAGTTAATTTATCAGAAATTTGGGTTAGAATGCTCCAGAAATTAGTAGAAGTAGGCAGGCAATTTCCTAACCTAGAACGGGGCTTCTTAATCACTTTTACTTTCACTTTTAATATCATTCGATACCAATGAATTAAGAGATCCTCATTAAAATTCATTCATAAAATAAATATAAGATTTTGAAACCTCACGAGGTCATCATAACTTCGGTTTGTAAATTGATAAACCCGTAAAAATTATGGGAAATTAGGAAACATCACCAATTGGTGAGAAAGTAAGAAATTGGAAGCCATCGTGAATATCAGACCAGTTTTAACATTTCTTCATTTCTCCACTGGCTGGGATGAGCTTGCCGGTACATTGGGGCTGACCCAACAAACAGTTTCCGTACCTTGAAACCAAGGGATGTGGAAAAGCGATTTCTTTCTTGCGAGCAGCTGCTTCAAAGGCAAACAAGAGAATCTTTTTTTAGATCGGATAGTGACTGGTGACGAGAAATGGATCTTCTACGATAACCCCAAGAGAAAAAAATACTACGCTTTGCCCGGCCATTCGTCGCCATCGACCACAACATCAACACCAACGACGAACATTGCGAAGGTTATGCTGTGTATCTGCTGGGACCAAAGAGGTGTTGTGTGTTGCTACAACCTGGCGATTCTAGGCATGATAAAGTTATTCTTCTGCATGACAACGCACGCCCTCAAGTTGCAAAAGTCGTAAAATAATATTTGGAAATGCTCAAGTGGGATATTTTACAGCATCCGTCGTTGTTCCGACGGATGCAATACGATTTAGTAGGTCACCAGTTTACTTTGTTCGAAGAAATTGAAAATTGGGTTCAAGATCGCCTCAAAAGACGAAACGTTTTTCCGAGATTTGATTCGAAAGTTGCCTCAGAGGTGGGAAAAAATCGTAAGCAGCGATGGACAATATTTTAATTAATCCGTTCATTCATTTTATTTTAAAATAAATGCATTTTTAAAATTAAAAAAGAGGGCCGAATTAATTTGTACTCCCAATATAATTATAAACGAAAGTAAATAAATTTTGTAAAAAATCTAAACTCTTGATTTTTGGTGTAATAAAAGTTGGTAGAACAAGTGCTAAAATAAAAACTCAGTTGGTGTAGACATGAAACTTTGGCTGTTATAATTTGTTCGGGTTAATTCAATTTGCAGTCATGTGTGATCCGGATTAGCTTCTTGAGGCCTTAGTGGAGTGCTGTGGTAATAAGGTACCACAAAAAGTTTTCTCTTCTTTTGTTGAGGGTCGAGTGATTGCACAGTGCGCGCTATTAAAGAAATAAAAAGCGCACGTTGATGCTGAATAACCGGATCAACGGCAGCTGCATAGCGGTAAACAAGTTCACCAGTTGAGTCATCCTTTTCTTATTTTGGTGTATTACCAATTGAACGAGTTTAATTGCGAGTTGCTGCATTGTGACTAATGGGTTGCATTTTTTGGTTTTGGTTAAACATGCCGGTAGACTGGCGCCCAATTTCTATTATAAATAATGATTAGTTTGGAGTTTTCGTCTAACGACACCCCGATAACTAAAGAGCACGTTTTAAGAATTAGAATTTGAAATGGCGGAAGCGAGCGAAAATAATTCAATAGCGAAAATTGAACCATCATCACAGAAAGACGATCAACTTGATCAACTAATTACTATAGTACTGGTTTTTTAAATATAATAAAAAGGGAGATGGTGTTCTTCCAAGTGCTACATATAAAGGGAATATACTGATTTAAACATGGTTCTTAAATACATTTTGTCCAACAAGCGTGGGTCTCGAATCGTTATTTTCTTCTGCTGGACTAATTGCAATAAAATTTAGATCCAGATTAATCGAAGTTCTCTTAAATATGTTGCGTTTTTGCGAGCCCATATCGTCGAGCAGAAGGATTTAGAGATCAACCAGTACTACTCCTGTTATTCAGAGATTTTCCTGACTTTAATTTGAAATGTTATTATTAACAGTAATGCAATTTTGTTCTGTTGTTCAATGAAAAAATACAATTTTTGAAATAAATTATGTTCAGTTAATTTATTTAAATTTTCATTACGTAATCGTATATTACAATTTACGGTAAATTACCGGTAAATTGTTGTTTTATTAAATTATTTACCGAATCCTAACTGTACCTATACTTATATCCAAGGACAAAGTTAGGACATACTTCACACCCGTTTTGGCTAAATGGTAGAGTTATTAGTTACACACAATGACAATTCGTAACCATCAACCAAAACCTATTTCAAGTCTATAATCTTGCTAATCTGCCCTATGCAGTATTATCAATAATAGATATTCTATTTAAAAAAAATCTCATTCGAACAAACTTTTCAACTTTAAATCTTTAATACTCTTATCGAATCGAGAATGAAAAGCCATCTGTCCTCCCATATATGCATATTTTCCATAGAAGTTCAACCATATGTAAACAATGAGTTCGGAAATATAATTCGACTTTTAAATTTCCCATTCAATACAAAACAGACAAAAAAATCTGTTTTATATCAAAATTCGTCTTCCTTTTTATTTTTGTAAATTGTTTCCACTTCTGAACATTGAATAGCACTTGATTCGTTCCCCATTTTATTCGAAAGTTTTCTATTCGGAAATTTATTTTTAGTCATACGAAATAATGAAAAATCCGCTTTAGGGAAATGAATTTGGTACTCGAGTTAGGTGCTTAAGTCCCACTACATGAAAAAATCATTTCGCACGGGTGTTCTACCAAAACAAAACGGGTTGTGTACATTATGTATACGTAGTATTTAGGTCAAGATCCATTCCAATTTGGGGGTGGGTGCACAAAAAAAAATTCGAAACAGGATTAAACAATTAAATTTTTGATAAATTATAAAGTGTTTACTGACTTATTGTCGGCGATGGACAAACATATTGTCTCAAGTGTGATAAAATATTTTTGTGTTAAGATAATCCCAATTGATTTCAATAAATCATCCAACATAACAATGGTATGTCCCTAACCAGGCTCGCTTCCTACTTTTGCTCCAGTGGAATGTCTCAACTGGTAATCTTACATGATAAATGACTTTTTCTAACTTTTAATATTATCTTTGAAAGGATTAAACCAATTTTTTGCCGAGTTGCCTATTTTTTCATCCGTAGCATATTTTTATGTTGGTGTCTAAATACATACATACATATTTATGTGTATAAAGCGATTAAGTATATTTACAATAAATAATGCCAGATATAAAAGGATACTGTAAAACCAAACGCTGCGATCTACATATAGTAACGAAGGAATTTTTTGTTGTAATTTCGATGAGAATGGGACAAAATGGACCAAAAATCTTTTAAATTAAAATTTTTTATTCACATAAATCCAAATTTGTGTTAAAAAATTAAAAAATTGAACGGAATTTAGAATATAGAATCAAGAACAGATTATCGAAGACAGTTTTGGGAAGCTAAAGCGAACGCCTACTTCTGTTATTAGAGATAAAAGAAAACTTGGGAACCATTCTATTCTAGATAAAATTTAATCATTTAAAATTTATGGCGGCTTCAAACAATATACTAGTCAATTCCGCTCGCATATGCCGATAACAATTTCAAATAGGTCTCTTTAGGATTTTACTAGCTAAATATTGTTACGAATCCTACTTTTCTCATGCAGGCATAACACTTGGTGGTCGAGTGGTTAAGGTATATACCATCAAATGTTACCACTCCCAAAGTCGATGCTGTATTGGGCTGTTTTTATCCTTAATATGCGCCGATTGTGCCGCATCAAATATTCCTCGAAATAACGAAAGAAATTTCAAACGACAGCGATATTAAATTATATTCGGGATCAAATGCTTTATTTTATTTTAGTTTCTCTCAATTATTGATATAAATTCAAGTTATCTCTCATTCCGCCGAATCAATTAATGATATATTAGTTATTGGACAGCAGTTAACGATAAACAGTTGTAATACCAGCATATCGTAATGCAAAAATATTTTTTCTAAGAACGAAAATGTCGAGTTTTGTGCCAAACAAACAGCATTTGCGGGAAGCTTTGCCTTTCTGCTTGAACTTGAAAAAAATGCAGAGGCCTACGGCGAACATGCACCATCGAAAACTACTTGTGAAGATTGGTTTAAACGCTTCATAAGTGGGGATTTCGACATTTAGGACCAGCGACGCTCCGGAAGACCAAAAACATTTCAAGAAACCGAGCTGCAACCGTTATTGGATGAAAATAATAAGCAAACTCAAGTACAACTTGCGGAGGCATTGAACACGACTCGTCAAGGTATTTCCAAACGTTTATATGCTGACGGAAAAAATCAGAAGGAGGGAAAATGGGTACCGCATGAGTTGAATGAGAGATAGATGGAAAATCGAAGAGACGACATGAAAGAAAGAGCGTCCTGCTGCATGAATTTCTCGAAAATCGACCAGTGCGCGACACGAGTCACGAACGTCCAGGACATCATCAAAACGCTGAGATTGGATCTAATATCACACCCGCCTTATTCGCCAGACCCGGCTCCCTCAGATTATCACTTGTTCTGGTTCCCTATTTGCAAGGTATTACCGGTACACCAATGCAGTTTATACTGTAAAAATTTGATACTGCACCATTTTGTTATGTCATCAACAAGTGTCAGACGCGAACGAGTGATAAATTGGAAAAGTGTGTGAATAGTGTTGTATTGTTGTGTTCAACATGTCGAAATGTCCCGAATAGCATTAATTTGTTGTTTTCATTTGAAGAAATCTGCTGCTGAATCATACCGATTACTTCGAGAAGCTTATGATGAATATGCTTCATCGCAAGATACTATGAACGATGGTTTCGACGTTTCAAAAGTGGTGATTTCGATGTTGCATACAAGGAATGTGGAAAGCCTCCAAAAAAATACAAAGATGTAGACAACTGTGTACAACTTAACTGCGAGCAATGTTGGACAAAGAAGATTCGCAAACACAAAAACAACTCCCCGATAAATTGGGCGTTAGTCAAGAAGCTGTTTCCAATCGGCTACGAGAGATGGGAAAGATTCAGAAGACAGGTAGATGGGTACCACATGAGTAGAACGACAGGCAAATGGAAAAGCGCAAAAAGCATATGACATTTTGCTCGCTCGGTGCAAAAGGAAGTCGTTTTTGCATCATATATTTACAGGAAATGGAAAGTGGATTTTGGGAACCCCAAGCGCAAAAAATCATGAGTGGAAACAGGAACACGATCCACATCGACCGCTAGACCGAATCGCTTTGGCAGAATGACGATGCCCTACGTTTGGTGGGACCAGAGAGGTGTGGTCTATCATGAGCTATTAAACCCTGGTGAAACGATTAATGCAAAACGTTACCCACGCGAGAAAAGGCCAGAATACCGAAAAAGGTAACACAAAGTCATTTTTCTTCATGTCAATGCTCCATCACATACGGGAAAACAGGTTCGCGACACGTTGGAATCACTCAGCTAGGAAGTACTTCCCCAATCCCCATGCGACTAACTCACCAGAACTGCCTCCTTCTGATTACTTGCTGAACAGCGCTTTGGTTCGTACGAGGATGTGAAAAAATTACTCGATGAATGGTTCGCAGTAAAACGGCAAGATTTGTCCTGTCGTAGGATTCACAATTTGCCCGAAAGATGCGAAAAATGTTAAACAAGCGATGGAGCAATAAAATCCGCATTTCATACTTGGACACCCATGTAAATGAATTTAGTCCCGAGCCTAGAATAAAGTTCACGTAAGACTTCATCCATCGATTACTTTCCAGTATAGGGTTGGTGACTTATATTATTCGCGAATACAACTACAGAAGTACAATAAATTAGGAAGGCGATGGAGGACACGACGTTATAGCGATAATCAAGGTTCTACTGTAAAATTACTCACTTTGAATTTCACTCAGAACTAAAAAACTATTACTCACAAATTTGTCAAATAAACGTTTTCGTATCGCAAATTATTTAGTTTATCAAGCACAAGGTCAATAATAAGGTAAATTGATAATAATTTTAATTCATTTCTTTACAACTAGTTTAGCAAATTGGTTCGGTACTCTTTACACGTTTTTGTTGTCGTTAGATTTCTAAATTGTTTTAACTTCAGCTTTAACTACGCTTAAACTTCCATAATTTTTGTTGAGCTTGATTCTTAAAACTCAACGCCATGGCAAATCCTGAATCCGACTTAGAGTATGAGAACCTCGACCTTAATAATGTCGATGGTTTCGATTCAGAAATAACGTCGGGTTCAGAAAATTCGCTCTTAAAATCACAATCTGAGGTCACTGATACAGTTCTTCAGTGTCGAAGTACTAAGCGTAAAAAAAAACATTAACGCCAGTGGACCAGGAAAGACTGGTTCATTGGAACATGAAGCCTATCGCGGAACAGACAAGTTCGGTGGACATGCCTAAGCGTACCCGAGTATCGTACAGTCGCTGAGGCGACCATTAAAAATGTGTAGTACGTAACGACGCTTGATGCTTTCCATAAATAACTACACTGAAGGGTGTTGGAGTCCGCCAATACGGCAAATTTTATCACACAATTGCTGGGATGCTATCTATCGGACAAAGTCTTTATTTGTAAATGTGCTAATGAAGAAACTTAGAAATGGTTTTGTAATAAAGTTTCCAAAATCATTGATATCTGGAACGATTGCCAACTTCGAAACCAATACACACATGAGTCCCTGGTTCACCCAGGGATCCTAGTATCTTATTAACGAACATAGTGTCAACCATAGATTGAACGAATTGGTCGTCTGACATAACCGCGGGACTAATCACAAGCCATTGTTTTTCGGGTAAAGAGCAAATCTTTTGAGATCATTAGATCTATACGACTTCGCCAGGATTTTCTTTAAGATCATCTCTGGTCCATAGATTATTACTGTTTAGCTCTAATCACCAACGGCTGGTTTCCTATGATGATGTCCATACTCAATATAAAACAAATTAACCTGCAGCATAGTAAGTCTGCTTCCTTTGAGCTTAGGAAGTTGTTTCTTGCATCGCTATCTGATATCTTTTTACTTCAGGAATCGTACCTTATTCATGGTGTGGATTTTAGAGTCTCTGTTCCACTCTCATTTGTGAATGCAGCCCTACAGATCTCATGACTGTAGTCATTTCTTTCGATTCATCGAATGGTTACACCGGAGGTGGTTTTGGCTTCCGTAAATAACTACTTTTTATTTCTTTTGAATTTCCTCTGCCAGAGGAACTTGTGGCACTTATGTCTTGGAGTCTGAATAAGAATATTGCCGTTGTTATTTATTGTGACGCGAACGCGCAACACACCATTTGGGGCAGTTAAAATATTAATAGCAGCCGTCTTTCCATATTTAATTTTCTATGCGCATCTGAACTAGAAATTTTTAAAGATGGCTGTGAACCAAGTTTTGTTAATTTTACTTGTGGTGAAGTGATTGACATTAGTTCGTGTTCCATCCATCTAATACTAAATTGGAGAGTAACAAACGATATTCTAACTTGTTATCACAGATGTATCTCTTTTAATGTTAATTTTAGGAGACCGCCGCAAAAACCATATCCGCTAATTACCAACCAAAAAGCTCAGAATAAACCTGTCTGGTGCTCTAAGCTTAATAGGTTGGGAAATACTACTAGGAAACTGAAGAACGTGGCTAGAAAAACAAATCATCAGACCAATCGGCATAACTTCTTGGTTGCAAAGAAAGTGTACAAAAAAAATCTAAGGTCTGCTCATAGATTCTCTTGGCGTAGTTTCTGCAACGAAATCAATAGTATGTTGGCGATCACCAGGCTCAACAAAATTTTGGCCAAAAATGACAATTGCAGACTTGAAGCTCTTCGTTTCCTAACGGAAAGTTAATCTCTTTAAAACAGAAGGTTGTGAACTGCTGAAACACTCTCGAGTGTCCATTTTGCTGCTTCCAACATCACTGTCTCCGATCTTTTCCCCACTATACAAGTTAGCACTTTTGCTCCTACGTTTGGTTGGGTGCACTACGGATGGATGGGATTTACTTCACTGAATTATAGCATGACTATCCTATAATTAAAGACAAATCGCTTCTTTTCTTCCAAACTTGCGTGGCCTTTGGTTTCATTACTAGCTCGTGGAGAGAAAATCGAGCCGCTTTAATACCCAAAACTGGCAGGTCGGATTACGCCAACCCCAAGAGTTTCGCCCAATAAGTCTTGTTAGAAATAATCGTTGGTAGATTCAATAGGGACCACTTCTTGTCAATTTCTCCTCTCAGTAATATGCAGCATGATTACAGAGTTGGCAGTTCCTGTGAAACGGCGCTGCATGAGCAAGATTGAAAGATCCCTGAAATTTCTCGTGAGTACTGGATTGAGTCGATGTTAAAATTTCGCACTGCCGTTGTTGAATTGGATGGGTTCTCAGTCTTGTAAAAGCTACCAAAGGTCATCCGTAGGGCGGTGTACTTTCACCACTGTTGTGGCTCTTGGTTATCGATGATCTTTTAGTTAATCTTGAACAGTTCAGCTTTTGCGTTCAGGGTTATGCGCCGACGTTAATTATAAATGTCTCATGGAAGCATCTGAATGTCATACCTGACCTAATGCAACTATCCTTCCATATTGCGGAGTCTTGGCGCATCAATAAGAATCTTCATGTAAATTCATTCAAATCTGATCTGGTGGCGTTCACCAAGCGCATTCACAAAATTGGGATGACCTTATTATTCCCACTCTTTCCAACAAAGTTCAATTGCCAAAACAAACAAGTGTTTTATAATAGAACTCTCAATAATTTTATAATTTTGACGGACTCTCAGTAATATTGGGTGCAGAACTTGTTCTTGGAAAACAGCATTCTCTAAAACACCAGTCTTGTTACGAATGGCGACGGTTAACTGTGTGCTAACAACACCTATGCACTGCAGTTAAAACATGAGATTCCGAGATTGCATAACAAAAACATGTGTCAAAACAGAAATTTTAAGATATGAGCATACACGGCCCGATCAGCCAATACATAAATAGGCCTGTGTAATAAAAATTTACATTACCTACAAGAGCTTAGCTGTAAGGATCAAAAAGAGGTTTTCATCATCACCATGAAGATAAAAGCACTCGTCAACAAATACGGGAATACGTTGAAAAGTACTCACCGAAACTTCAGCCATTTCGGAAGCGCAGTTGTTGTTTAACAATCGTTTGAGTGAGTCGTTGTGAGTGTTGTTGTGAAAATGAAAAAAATAGTATCAAGGTGTCATTAAATATTTATTTATTTTTGAAAGGCAATACACCTACGAAAATCAAAGACGAGTTGGACGCCGTATACGGGGACTCTGCATCATCATATACCACCTTGAAATTTTGGGCAGCTGAATGAAAACGTGGCCGTACCAGCTTGGGTGACGATGAACGTTCGGGACACCGACCAAATGGCACAGTGGTCGGTCCTATAGCCGTACGTCTTCGATTTGGCAGGAATTGCGTAAAGTAAGACGGGAAAATCAACCGCGAAAAAGCAGGGAGAGCTTCGGCCCCAGAAAAGATTGCATGGATTAAAACAAAAAAAACGTTCGGGACGTCCAAAAACTCCAACCACCAAGTGGTGCTAGGCAACCGTCGGATTAGAGTTAGTGTGATTGAAGAGGCTGTGAATACGCCCAAAGAACGTATTTGTCACATATTGAATCAAGATTTAGGCGGGCAAAATCTGTCCGCACGTTGGTTGCTGCGTTTGTTGACTTTGGACAGGAAACGTGTTCGAATGAACATTACCTCTGTTCGCGCAGTTTAGGCGCCATAAATAAATCAGAGTTTTGGCACCGGTTAATTACTGTTTATAAAACTTGGATACACCATTACACTCCAGAATAAAAATTTCAGTCAAAATAGTGGACTGCCAAGGGATCATCGGCTCCAAAAAAAGCAAAGGAGGTTCCTTCGGCTGGGAAAGTGATGGCGACTGTTTTCTGGGACAGTCATGGAGTTTTATCTAAATCGATTATCTACAAAAGGATTAAAACACTACAAGAGCATTACTTGATAAGCTGAAGGCAGAAATTGCGGAAAAACAAACATATTTGCAGAAAAAAAAACCTTGCTCCACTTGCGGTTGCCATGCGATACCAGATCTAGCCCTAAGTGACATTTTTATTCCCTAAGCTAAAGACAGAGATTTTTGTCGAATCAAGAGACCATCAAATTTAAAGAAAATATTTCTTGTATCATTGTTAGGCCGGAAACTTTCCAGGCAACCCTCGTAACATTGTGTTTTATAACACGCACGGAAGTCAAAAACTCAACCAAATTTAAAAGGTTTCAGTCAGTCTTTTCAATCACTAAATTTGATATTAGTTGTGCAGGATAGCGTGAAAACGTCTTTCTTCATATATAAAGAATTGCCTATAGTTATTCTGATATCAACGTGACATACTAATTTAATAAGCCCAAGCGTCCACTGTTTAGGATTCCCAAAAAATAATTTAGAGATGGGAATTATGATATTAGTTTTATGGATGTTCTGCAAAATACTCTCACAAATTCTCTCATCAAATTTGTCCACCAAAAAATTGGTTTGGTAGGCCCCAAATTTTGTTCACCCAGTAATTAAGTTTATCCGCAGACTTAAGCACGAAATAATAAAATATTGAAAAATCTTTTTTTAAAAAAATAAATTATATTTTAGAATTCTCCAACTGATAATAAATCTAGCTCACCAAATTGCTATTGGATAAGTAAAATTCATTAACAAGTGACCATTATAAAACATAACTCATTTATTTAAAGTGAGATTTAATAGTGATTTACGAACATTCATATAATTTAATTTAAAAATTTATACTCCATACGTAAGTTTATGGGAGTGGAAAAATTTCTTGGATGGGCAAAATCCATTAACAGGTGGACAATTGTAAAACATAACTTATTTATTTCAATTAAGTTTCAATTAAAGTAAATGTGTAAATAGTGGTTTACGAATTCTTTAAAACGCAAAAGTTTGCGTAGATATTTTAATATTATGTGCATAGGTTTATGGGGATGGGCAAAACCAATTGTTGTGTGGACTCAATTCTTCAATTGGTAGATAATTCTAAAATATGACTCATTTACCTAAATTGAAAGCAAAAGATCTAAGTGGAAATTTAATTATTCCGTCCAAAGCTTTATGGGGTGGGCAAAACCAATTATTGGGTGAACAAAATTAGTCATTAGGTGCTGAAATACGACATTTATTTTAATTGATAAATAATAGTGATTTACGACAGTATAAAAATTTAACTCAAAAGAGTAAGTGGAAGTTTTTTATATTCCGTACTCAGGTTTATGGGAGTGAGCAAAACTTATAATTGGGTGACAAACGAAATTTCGTATACTTTAACTAAAGCGTTTATGTGGAAATTTTAATATGCCATACATAGCGTTATGAATATGGGCCACACCAATTATTGGGTGGGCAAAGTTCCCCACAATTTTAAAAAATGGTGGACAAAATTGTTTAAATGGATGTTAAAATAATAAACCTCACTCATGGTTAGCAAATGTCCAAGATTAACATGTGATACTAAAGTGTGAAAGGCCTCTTACAAGGCGTCCAGTAGTTTTAACACAATTAACAGAATCACCGATCAATCCTGCAAACGAGGCTGATGACTATATCCACTCTTTATGAACTTCGAATGAATACTATATCACGCGAGGACTCACACATGTTCTAAATCGACTTCCATACGGGTAAGAAAAAAAGATTAGAAGAATTCTCTTAATATACCTTACCAATGTAGTTACACACTCAATAAACATGGCGATTTCAAAATGTGTAGGGAGAAAAGTTTTCCGATTCTTTAAGAAGTAAAAAGTTTATTGAAATTATGTTGAGCTTTTGTGTTACGTAAGGATCGAAACTTTATTAGATAAAATTTAAGATATTTGTGTTGTGTATCTAAAATACAATATACATTCTGTCCGATATACCCAGAAGCCGTAAGTATTTGTTGTTATAAATATGTTTGGCACGTGTGTGTGTACGCTACACACACAATATAAAAGAATTTGGTGTTTTGATTTATATAAAATCGAAATTTTGGGGTATTAGGATTTAGAAAAGTTTTACCTAGATTTAAATACATTGACGAAGGTGGTTTGCCAATATGTAACGAATATCTTACGGCAAGCAGCTTTAATAGAAAATAATGCCTTTTTAATTTAAACAAAATTTAGTCAGCAGAAAGCTTATTGAAGAAAATGATAAACACGTTTAAAAGGAATTAACTGTGCTAATTCTCTTCTACACACTGGTGCAGAAGCAACTTAGTTCATCTACTTAGAAAAATCGTTCAATCAGTAAGAAGAACATTGGTCATAGATGAACAATTTAATTTTGAAGGCAAATCAAGCAGTAAACCATACATAAAAAAACAAATATGCCTATCACCCCGTTCCTAATTTACATGATAATTAATCTGAGATGTCTTAAAGCACGAACTCAAACATTTTTTTGATCAGACAGTATACACTTAACAAATCGCGCACTTAAATTATTAAAATAAATTTTGACACGACGGCCAATGTATCTAATTAACCGATCAAACAACCAATACTGACGTGTTTGGCGGCTGGCGTACACAAAAACAAACAAGTTCACTACACTAGTCGCAAGCAGTATCAAATTTTGTGTATAGGCTATGAATATTTTATACGGTGGTAAGTCCAATGAAAATTCGCGTGTCGATATCGCTGAAACGAATTAGAGACAAAAATTAGATTTGTTTGACGCTAAAAATAGTTTTTTGCTATATTGAGCTATTGTGTGGTGGTAGTGATGGTGGTGGTTGTTGGTTTCACAAACAAACCGTCATTGCGCCTTAGTTTCCATGTTAGGAATTGAATTGAAAGTGAAATTAAGTAAACTGTATCACGCAAACATTTTATTGTAACAACGATTTATACATTTTTTATGTATTTGATTAATTAAGACGTTTGTTATGTTAACTCTTATGCATGTACTCTACACCTATCTGAGTTATATAACGTTTAGTTTTCTATTCGGAATTTTCTAAATTCGACATGGTTTATGATAATGAAGTAATTACACTGTTAAATTTGTTATTTTTCCATTTGGAATTTATTTTCAAAAGAAAAGGGGAAGGTGAAGTATATTTTTGAGATTCGTAAATCATAGTTAAAAAAAATTGGGCATTTTTCAACCCAAAAATTCAACTTTGATGAATATTTCAAATTTTATAAAGGGCGAGTGTAGAATATAAACATGTTCACAGGTGTTTACAAATAGACAAGACAAACCACTACTCTCGAGATAACCAATACGGTACCCTGAACGCCTTTTATTAATTGTATAGACATTTTAACGGTATAATAATTTTTGCATATGTAAAATTTTTTTTACCGCGGATCCTAGAAATGGCCACGGCATTACACCTATAATTTTAGAATGCGCAAACCGTCTACAAACTTGATTTAATTCCTAATGAACTTTGCTATGTATTTGATAGTTTGCAACATTAATCAGAATTTGAGTATTATCAATAATTTGTACCGCACCGTCAATCCTGGAGATGTTCACGAGTTGTGGCCTATTGTTTTGAATAGCTCAACCAGTAAACTAAAATTGTAGTGAACGTATTTCGATTTTGATGAACTTTGCTTGGTTAAAATTTGAACACCCAGATTTTAGAAGGGTGCACAATATTCCATCATTATATTCCATCGTTACATTGGCATCCGAGTCTAATGGACTCAGAATTCAAGTTTTCATTCGTACTGCCATTACCAGAGATGTTCACGAAATCTCGTTTACATTTTTCGACAGCTTATAATAGTTTCTACCTATGAGGCGAATATGGGTCAGTTGAGTCTAATAATGATTTTTGGAATTTTGAAGTTCCGCGATTTTGAAAAAAAGAGCAATCTCTCCAATTGGATTTTAAATTGACATTCCCAAACAAGCGACGAACCCCTTTTAAAAGATTAATTTAAATATCTGGAATGGTTAGGTAAATAGTGATATAAATGGTGAGGATGGGTAGAACTCTGACGGATTTTGCTATTTTTACACAACTTAGAAATTTTTAGAAAATTTTATGTGTTTTGGTGAATTTTACATTTGTCTACGAGGACTTCTGGAGATGTCCGCCATGTCCAATCGACCCCAACTTTTAAGAATGATCGAATTAATTCTATTTTCCATTACTGAGTTTTAACGTGTGCTTTAAATTTGGTGCAAATGACGCACAGGTTGATAACTTGTCGAACTAAATTACTGCATCATTGAATCCAAATGTCTTGTCTCGCGATGGCTAATGTCAGTGATGGACCAGAATTATTGTTGGTCATGGGATGGGTGGAATGGGTCACAGGAATGGGGTTAACGAGTTTATACTGCTCGTTTTACGGTGATCCTGGCCAGCATGCATGTCAATGTTGAATTTGTTCTCTAAAAAACTTTGATTGGTCGCGTGCGCAGATTTTGTATAGGCTATTGGATATTTATTCTCTTGTTAAATTGACTGACTTTGGTGTGTTCTGTTAAAATGTGGACAAATCGCAGTATATATGCCATGATGGTTTTAAGTTTTGTCAACGTTGAATATCTAGATACAAGATGATCAAACCACTGAGTTTGACTTCAGTGACCAAGATAATGACAGTGAACGCTTTGGTGTTTTCCTCTTCACTGGTATCGTAATTACTTAGCTAGGGGGGGGGGCAATATTCCTTGCTTTAAAGCAGCCAAGAGTGAGTTCTCGTGGTCCTAATCTCCTGAAGACACAACCTGCCAGGTTGTCGGATGACGCAACATGATACGAATGTATTCGGAGTAGTGTAGATATAATTTCGGCGGTTAGATTACCCACGAAAGTGCTCCAACGCTTGGGGTGGCTAGAGAGCCAATCCAATACAATTCGCCCATGCATAAACTTCGTTCATTTTCGTTTGTGTTTTATTTCTGACTAGATTGGCAAATTTACCAGCACACAGTTCAAGTCTAGGAAGGTAGATTTTCCCAATCGGAGAATCTTTGGTTTTGCCAGGCATGAGATGAACGTAGATCTTTCCTTCAACGGTCACCATTTTTGATATACATACAACTGCCTCGTACGCGTTTTGCCTTGCGTCTGCAAATCCATGTATATCTTTAACATTTTGTTTAGTTGTTTGCACGTAACGAGGTATGGTGATTTAATTGACGTGGAGGCATCTTGTTGGAGGAATCCTTTGGAAGAGGCACGACCCAGTATAAGTTGATTACCCACATATTTTGTATAACGATCTTAATAACTATTACGACGAGCGCCAACCATCCCACATGGTCGAATAGTCGATTGGCTTCAGAAACGACGATACGTTTGGTGAATGAGGTGTTGCTTTCCAGATTCGAACTATTAAAATATTTTAATTGATGGTGGATCATTTGGGTGGCAATCACTAATCATCTTCATGTCATCATTGGATTCATCATTTTCGCTACGACAGATGGGTAATGAACTTGACATCCACTTCCGGAGATTGGGACCATGTCGTAACAGCATGCCGCTGATGTCTTCTTTTAATTGAACCAAATCATCATCGTATATATTGTTGCGAATTGCGTTAGTGGCGCGCGGATGGGAACTTTCATTGTTATCAGCAATTTCCTTTAGAACCCTTGCTGTCAGGACCGATGATGAGGTACGTCCGTAAGTGACGGTCGACAGACGGAAACTGCAGATTGGTTTAGATGAGTGATCGCGCCACACTATTTTTTGGAATCTAGTGACATACGAATTAATCTTTAACTGGCGATACATTTTTTCGATATCAGCGGTTACAAGAAGTTTATGTTCTCGAAATCTATAAGAATTATCGAATAGTGTCCTTTGTACGGTCGGATCAATTGCAAGACAATCGTTCAAAGATATTCCAGTTGCCGTCGTCGAGGACCCATCAAAAACCACTCTCAATTTAGTCGTGGAACTAGAGTGTTTCAACACTCCGTGAGGAAGTACGCTTGATACTCTTGCATAAACGTTTGGTAAAATATTTAAAATTCTGATTCTCGGGCGAAACGTCGTTCCATGCTTTCAATCGTGTACAGTGTATAGTGATTTACCCAAACATTCTACTGGATTTTAAAAGGTAATCCTACTGTGAATCGGCCATCTATCTTCACGTGCGAGATGAAGTAATACTCGCAAAGTGTCTCTGCTGGGGATAAAATGGGTTTAGTATTTCAAACAGATACTATTTCCCAGAATCTACGTATCCAAGACCACGTCTGATTATATTGCGAGCATCGCATCTATATTTTTGGTTGCACTGCCCCAACTTCCGGAGATAATCCAACCTAGTACAGTTTTTTCGTAGTATGATATCACTGTCATGGATTTTAATTTGCTCAGGTTCCAACAGTCAGAAAAGTAATCCGCTGCAATCAAAACAACTATGCGGGGTGATTTGTGAAATTGCGGTCAGCCAATTGAACTTTGGGCCAAGTATCTAACGAAATATCCTTGAATGTTTGGTGGAGTAAGTTGGAAGTGATTTTTGAAAGGATTAATGCATCCATTGCCATTTCTGGATGATAGTTTGGTCGAACAACGTATGACACTTTCCTTTTGCCAGCGCTGGAACTACTCAACCCTGTTATTGATAATCACGCGTTCGTTTTCTTTAAGCCTAGCTGACTATGCGAACAATGGGATGTGGTTAATTCGGTTGCCACTGATGGTTTTTGGGGGTTGCTTATCGTGTTGTCTTGAAATGGCTTCTTACTTTTTGCTTGCGAGATGGATTTATTAAGCGACAGGTTTCGTTAAGAATGCCAAAAAACGTGAGAATCGGCTACGTTTTCTGCCCAGAATACTCCGGACTTGACATCTATTTGACGACAAGCCTAGATACGTAAGTGGCCTTGCGAATCTTTCGCAAGTTGGTGTAACTGCAACCGATTCCGCCACTCATTTAATTTACCGACTAATACTTTTTTCGCCATTTTAATTTATAATTTTTTTTTATTATTTTGCACTCGAATCTTTTAACTCGCAAAAGATGAAACTGACTTAATAGAATTAATATTCGTGGCCTTGACCGACGATGAAATTGAAATAGAATGCTTAATTCGTGATGTTAATGTGAACGATGTTAAATACCAAGATGCTCTAATAAAGATTCTCAGTGAAGAAAGTCGCGATGTCTCACTAAAGCCGACGAAGACCCATGCTGTCGATTGCAACTTGAGGTATGCTTCAAACAATATAAAATTATACGTGATCTACTGACATATCCAAATAAAATAAACACAGAACAATTACGCACGCTAAAAGTGAGATTTCACCATTGGAACGGACGAGTAAGTAATCGGATAAGGCCGCTCCACCAAGATAATGAGTTGACTAGTTAATTGATCATTTTCGGTGTCTTAAGCAAATTATGGAGGCTCACGCGGAGAATTTAACTGCGCCCACGCCAATAGAAGCTATACCTAAAATAATAACTAATCCCCCGGTTCACGCAATAATATTGCGGCCGTACCAACTACACAAGTTACATCCATTCGCAGGCAGCGTCCCTATCACTATCTAGTGAAGTCAGATTTGTAATTCCCCAGAGTTATTTCATAGAAGGGGAACCTTTAACTAATCTATCGGTTCCATCAGTTTGTATGATCGGCCAGCAAGATATCATAACTATCTACGAACTAGTTATCTACGTGACAATGTAGACTACGTCGACAACCTAAGGAATGATATTAACTCAATGTTTTTATAGTTTTCTCTTTATTTTGCGTTAGCCAGTCTCTTAAAGTTGGTCTGATTATCTAGTTATCCTACCTACAGGCCAAATAAGATTATATTGTGATACTAAATCACATAAATTATTCGTAATTGAATATATGAACTTGTAACCGTTAGGGGTAAAGAAGGCTACATATTGAAGTCCTTAAGTGATCGCGATTAGTTTAATCCCATTTCCCTAGAAGACCAGGGCGATATTTGCCAAAATAGAACAATAAAGTGTCTAATTCCTAAACAATGTAATCTTTAACTGTGGAAATAAGGCAGCACATAGAGTGTAACAAATACAAATGGTGAAAATCATCAACATCCTCCATCCGCGAGTTTTATTTACGTTCAAATTTTGGTTTATTGAATTGTACCCGACGGCTAGTAATTCGGTCTAAACAATCACTAACTAAATTTAGAAATTTTCCATTAAAATTGTTGTTGTCGGAATAAGGAGGCATTCTAAAAGATCTGCTCTAGCCAAAGTGTTTAAGAGGCTAATTATGTAGGCTCCTTGCAGAGTATAGAATTACATAGGAAGATCAACAAATGTTTCCTCTCTTCAGTAATTCCTGAGAAACAGAAATTTTTAAGATTCTTGTATTTTAATTTTAAAATCAGTTCTTATATTTAATGTCAAATTAAATTTTCTCGGAAAATTCGAAACCACAAAAAAGTTTATGGGGCGGGAGATTTTTCAATGGCCTCAAGCCATAGATTTAATTAATTTTCAATGCAGATAACTAAAATTTGTACAGCGGTTTTAAAGCGGGAATTTGAAGTTTAATATCCCAGAAGAATTGATATTCCATTACGATAGTTGGTTTATGAGTTGCCGTTAAATTAATCACTCCAAGCTTAACCGCTCAGATATAATCAACTTGGTTTCGAAAGTATACATTTGATTTTAAAACTACAATATAGGCATAAATTATCGTACTTACAATAATTACTTAGGACTGACTTAACGCCTCTCTTTCCGGCTTCAAGTTCCAGGATTACCAATAATGTTAAAGATTGTATCGAAACTTTAGTTACCAAAGGAGTAATGCGGGTCAACAATAGCACACACATCCAATTAAAAGATTTCAGTAATTCCTCGAAAATTGAGTGTTACGAATGGGACAGTTTCAATGCTTTCCTTGGAACTTCTCAATACTCGAAATCAAACTTCTCTGCACGTCAAACACAACATGGTGGATCGTTAAATATTTACTACTTTTAAAATATTATTGGTTGTTCCATGGTTTAGATTGATATAAAACCCGTAGAACCCAAATTACCCAAAATTACAATTTATTTACAATAGACTTAGATTAATTTGTTTACAAATCCGTTCGTAATTGTTGGTGTTGCCTTTGACTTTTGTTAAACATGACGTGTTTGTTTTATTCGTCGTTAAAATATTAAAATCGTTTAAATTTGTTTTGTGTACTAACTACTCCGTAACAACCAATAAAAAGTAAATAGCCATCAATGGCTTTGTGTTTACGTAGTTCACAAAAAAACTCGCATAACTTATGAAGGTGATGAAGAGAAACAGGGCGTTCTAAATTTTCTGCTCGACTAGGTAATAATCAAGAACTGCTGCAAGACCACGGATCTGCTACAATAAAACTCATGAACAAATTGGCAACATATGTATTCAAATCTTAAGGACGGCACAATTCATTATAAATGAGCTTTCGTGCTCAAAGTAAGTTGTGTTGTCCTCAAAATTCTTGTAAAATAAAATAAATAAATAAAATAAATAAATAAAGTAAAGTTGCTGAAATGTTAGTGGAGTAGATGAAGGTGTAGAAAGTACTTTTAGGCTCGATTCAGAAGTCAATTCCTCAAAATATCAGTACTTTTGATATCCTGTCAATATTATCCCTGAATATTACCACTTTGCGCGCCATCTCTTATCAAATAGATTTATTGACCCCGATGAAAGATTTCTGTCGACCACCACAGTGTACACAATTTTGATATTGACTTTTTGGTTTTGTAAAGTGTTTAAATAATATTGCCAATGGAAGTTTAAATAACGCGAATATTATGTTAAAAATGTGTAAACTGTAGTGAAAATATGTAGTTTGTTGTGTGAGCATATTGAAACATATTATAACAATTTCCACATCACATCATGACAGTATTTCAAAACACTAACAGTTTGAGCCAAGTATTTAATTCCGTAGAATACAGTAGTTCGGATTACATCGGTATTGAATTCCATCGATATTGAAATACGGAGAACCTTGAATTATTGTGTGTTTTTTCCATAATTTTTCTTAAGTTAACCACCTCCGTAAGTTGACTACGAAACACTTATTTTAGATTACTACGATTTGTCGACGTTATCGACACGTAAACGCCCATCTCTGCTAATTATGCAATGTACACGTCACATCCACAATATCAATCAAGCTATTCCGAAATGTACAATCCAACGCCAATGTATAATAATTCATCGGCCATGTATTATGCTCACACTTGTGGCAGCCCAAATGGCCCCAAAAATATATAAACCTAAATGGGATATTTGTTGTACGGGTGTGTTTGTTAAATTGGATGTTCATAAATTCATTTTCAGAATAGAATCACAAACAAAATTACAGACCTCGGTGGCAATCTTAGACGCTATCTTTATAAAAATGTTAAAAGACAGAAAAGTGGTACTAGATTGTCGCTAGGAAATTTTCAAATGCTACCAACAGTCGTGGCTAATTAACCAACATATGTATACCAACATATATTGTAGCAAAATGAGTACAATAAATTAATAAAGCTGTACTCACGCTTGGAATTCCAATGCAAGATCCAATACCAATTCTAAAATAATTCACACTGTATCGGAGTGAAGTTCATGCTAAAATAACAAAATATACACTGTGCGCTATAAGTACTTCGAATTAAAAAAACTCAGAAATTGTACTTTCAAAATAATATTTGAAATATTTTAATAAACACAAACATTTCTGCACAATAAATAGAAAATACTTAATTTTTGTGAAAAGTTTTGAGTGAACTTTGTAATAAGGAATTTTTACAACAAAACACACTACGAATCGCACAGATGTGATCGTAGTGGTTCTAAACTAATACTTGATGTAAGCAACAAATCTTATCTATCCACATGATCGGAAATCTCTGAGATTATTCTTATTCGAGAGAGAACATCATTGAGTGTAATCAGAAAATAATTTCTGAGTGTTTTTTTAATTCTAAGTACTTAGAGAACACAGTGTATATTTTGTTATTTTGGCATAAACTTCACTCCGATTTATACTGTTCGATGTTTGACTGTTTTATTATAAATAAGTTATGTATACCAATTCAAAGCATTTTGACATTAAATAAGTTATTGTAATAAATGGTGTAATTAAGGTATATATTTTAAATATTCAATATCTGAAACCAAAAATACTTAAAATTTTCAATTAAAACCAGATTATGTAACAAAAAGTTGAAAATGAAAATTCTAATCCGATTACGATGAAAACAAAAATTAATTGAATGAAGCATATCATACAAAAATATTAAGAATTTATCTGGTAGAGTACACGATTAGTGGCATACAAAAAAGGTACGAATGTAACCGGATGCCTTAATCTAGTATATATTTACTTGGTGTATATTTGAAAATAGTACGTATATGAAAGATGTAAGCTAGATAAAAATACGAATAATAGTTGTGTGTGTAATTAATTCTAATTACATGGAATATATAGTACACCACACCTACCGGTTACTTGTATGGTAGGTAATTTATACCTACTCTCTATATCTAATGTGTAAATTTTTTATTTACATATTACCAAATTTTAGAATTATTTACACAATAATTTGGTAAATTATAGTGTTTGATTTCTGTATGCTTCATATTGCAACTACATATACGAGTATATGTAATTTATATCTGTTACATTGGAGAACAGATTTCCTTGAAATACAATCTTTGTGTGAATATTTGTTTCATAACACTTTACGGGTAAAATTTCCATTCGGTTAGCTATTTACTGGCATCCGATTGTGAATATTTCTCGACTAACACGGTATTCTCGCAAACGATTGTGCACAAGGCCGACTATAAATACAGGGTGGGCCATCTAACTTTTTTTTAACTAGCGATTATTTTGAGTATGGTAAGGGTTATGTCACTTCTGATTTGACAGAAAGTTAGTTTTATTATTATCTTTGGGGTGCCGTCAAAGATAAGTGTTACGCCGATAAACCAGCAACGATTGACGCTCTCAAGAACAATATTCGCATTGCCATTGAAGACATAATGCCGCATACCATCAATAATGTGCTCAAAAATTGGACCGACCGAATGGGGTAAGTCAAGGCCAGCCGAGGCTGTCATATGAATGAAATAGTATTCCATAATTAATCGGAAGGATTGTTCTTTACAATGAAAAAATAAATTTGAAAAAATATTGAGAACTTTTTGTTTTATTGCAATTTAAAAAAAATTATTTGGCCCACCCTATATTTCGATATTATTACATGAGTTTGGATAATTTCTTTCGAAGAAAGTGAACCACCCAGAAAAACCTTAAAATTTCATACTGAAAACACAATAAAACTTGAAATTACCAAGAATTTAACAATTAATTGCGTAACGAAATATAATAATTCGCTATACATTGTGATTATACTTTGTATATATGGCAAGACATCTTATCTGATGGGAATACCGAATTTTTTAATTTGATTATTAGTTTGAAACCAAACATTCAAACGGCTTGACAACCTCAACTCGATGTAAAACAAATATCTGGCCATCACCCAGAATAATCCAAAATTTCAACTTGATAATTGTTCATTTTGTCAGTATTTTGGAAACGTGCAGTTAACTCTCAAGTTTATATTTTCTTTTCTTGTATTGATAATTGTTTGCTTTGAACGTATTCAGGAATCATGTGCTATATTCTCAAATTTGTACTTTATTTTCTTGATTTTAGAATTTTTAGTTTTGGAAGACTTCCGAAATCTTACTCTTAATCTCAAGTTTAATTTTTTTTCTTGAAGTCCTGTATTTTATACTCAAAACAACAATTTATTTATGTAACTTTAAAATATATATTTTAATAAACTAATTTATTTTATTTATTTATTACATATATATATATATATATATATATATATATATATATATATATATATATATATATATATATATATATATATATATATATATATATATATATATATATATATATATATATATATAACGGGTTATCCAATTCGAGGTTGATAAAGTAGAAATCTGTATACCGACATCTGTCAAAGATAAACGTCAAGTACGCTGTCATTTATTTAGTTGACATTCTGCCATTTAAGAATATGGAGCATTTAACAATCGACCAACGCGTTAAAATTATTAAATCTTATTATAAAAATAGTGATTCTGCCGTATCCACATTTCGCGCTTTACGAGCAGATTATGGTCGTCATAATCGTCCTACAAAGCAAACCATATTGAATACAGTGAATAAATTTGAACAAACTGGATCTGTTACTGATATTGTAAGGTCTGTGCATCATCGAAACATTCGCAATGCTGAAAATATCGCTTCTGTAGCTGAAAGTGTGGAAGAAGATCCAAATTTGTCAATTCCTCGTCGAGCTCAACATTTAGGCCTATCTTATGGCTCATTATGGCGCATTTTGCATCTGGATTTGAATCTTCATCCGTATAAAGTCCATTTGACACAAGAGCTAAAGCCTGCTGACCATGGACAACGAAGAACATACGCAAATTGGGTGTTGGAAAAACAGGCCGTCGATGCTGATTTTTCGAACAAAATTTTCTTCAGTGATGAAGCTCATTTTTCGCTTGGTGGATACGTTAATAAGCAAAACTGTAGAATTTGGGGCTCAGAAAATCCACAATTGATTGTAGAGAAGCCATTACACCCGGAAAAAGTCACTGTTTGGTGCGCATTGTGGTCTGGTGGTGTGATTGGGCCGTATTTTTTTTAGAACAACCATGGACGAACCGTTACCGTCAATTCTGAGCGCTATGGCCGCATGTTAACCGATTATTTTTTTACGAAAATCGAAGATTATGATCTTGACGATATGTGGTTCCAGCAGGATGGAGCAACCAGTCACGTAACACGAGCAAATCGAGATCTTTTGCAAGAGAAATTTCCTGGACGTTTGATTTCGCGATTGGCTGATGTCAATTGGCCTCCAAGATCCTGTGATTTAACGCCTTTGGATTTCTTTTTGTGGGGCTACGCGAAAGATCGTGTTTACGCAAACAATCCTCAAACTCTTGACGAATTGAAAACTAATATTCGTAAGGTAATGGCCGAGATACCGCCCGAAATGTGCCGAAAAGTCATTGAAAATTACCGCAAAAGAATCAAGGCCTGTAAGAAGTCCCGTGGAGGACATTTGAATGATATCTTGTTTAACTAAAAATGGCAAGGATCAATCTGTAAAATGAAATAAAAATTACAATACATTCCGAATATTTTGTGTGTTTTTTTTAAGTTTACTTTGAATTGGATAACCTTGTATATATATATATATATATATATATATATATATATATATATATATATATAAATATATATATATATATATATATATATATATATATATATATATATATATATATATGTATATATATATATATATATATATATATATATATATATATATATATATATATATATATATATTTACAAGCATAAACTGAACCTTTAAGCCTACGAGAAATAAAAACAAAATCACAAAAGAAAAAAATTAACAATCCTTATTTATAACCGAAGTCAAATTTCTACCAAATAACAAAAACTATGCATGTGTGCGAATATACAAATAGTAAACATTTGGGCGGAATACTGGCAGCAATTGTTGCTTGATTAAAATAAATTAATAATTAAAATTAATTAAGTAAATAGTCCCATATATATACACATGTTTTTTTTATGATGGCCTTGGTATGTACTTTAATACAAAAATGCCAAATGGTCGGTCCCTGGGTTCGGTCATATGAATAACAAGCAATATCTGCAACAGGTGTTGCACGAAACTTCAATGAAAAATTTAGTTCCACAGAAGTCAAAAGTCCCACATATGCCAAATGGTCGGTCCCTGGGTTCGGTCATATGAATAACAAGCAATATCTGCAACAGGTGTTGCACGAAACTTCAATGAAACATTTTGTTCTACAGAAGTCAAAAGTCCCATGGATATATAGACATGGTTTTCTATGGTTTTTTATATTGAGAATACGAATTTGATACCAGATCACCGGCTAGGCTGCCTTCAGTTCGGCCGAGAACATTTGGATTTTACAGAAGAACAATGGAGAATACTCCTGTTCTCTGACGAGTGCAGGATGTGTTTACATGGCAACGATGGACGAAGAAGAGTGTATACACGATCAGGAGAGCAATTTTCACAATGTTGTATTGAAGAACGTGACTCGTGCATGTTCCGAGGAGGTATATCACTGGAGGCGAAGACAGATCTTGTGTTCATCTCCGGGCCGAATACTGGCTGCCGATCAAATAAATTGACTTCTCAACGGTACATTGAGGAAATACTCGAGGACTACGTCGTACCTTTTGCCGGGTTTATTGGTGAAAACTTCCTGTTCATGCAGGATAATCCGAGACTGCATATGGCTGGTCTAGTGTACCAGTACTTTCAAGAAGTGGATGTTCCTATGATGGAGGGCCAGCTCGAAGCCAGGACCTCAATCCCATTGAACATTTATGGGATGAACTGAAAAAATGAGTTCGAGCCAAAGTTATTGCTCTAACGAGTCTCCACACCATCAACCGGACAAGTGGTGCAGTGGATAAAGCTTCGGCACTTGGACCGGGAGGTGCTGGGTTCGAATCCCATCAGAGGCTAGATGCAAATCGAATTTTCATCATCGATTACGATCGGTGATGCTAATAAATACAACTAAGACCCTCTGATGGAGTGCAGAATTCGGTGTCACGCGCCGACCCACCTTCCATGTCAATGTACAGGTTGACATTTAGCTTGCAATGTGCAGGTGGTATACTGTAGTTGTGTGAGTAGGTGAAGTAGGTGGGTTAATGATGTGGAGTGAATGAGTGGTATCACAATGGGCCTAAAAATTGGCCTAAGTGTGCAGTAGCAACCACTGAAACCTAAAAAAAAACGCGTCTCCAGGAGGTGCAACAGGCGATCGCAGACGAACGGGGGAGGCGATACTTCAAGATTTGGTGAAATTAATGAAACATTGAATGGAAGCTGTTATTCGGGCTGAGGGAGAGAATGCATTTTATTAATAAAAATATTGTTTTTGCTAATTTCCTTGTTTTAATTCGATTTTTACCAATAATTTTCATGCTGACAAATTCACAAAAAACGTGTACTTCAGATGTTGACCTCAAAATTCACTTTGTTCGCACGGTATAAGTACAAAAAAGTACCATTGGATAGGTGCTGAAACAGACTTTGAATCTGCATTCTAGATAATTAAACAAACATTGGATTTTTGATATTTTTGAACTTTTGCTGAAAATTGATCAATGTGCGTATTTTTGCACCCAAGTGTATTGCCCCACCCAGTTTACCCGAGTACGAAAATTTCTCCGGTTATCTCATTTGATTTCAATAATTCTTCCTTATGTAGTTCAGTATCTAGTGTTTGTTACTAATCTGCCTCGGATACTGATTTTAAAGTCATATTTGTAAAACTTTTATTAACCGCAATATTTGTGTTAGTGAATATTGATTAATGAAATAGTAAATATATTTTAATTTCGTTCGGTTTGTTTAAAATAACTGCAAAATAGTTAAAATAATGTTAATAAACTAAAAGTTCCGTTATTTTCCGCTTTTTACAGGTATCATTTCGATATGCACCAACACATATAAACGTTTAGCACAGACTTAGTAAAAACTTCACACTGCTGTATAAACATGTGAAGTTTTTGCTAATGTTTTTACTAGTAAAACTTTAGCAGTAACTTCACATGCATAGGGACCGACCATTTGGCATTTTTGTATTAAAGTGCATACCAAGGCCATCATAAAAAACCATGTCTATATGTGGGACTTTTAACTTCTGTAGAACAAAAGTTATCATTGAAGTTTTGTGCAACACCTGTTGCAGATATTGCTTGTTATTCATATGGACCGACCATTTAGCATTTTTGCCCTTTAGAATACGGAACCGATTATTTATCAATTTTATGAATTACACTTATGCTGTATCTTACTATTATTTTAAACACATTTTTATTTTTAAATTGGGCATATTTAGCACATTAAAGCCTCACTTTCAAATGAATGTTTCGATTGTGTTACACGATTTTATTTTAATTCGCCGAATTGTACTCTTGTTTTTTACATAAAAGCAACATTTAGGGAAATAATTAACCAATACATATTTATAGCGTATACGTATATGAGAAAATTTGATATTTTTTTGTTAAGTATTTGATAGGCATCATTTATATACAAAATTATTTACAAAGGGGTATGAAAATATTATTACAAATTTTAATTACATTAATAATTTCTCTGTACAGTTAAAATATAAGTTTTTTTTTTAAATTTAAGAGAATTAATTTTTTTAAATTCAAAGGGTAAACTATTCCAAATAATAAACGCATTCATCAAAATCGAATTATTAAACGTGTTACTTTTGTTAAGTGGCCACTTGATGTTTCTAGTGAGCAGGGACCTGGAAAAATTAAATTTTTCATAAAGATATAAAGGCAACCCAGTTCTATAGTGATAGTACTCAAACAAAGTATATCGCAAACTAGAAATGTTTAAGCCAGAAATATTAAACGTAATTTCAAGTAGACGCCGAGGGGAGCTGTCACATCCACAATAAATCACATCACAGTACATAAACAAAGGTACAACCAAACTTTTAATCAAATATACTCGCAACTGAGTTGGACATATTTTTTTTATTAATCTTAGTGAATATAAGTTGAAACGTTGACACAATGTGCTAATATGGTCACTCCAAGTAAGTTTGGAATTTAATATCAGTCCTAAGTTATTAACGGTCGGAACAAATTTTATTGTGTCATCACCCAAAACAAGAGTAGGATTAAGCGCTACAGAATTATGTTTAGCCCATAATAAAATGCCACTAAGATCTTCGTTCCATTTTATTGCAGCCTCATTCAACCCTAAAGCTCTACATCCAATGTACAATTATAAATCATCAGCATAGAGATGAAAAGAACAATGATGAATGCGCCATGGAAGATCATTTATAAATATAGAAAAAAGCAAAGGACCCAGAATTGATCTTTGTGGTACACCTAAAGTTACTCTGCCCATGCTAGAGCAGTCAACACCGTGCTTAACAAACTGCTCCCGACTATGCAAATAAGAGTACAACAAATTAATTGCAGAGTCAGAAAATTTATAATATAAATATAGTTTTTGAAGTAGAAGAATATGATTAACACTATCAAACGCTTTAGAAAAATCCAATAAAACCAATAAAGCTTGCGAACAAATTTACAAAGAAAATCAAAATCTTTAAAATGCTGTAGAATATGGATTTGCATTACTTTTTCTAACACCTTAGAAAGGGCAGGTAATATACTTATTGGTCGAACATCTTTAAGACTGGCAACAATATCATTTTTTGGGACAACAGAAGAAACTTTCCCCAAATTCGGAAAAACTGATTTTGACAAACATTGATTAATTATGAATGTCACCTGTGGAAGAAAAAGGTCAATAAATAAGTTTATTATTATAAAATCAATTTTATCATATGCAACAGCATTAGATTAGCACCAACAACAATTAGCTCGTCAACACAATCAAAAGCAAATTTATAATTATTATCAGAATCAACAGATCAAATATCTGGCAATGGCAGAACCACTAAATCTTCGCGAAATTTACAGATATCATTCAAAATATCTTCAGCAGTGAACTCTATGCCAACTTTAGCAACAGAACACGAAATACCAAGTTTCTTTAAATTGGTCCAAGTAATTTTAGAATTACAAACATTACCAAAATAAAAACTATACTTAGCTTGATTGATAATCTTAGTAGTTTTGTTTCGAGCCCTTTTATAGGAAGTAAATCACTATATAATTCACTCCTTTTATAATTAATATACTTCAAACCTCTATACTGAATTGAATCCAATATAGTCTAGTTTAACCATGGAGCTGTTGGACAATTGTTAATGGTTCTTTTACGGGGTACGCACATAGAATCTAAATATAAGAAATTTGAATTAAATAAATCACAATCATATTTACATCAGAGCAACAAAAAAGAATAGACCCAAGCGAAAAAAAACAATTTACAAAATATTCATAATTAATTTTCTTATAATTGGGCACAACAGAATAAGTCAACTTATCTCTAGTGCGACAACATTTATAAGAAGCAAAAATCAAATCATGATCAGAAATTGAAGGGACCGAACATTGGCCGTAACTGATTATATTACGTCGATCAGGCTTAAAAACAACAATCAAGTCTAAAAGGCTATCCAGTCTCGTAGCACTAAACGGCAAAACATACAAATTAAGTATATTGGCTGCGTACCAATAGTTGGGGTAAAAGTCAATTTTAAGTAAATTTTTCGGTAAATTCATTTATTTTCCAAAAACTCTATCGCAAACTGATCGAAAAATCTGTTCTAAATCCGATTTTTACCATAGTAAACGATTTACCCGACTATTGGTCCGCAGCAATTAAAACAATCAGTCAATAAATTATTATTTAGCATATTAAAGTTAAAATCGCCCAAACAGACCACTTTTTCATATTCTTGTAATAAATCTGCAAGAATATCATTAATATTTGTAACTATGCCTTGCAGTCTCTAGCGTACACAAAAACATTTTTAAAAGTGTATGAATATAATCTATATTTAGCATACAATTAATGTACACGAAAAACAACGTAAACTAATTTTCAGTTAATAATTTCTAATTAAAACCAAAAAATATACTGATATGCAAATATTAATGTTTCAAAGATTTATATATTTACCAATCGAGATTAAACACATAATTAACAGCTCACCCTAGAGTTTCCGCAATATAGCCACTACTATTGTGAAATAGTAGACATTCGAGCCTATTCAAATTATTATAGCTCGTATATATAAAAAGGGTTGGACTCCTCTGCGAAAATTTGATATGTTGACAAAAAAATTATATGAGAGCTGATGATACACACCCAATTAACAGTCCATCCTAGAGTTTTTGAAACGCCATTTAAGTATAATTTTAACCATGAATCGCTTCGCACGAAACAACGCGCCGAAATAGTAACGCTGTACATTGAAACTAGTCGTTGAGTTGTGTTAACTCAACGTGCATATCGTCGAAAATATCGTGGCCAACAGGCACCGTCTGACAACATTATTTGTCGTTTGGTGTTGAATTTTGTGCACGATCAAGACGTTCCAATGAACTGATTGAAGCGGTCAGGGGGAGCGTTGCCCAGAACCCAAAAGTGTCGTATCGTTGCCGCGCTCATCATTTTGGCGTCAGTGGAACCACTTTGCGGCGCATTTTGAAGGCTGATTTGCATTTCTTTCCCTGTAAAATGCAAATAACACAAATAATATTGCCGACAGATTGTCCACGTCGCACTATTTGGGCCGGCGTTTGTTCCAAAACTATTTTTTCAGAGAAAACGAAACAATCAATGGAAATCGATATCGGTGGATGTTGGCTCATTATGTCTGCCCGCACATGCGTGAAACATGTCTTGACAATTACTGGTTTCAATAAAACGGTGCGACATGCCACACTGCAAATCAAACAATTCAGTTTCTGCAACGAAAATTCCCTGAACATCTGATGTCAAAAAGAGGCGACATTGACTGGTCAACCCAGATCTCCAGATGTAACCCCTCCGGACTTCTTTTTGTGGGGTTATTTGAAAAACAAAGTGTACTGCAGCAAGCCTCAGACCATGGATGAGCTTAAAACGGATAACGCAGCAAAAGGTCAAGTTTTGCTTGGGCCACTTAATTGATGTTGTATTCAAAAACTAGTCCAAATAAATTGCAAAGGACCAAATTGAATAAAAATACCTCATATATAGAAATCGGTTGTTTTTTTAAAAAGTTATTCAGTGAAGAATCTCGCGGACATAGTGATTCAACTGCTAGCTTAACAGGCAAGAGAATCAATGTTACGAACAACGACTGTTCCATCTTGTTGCGGAATATAAAATTCAATTAAGCTCATGTGCGAATTGTATTTTGACACACTTTTGCAGAATGTCGTCATTTTTAATTGGTGAACATCTGGAAATAAGAACAAGCTTTCTAACTTTTAAAATTAAAGGTAATAAGTGAGAATGCTCCAAACTTTCTGCTTCTAGACTGTAATCTGTTACAACCAAAGGAAGCCCTAAAATTTGGTTCGAGATCACAATTATCATGTTAGTCAGTTTCCACCTCTTCAAACACAGATTCGTTTTCACCATCTGTATCGGGTTCAACTGGATCTCTATCACTAGTATTCTTATTGTAATGAACAGAATTTTTCGTATAGAACATTGGGTAGAGTACACTTGCTGATGATTCCAGCTAATTTGTATCTGGTGTATTGTTCGAAGATGATGACTCGTTGAGCCGCCAGCACTCAAAAAATTACTCCAATCAGTGTTATTTGATACTTATTTATATTCTTCAAATTCTATTATTTATGAACGGTTGCACAGGAAAATGAGTAACGGCCGGTTGGTAGGTTGTGCGCCAGTCAAGGATGATATTGTCGATACTACAGTACTTTTTTATACTTTGGCTGTATGAAAAGTACTTCGATACTTTCGAGCAATTTTTAGTACTTTAGAGAAAATTTAAGAAATATCACTCGAAAATCGATCGATGCAATCCATTCGGTTTCATATCAGAGGTGTTCAACCACTTTAGTTCAAAGACTACGATATTTAATCCGTTTTATGATTAAAGCTACTTACAAAGCTTAATATTTTGCGCCAAGTGTAAACTTTTTTCTGACTGCGAAAACAGGGTAGGAACTAAGCGTAAATTTTATCGATAAAAAAATCAATAAAATATCCATAAAATCCATAAAAGCGGCCTTAGCTTTCTCCAGTTTCTCCTAAAAAATAATTTTTTATGTTGATATTTTTTTATCGATAAATTGTGTGCTTGGTTTCTATCCAGATTTCATATACAACAGTTAACTGGCGCACAACTAACCAGCCGTTAGTCATTTTTCTGTACAACCAGCCATTAGGGTGTAATGCAAGGCTTTTCCAGTATTTTTGATCATTAAATTAAATAATAAAAAATCTCACAAATAAATTAAAATAAATGGTAAAGGAACTAAAAATGTTTACACGATATTCTGATTTCTGTCACAGAAAGCAGTAGTTTGGCTGAAGAGGGTATGGTTCTGGCTGAATTTGTAAGGTTTTTTCCGAAAAATTGTATGTTTCTGGATTTATAAGGTTTCGGTTGAAAAATTATATAGTGCACAATGCATCGTGCTACTTGTGCCCTATTTGGTTTGGCTGTAGTATGGTTCTGACTGGCTTTATCAGATTATGGCTGGAATTATAAGGTTCCGGCTTAAAAAGCGCATAGTGCTGTAACGAACGCTTCGAAATTTAACCCTTGCTTGTTGCAATCAGAGAGGCGAGAGTTGTACAGCATCCGTTAACAGAATCTCCTGTTAGTTTTGAGAAGTGGATACAGCACATTACCGGCTAGATAACAGTCCGTTGGAGGGGATCTTTCCACTAACTACAGGAGCTGGAAAGTGCTGTATATAGAGTTTATGACAATGGATATCATTTAAGAGATTGTATTATTAACACAAGGTTTATCACAATCACAATTCACTGGCACTGTTTACAGTGTTCATAGATCTCGTGCCCACTGTTTCTAAACCCTCCCTACCGCTTTGTACCGCCATTAACATGGTGTACCCTTCATGCGGTTGAACTTAAATCATTATACCACTATTTGTTTTTAAACACTCATAATAACACTAATTTCTACGAATTTCTACGAGAATACGGCTCCCGGCAAAACACATGATCAGCAAACAAATAAAATAAAATTCTGATACAAAATTAGTGAATGAATAACAAGATTTAGGAATTTCCTTTCAATCAACGCATAACATAAATTTTATTAACCAAACAAAATAGGTAAATCAATATGTAAATGAATTAATAATTTGATTAATGTATATAGTATATAAATAAATTCAATATATAAATAATTTTATAAATAAGTAGTACTATATATATATATGTAGTTTGAATGTAAAAAAAAATAAGTAAATATGATTAAATATATATAGTTTCATAAATAAATAAATTGGTTAATATATAAATATATAAATAAATATAATATAATTAAATAAGTAAATACATATAATAAATAATTAAATTTTATGCATGCATAACAAATGGAGAGTTTAGAACCATGGCCCAAGCAAAGATACAAAATTTGCGGAAATTCATATTTTCTAACTAATTTTACAATATCAATGACTATTTATTATAACAGTGTCGATCAATATGTTTTATAATAATAATTGATCGGTAAATGTTTGTGCGATTTTGTTGTTGTTTAATACGGTCGCTTTAACGTTTTTCTATGACAAGCACTGTTGTAGCATCGACACATGCACTATGCTTTTCTTTATGTTGTAATTTATAATGTGTCCTTGCAAATATGCCGTGGAATTGTACAAGTAAATAATCTTAACACGCGGACCAGAATATCTTAACCGAGCTTGGCGGCAATCCCGTAAACTGGGTTTAGAAAATGGAATGTTTCTTTACCCACAATTCTGTATAATTACGAAAAGGAAACGAAAAACTGTTAGTATTCAATGCACACTTATATGGCCCGTAATATGTTTGCGGAATTTTTGATTACTTTGAACGCCAAAAGTACATGAGTACTCGTATTTATAAGAAAAAAGAATTTACCTTCTGAATAAAGCTTACGTATATTCTACACAAGTATGTTTATCCAAATGTGTAATCTGCTTAACGGTCTTAGTTATCCGTATACTCAACCGGCGATGTATATCAAAAAAATTATCCGGTGTTAGTCACTGATTGCACTATTCACTACACGATTACACATTTATATATAAATTAAACGAATTAATTATTTTACCATATCACAAATTTAATTATTTAAAGTATTACCTTTATATTTAATTTGGAGTACTATTCCACGGCGGCGGTCACTAAACTAATGATTTAATAAAGACCGTAAGGCTGATCCGTAACAATCGCATAAAAATAATAAATTTACATACACCAATGCAAGAGTTGAATCGGAAGTCAAATTAATCAACAACATAATCGTGCAATACATAAACGATAAAGATGAAATGTACATAGTCCTATAGTACGCTGATTGAGAGTTTGGTATATTTTAATACGGTGCGTCAGTAAACATATCATCCAATGTATTTTGCATGAACTGATCGTGTGTCATGTTAAATTTCGACAGTAAACTAAGGTAACAGCTTGGGGCTGTTACAGTGCATAATGCATCGTGCTTCTTGCGCCATAGTTGGTTTGGCTGTAAAATGGTTCTGGCTGGCTTTAAATTATAAGGTTCCGACTGAAAAAGCGCATTGTGCAAAATGACGCACAATGCATCGTGCTACTTGTATCATAGTTAGTTTTAATGTAGAGGGTAAGGTTCCGCCTGAATTTGTAAGGTTTTTTTCCGAAAAGCCGTGTTTCTGGATTTATAAGGTTCCGGTTGAAAAATTATATAGTGCTCAATGCATCGTGCTACTTGTGCCATATTTGGTTTGGCTGTAGTATGGTTCTGACTGGCTTTATCAGATTATGGCTGGAATTATAAGGTTCCGGCGTAAAAAGCGCATAGTTCATAATGCATCGTGCTACTTGTGCTGTAGTTAGTTTGGCTGTAGAGAGTATGGTTCCGGCTGAATTTGTAAGGTTTTTCCCCGAAAAACCCGTATGTTTCTGGATTTATAAGGTTCCGATTGAAAAATTATACTCGTATAGTGCACAATGGTGCACAATGCATCGTGCTATTTGTGTCACAGTTGGTTTGGCTGTAGTATGGTTCTGGCTGGCTCTATCAGATTCTGGCTGGAATTATAAGGTTCCGGCTGAAAAAGCATATATTGCACAATGATGCTCAATACATCGTGCTACTTGGGCCATACTTGTTTGGTTCCGGCTGATATGGTTCCGGCTGGCGTGACGGACACGTTTTTTAGAGAATCAGTGCACAGGAGTGTGAATATGAAACCGGAATTTACTAATAAATGGCGCCACCTGGCAATGTACCTTTCGACAAACCACGTCATCAGCGCCATTGTTTTCTTTTGACATCTGTCAACAACATTCAATTCATAACCATATAAATTTCATACATTACGCATGTTTTTACGTGTTAAAAATGCCAATTTTTGTGCCTACATATTACAATTTTCGGACATCATTGATTTTTTGTTATCATTTGAAGAAAACTGCTGCAGAATCACATCGAATGCCTGTTAAAGCTTACGATGAGCATGCTCTTGGTAAATCACAATGCTATGAGTGGTTTAATAAATTCAAAAGTAGTGATTTTGACATGAGAAACGAAGAACGTGGAAGACCACCAAAAAAGTTTGAAGAAGTGAATTGCAAACATTGTTGGATGAGGATGACGCCTAAATGCAAAAACAACTCGCGGATCAATGTGTCACGAGAAGCCGTCTCCATACGTTTAAAAGCAAAAACAGGAAAATAAAATAGAAAAACCACTCGAAATGTTGCTCACCAGATACAAAAGAAAGCCATTTCTTCATCAAATTGGGACCGGCGATGAAAAATGACATCGACATCGACTGCAAGGCCAAATCGCTTCGGACGGAAGACAATGCTCTGTATTTGTTGGGATCAGAAGAGTGTGATTTATTTTGAGCTGCTAAAACCTTGTGAAACCGTAAACACTGAACGCTACCACCAACAAATGATCAATTTGAATCGAGTTTTGCGTGAAAAACGACCAAAATATGATAAAAGGCAACACAAACTGATTTTGCTTCATGATAATACGTCATAATGACACAAAGCAAAACCGGTCATGGAAATATTGGAAGCACTTAGTTGGGAAATACTTACACATGTGGCTTACTCGCCAAACTTGGCTCCGTCCGATTATCACTTATTTGCATCGATGGGGCACATGGACTTGCTGAGGAGCACTTCACTTCCTACGAAAATGGCTCGAAAACAGGTTTGCCTCAAAAGAAGAACAGTTTTTTTTGGCGAGGCATCCTCGCATTGCCAGAAAGATGGGGAAAATGTATAACTAAGAATGGGCAATACATTCAATAAAATACTCTTAATCATTATCATACGACGCACACATCTTTTTACTAAAAAATTCCGGTTTCATATTTACACACCTGGTACAAATCAAATGGTTCTCTTTAATGTCATATGCTCCTTTGTTAGAAAAATTTATGGTTATCGTTCATAATGCAGATTCATAGACAGCATAAAACTAATTAAAATTCATAGAACTCGATGCACAGTGTACACTAAGCGAAAGAACTGCACGCCTTAATTAATCGCTTTCACTTTATAATTTGATCATCCTCAAATAATATATTGTTAATGCCGTATTAAGGTCACGGTTGAGGCTAATATAACTCCCTAAAGAAATAAATAATTGAGGAACTTTCTTTCTGCGTTATTTATAAACTGACCTTCATTATGGCGCCGACGACCACTACATAATCTAATTCCATTAGCCCGATTAGTTTGAAATACCCAATATCAATAAAATAGAAAAGGTCATCTATTTATCAACTAAACTATGATTGTCACACATAATATAAATTTACTTCCTCCCACATAAATTGGCGTTGCTGATACTATCGGAATGCTCGAATAATATCGCAATGCCATTATTCTTGACGGATTATATAAAAGATTGGAAGACAAATTTACGTCTCTACCACAATAAATTATTTGCCATTCGGAAAGATTTTGTTGTTTGTTTTTTTATACGGTACACGATATGTTAGATGTTCGAACAAGACGATGCGATGACACACATACACACATATAACAATAGAAGCTTTAAACGAAATTTTGGTGATTTAATGGGACTGAGATTGTTTTGTGTTTCTATATAAAATATTGTTGACATGGGGACACCCACAGTTGTATATAGCGGATGTCTTTTTGGTACGTTTATTTATTTGTTTTTACTCGGTTAGCAAATATTTCCTTTTATGCTGCTCTTGTCTTCAAGTGACAATCATTATCACGTTGCACAATTAACGCGCCCACATGACGTACTAAACGAAGACAATGGAAAGATTGGCGCGAAACAAAAAAGAAGTTCAGACCGTTTATATGATTTATGTGACCTATACGAAGCTAACCGACACATGATTACACCTAATATGAATGTGTGTGTGTGTGTAAACATTGCAATTATATTTTCTAAATTATACAAATTATTATCCAATTACATCGTATTATACATTTTAATTCTTTGTTACCTTTCTCATCTAATATATGTACATACGTGTATGTACATACCTACAACATTATTATTGTTCGAGCAGATTCTAAATAGGTACAGTACATAGAAAACTTCATTCATTCAACAAATACATAATGAAAGCTTTTTAAAAGACTTCTTGTGTATATTTGCATACCTTTATTATACGAGAGATGAAGAACTTGCGAACAGTGGCAAGTGGTAATTTCTGAAACGAAATAAAAGTAAAAAATAAAATTAAGACAAATTAAATTATCCCATCAACCATCCTCATCATCATCATCATGGTGGAAAATGAAAAATTAAACAAACGAAATCAAAAATATGTTATTCAAGCGAGAATATATGAAATGTTTATGTAAAAGATAATTATCGTGATCCTCCTTCGTATCGCACCACTCCTGACTTAACGTCTATTGTTTGTTAGGTAGATGACAGTGTGCAAGGATATTATAAATTGTTCGTGTATTAATTAATTAAGGACTTTTTACATAATTTTATTTCACAAAGGAACATTTGTGATTAATTGTTTTGAATAAAGCGTTGAACCGTAACATTTGCACTTCTAGTAGCAGTTAGTACATATAGTGTATGAAATTTGTTAATTACGAAGCTTTGTTCTTACGGTAAATGTGGGAAGGGAATGATGATTAACATTTCGTATTTTAGCAGGTGTGACTACATGATTTTATTTTAATCAAACTTAATTTATCGAGTACCGTCTAAGTGGTTATTTATTTTAAATTATTTTTAAGATTAGTTTAAGGCGCTTATATAACTGATAAATTGGCCCCCACCCTAGAAATGTCGGAACAACAAAAAAACACTTTAAGCTTCTACAGTTGGGAAAAAATTTTGTAAATAAGCAAAGTTCAGATCAAATCTTACACATTTTACTTTAATGTGTTGGTTCCAACATTACTTATTTTTTTTATTATATTGCCAATGGCTTTGTTCTTGAATCTTCCTACATAAGAAGCAAACCGGAAGTGTTCAAATCTTAAGCTGATTACATTTTTTAGGTTTTAACCAATGTTAATACTTAATATTAGTGTGCACAATTTAATTTAGATCTTCTTATAAGCGTAATCTACACAATTAATGATTTTACAGGTTCAGGTTAGTCCGGGTGGATCTGCTCTTCTTAGTCGTTTAAATCGCGGCTGTTTTAGTATATCCCGGGCCAATTCGTTGGGATGTCCGTGTGAAGTTTTGAGTAGTATTTCGAACTGAATTCCTTGATTGTTTCTTTAACGGTTTTATTACCAAGGTCGTGGTGTATGTTAGTATTTCGGTTATACCATGGAGCATTAGCAATACAACGGAGTATTTTCGTTTGAGTTCGTTGCAGGAATTTTGTATTTGATGCACTGGTGGATCCCCATAACTGAATACCATAAGTCTAAATTGGCTTGATTAACGCTTTGTATAGTAAGACCTTATTATCTAATGATAACTTGGAACTTTGGAAACTGTTATTCTTATTTGGTTGCGATATGCTTCAATATGTTCTTTCCGCGTTAGCCGTCTATCCAGGTGTAAGGCTAGGTATAGGAATGTATACACCGTTGTAACTGTACTCGTGAGCAGGAGCTTTCAGCGTGAATGTGACATGAATTGATTTTTTTCGTTTATTTTTATTCGCCAGATCTTGAGCCAACCCTCATTGCTCATTGAGGCTATTTGCGAGTTTTCGTAAGGAAGGCTGTATCATCAGAAAGTGTTGGTATTATTACATTGTCGGTAACTGGTAAGTCTTTCGTTTAATACTGGTTTCAGTTTTGTTATTAACATTTTTTGAAACAGCTCTGTAGGAATCATGCTTATTGGACAATAAGACGAGATTTGAATTTCGTTTTCCCAGACTTATGTATCATTGTGATCAAAGATATCTTCCACATTTGAGGAATATGACTAGTTCGCATGATCGCATTAAAACTATCATTTTTCCAGTTCTTTGTTGAGAAACTACTCCTAAAGAGACTAAAGAGACGGGTATTAAAATACCGATAGGAAAAGTGTTCAGGACGGCAGAAGGCTATATCAAACAACTACAGTAAATGAATCCAATTAAATTAAAATTATATCACTGCAGCCTTGCTCCGAAACTTCTATTGTTGACCAGACGTCGCAATATAGTATAAGAGCTTGGATGCTGCTTCATGGGCTAGTGGGCAATTCATCAACTTCCTGGATAGTTTCGTTTTGGATGCGAAAAATCATAGTCCTACTACTAAGGATCTATCGATGATTTTCTAACAAATCTCCCTCGAAAATAGGAATAATTTGAGAGGCGCGATTTCTAAAAGCGCAGAGAACACCAGGCCGTGCTGGGTGAAATTCGTCGAATGTACCGTACGAGCAATCCTCAAAACGAGGAATGAAAGACATCATCTTTTGACGATGTCGTCTACCGGACAGTAATACCAACAAATCTTCATACTACAACAAGTATATAAACAAGCACGAAATACACTGAAAGGCCTTGTGCACTGCGACCATTAGAGCTATACTGTAAGGCCCAGTTCACGTAAAGTTAGGATATAGTGCTTGATAAATGCCATTATTTCAATCAAAATAATTTGTTTGGTGTTAGGCCGTTCAATAGTGTTGGCTTTATGAATCTTTTAAGAGCGAGGGCGTATATGTTCGTAGGTTCCCTTCGCTTATGGTTTGTTTGGAATTTACCTATTTTTACTAATTGACTGCTAAATGGGCCATGTCTATTCATATACGATACAAGTACTACTCAGTGATTGGTTCTACACCGTGAGGACTCCGTCTAACTAAGAAACTGGTCTCATTCAATCCACACGATGTTTACCAATGTGCTCCGTTGGTCTGTTTTAACCCTTCGTACAGTGGCCCTTGAAGGAATACCCAACACCGAATTCGGGGCTAGCAAAGATGCTACTTGCACATTCCTTGACCACATTAAGATAATTTTGTTTTCCTTCCTAATTCTTATAAAAAGCTAAAAATGCCAGTTGATGGCTTTAGAACTGACCATTTCTTTGACATGTAAATGCGTAAAACCTAAAAGATTTTCGAGAGCAGCCTTGGGACAGGTGTTCATAGTTCCTGCTGAATTTAAACAGATTTGGTTCTAAAATTTAGAACTGCCACTAAACTAAAGCCGCTTTGGAAATCATAGTATCTGATAAAAATTATGTAACCATTGTATGGTTAGGATTTGCGCTTTAGCCTCATTTGCATATGGGCTTCCTTATGAAATTTAATGAAATATTAATGTCTTGGAATATTCAACCTGCCACTTTTGGGCTCGTACCCCACGTTTTGCAAAACATTCGTTGCCAGGTGAAGCAAGCTTTACTATGTTCAAAGAACTGGGAAGGCCTTCAGAAAGAGATTGACATCTTCTATTTGTTTGAGTGCTACATTACTTAGTAGACCACCACTCACTTAGTAGGACTATGATTTCTTGGATTGAAAACTAAATAAGAGAATGGATGACAACTGTAGACCTAGACTCCATTGACTTTTTATCGAACATATCCGACGAAACCCTGCGAATTTTTTGAATGAACAAACCACCGCATACACAGAACGCTTCTGTGTTAGCTTCTAAAATCTTTAGCCTTGTGGTGATACTTTGTAACACTTGACAATGAATATGTATAGGAGATTGTATAGGAGATTTGTCAACATAAGCCATTTTTCAAGCAACGGCAGTTGGTATTTTAACAACCACTACAGACCTCTGTATTTGCAGCAGTAAGTACCAGGTATTATTTTCAAAGTCTCTGCACAGAAAGATAGACTTATGCTTTTGATCAAGTTGAACTTGTTGTGCAGCTGGCCATAACAAACTTTCTATATGAGGTTTTTTCTTCACGATATGCCAATCGTTGTTATCTAATTCTTTATTAAAAATCTCTTCAATACATTTGCTTAATGTAAATGGTGCCACCGTCTTTATTATGCCCAGCGTGAATGTGTTATTGCGTTTACACCTAGTGAAGGAGATGCAACCGCTTTTCTGCACCTCCTCGAGCTTTATTGCCTTCTTTTCCGTCTTTTCACAGGTATCAGCATCATCAGAAGGGGAAAGACGATCTGATGGTTTCTCTCCTTTGGTTGAAGTTTCAAAAAACCTTCTGACTGCCCTTTCTGAAACTTTTTTACAGTTTGTAAGAAGACGTCAACACATTTTATTTACTTGAGAGTGGCGAGTTGAGATTGAGGGAAAGGTCTCTGAGCTCCTGAGGATTAGTTAACGACCGTGACATTTGTCGGTCCAATGCGCGTGAAATGTTCGCACTCCTTAAATTTGCTGGTACTGGATAACCAAATCCCTGCCCGGCAAGTTTCGCTTGGCTGAATCCATTGTATGAAAACATCCGCGCGATGCCTCTCGAAACCAAATTGATTTATTTCAAAAAGGTGGTCTCGAGTCATACAAGGTGTAAAAGTGTATAGGTCCACAAACAAAAAGTTTGCAACGACCATCGCTTGATCATGGTTATGCAGGCGACGACTGCAGTGAAATTAACTCAATATTTCGACTGTGAAGGTTTAGTGATCTTTGCTTGGATTCTGTGATCTTTGCTTGTGAAGCACAACCATGGTTCAAAGAGGCGTGCACGTCAGGTTTCAACACCAGAAAAACAAAGCCCTCCTTGTAAGGAGAGCAGCTAAGAGAATTTCAAGCTCGAAGAAGTACATAATCATGAAAATTTTCGATCTTGAAATTTTTTAGATTTACCTTTCGCGAAATCGCCGAAGCCAAAAAAGTTTTTTTTTAAACTTCTGTGCATTGGTATATACGAGTATGTAATGTTGTACAGACTAAATGTTTGTATCGTCTCTACAGCCCAGACGGTTTGTGTGATCGGTGTGAAACTTTATAAATAAGATTTTTCCAAAAATTGGGACATCCCAAAATTAAAAAATTATAATTTAAGTTTGCAACAATATCGGTCCAAATCAGATTTCCAAAATTTAGCTCTTTAGTCAAGGGTTACTTGCCTGCTTCTGCTAGACACGAAGCAAAACAGCGATGGGCGAGCGATTGGGAAGGCTTTATGAATGACCGGTTTTACATGTTTTCAGCATTCTTAGAAAACAAACCAAATGTAATGGTCAATCAGTTCAATGACGATGACTTAGGACGCTGTTTAGATGCCATATCTGAGTATGGTGTGACCAAGTTATTTTACAAATTAGTCTTTGAAACTGGGGTGGAACACAAACTCTTCGGCCGTACTGCACATTTTGATACGACTTCCCTCACTGTTTTTGGCTCCTATAAGGAGCAAAATGAGCTAGCGGCAACGAACGATTTTTAAATGTCCCAGATCTAAAACAAATGATCCTCAACTTAGCGACTACTGCCACTAGCTCTTTTCCCATTTGGATAAAGCCTGCCAAGATAATGCTTTCGATAAACTAGTACTACATCAAGCTGCCGCAATCATGAACGCCTTTTGTGCTCAGCTAAAAGAGGCCACTTCCTTTTTATACGTAGCAGATAATACTATTTTTGAAAAATGTATTCAAGACTAAGGGTAGCAAAAGTGATAAGTTATTACATTGATTATCAAGGATACTTAATACCATTAAAGATACAAAACCATCGCTCGCCCTTCCAGAGGAATTTGAAAACTGGACCAAATTAGATAAAGGCTACAAAGTAACTTCTTTTTCCAGTACCTATTTATCTGGACCGCCACTTTGGCTTTTAGTATTTTCCTAGCAGCCCTACATACGAGAAATGGACACCCTACAAAGCACCATTGAGAAGGAGTATGATGCAATGGAGAAACAATGTACCGAACTAGGCTGAACTGTTTTTAACTGCATTTAAGATGTACAAAAGAAAATATCCCGTTTTGAGGAAAAGTTTAAATACCATACCTTGGTGGCTACTGTTGAGGCAATGACTACCCATAGAACCACCGGAAAGCCTAATAAAAGCCAAGAACCTGGTATTATTGGCTATAAAATAAAATCAAAGATCACTCAATATCAATGAAAATAGCCAACGTGGATTTGCAAAAAGGCCGGTTTATCCTGGCTACGAATCAACTAGGTAAACAGTTTTCGACGGATGAGGATATTCTTTTATTTTCTTATCTGTTTTTCTAAAAACAGCAAGTCGCATTTAAGCCTTGATGATGGTGATGACCTTATGTTTAATGGTTTATAGTTTATCAACGCAACACTAATAGCACAATGCATTGGAAAATAATAAAGAAACCATTCCAAATGAGCTAAAAACACCAGAAACAAGCCTACGATGACCTATGTATGCCGTATACTTCCTGAGATACAGGTTGTCTTTAAGCGGAAATTACAATTTTTGACTAAAAATAACAGTTTTTCGACAAAAGATTCGGCTTCTGTACATCCCAGGCGGATTGCCAACTGATCGGGATGAAACTTTATAATTAAGCTTTTTCCATAAATTGGAAGATCCTAAGTAGTGTTGTTAGGCCGAGATCGGTCCACCGGAATTGACAGCTTCCAAAGGAGCTTTTTCATTTCTTGCAATGATGTTGAAAAGTATGGCGTTTACAAAAACCGACAAAGAACTAAAAGATTCAATAAAATTTAAAATAAATTGTCAACAAGGGTTGACGTTGTTTGTTCTCTAAAATGTATGCGAAATTAATGATTTTTGGTTATACAAGACAGTTTTATCAAAAATCAGGTAGGTGTATTCGAGATCTTTGTACTTTCGTGGTAAAAGAAATTTGGGCGTCGGCCACAACATAATCACCTCTCCATTTTTTTGGTATGTCTTGGCTTTTGTGGTCATATAAACTTTATACGTAACGGTAATAAAGGGACTATCATTTAAATGGGAGTTATTAACCCTTGCAAAAATATTCAGTCAGGCCACAAAAAAAGAGGCCATTTAAACTCTAAAGCGCTATAATTAATCTGTTACGAGTTGATTTTGCATAAAGAATGCAAACTCAACAGATTTGTATATTTAAGGTTGTAACCATCGTTGGTCATAAATCATTCATTATCATGCAATAATGCTTTAAAACGCATTCTTTCGCAATTCCTGTCTTACGTAAACCCGTAAACCACACAATCTGAATTGCGTAATGCCGCCTTGTTTAATAATATTATTGTTAAGAAGCAGAAACGCAGTTTATAGCAACAAAAACCTGACAAAATTCTACATCCACAAAAACCACAAAACATTTTCCCCTCTAGACATTTCATGGCCAAATTAAAATAAGAATTAATCAAATTGGTATAAAATGGTTTCACCTTGAACATTAAAGACATAACAAACTCAGCCGTATAACCAAATTGTTGAGGTGAAGATTATTGTATTTACATTGTCAATGCAAAATAATACGATACAGCAGTAAAATTTAATGTAAATTTATCATCTGTTGTGTCTCTGTATAATGCCCCGCGTGTACACATTCTACATTGTACAACAATAACGAAAGAACAAAACAGAAAATGTTTCGGTTTAATTTTCTCTTTACATAAACATAAAATTGACCTTTATTCAAATTCTTGAAATTTTATGTAGACCAAACCACACAAAACTGTGTTTAATTTGTTTTCACCTGTTGTATACATTTTCATTTTTTGCATATTTTTCAAGAATTATTCGCAATATAATGTACGAGTACCTAAATAGACTGTCTGTCTTTTTCAGAATGAAATTTCCGCGGTTGCAAAATTCATGTGATAAGAGAAGTAAAATATCCTCCCTATTTTTGATAGCATGATGCTGTTTTTTGGCTGGGTGCCCAATAATCTTTTGAACAGTCAACCGTGCAAATTCATATAAAATATGTGATAATACGAGTACACTCAATATAAAAACCATTTATAGGCGGGTCTGTTCAAAACATGTGTGTGCCATTTCGGTTTGAAATTACTGAATGCATGTGCCAAATAGTCGTTTTGGCACCAACCACCACGTAAATATTTAAGTTTAAATACGCTGATTATACCGTACGTTTCGAATGATTATCGGCGATAAGGGTGATGGTGTGGTATTTCGGAGAAACATTACACAATTAGATTTAAAAAGGAAAATGGAAATGCGAAAGAAGAGAATTTTTAATGTAACACGGTGAATGAGGAAAACAACATACACACATACATAATATAGAGAAAAATTAGATTAGAATTCAAAGAAAATCAGGCAAGGCGAAAAACCACAAGCAGCAGAGTAATGCTAATTTGCTGAAATCTCAGCAGGATTAAATTTATTACGTTTAGAATATTTTCAACAGTGCCATACTAATTTTTATATAAATTACAGTTGGTGTTGTACATTGCGTATTATAATGTTTCGCTATACTCGTATATATTCATCATGTATTCCATTGAGAAACACTGACAGCAAAATTGGATTAGAGACGACATAATCCATTTAAGTGAAAGAAATGAGATTTATGAATTAAACATTTTTTTTGGAATAATAATCAAAATTACACAGCTGGTATATAAAACGGAGAGATAAGAAATTAATGATACTCGCCCTGATTTGTTTAAAGTATTTACCTGTCCTTGAATTAAAATAAATCTTTGGCGCGGGTGCTCAAATTTTCATACACGCATAATTTTAGATTTTTCAATAGTAAGTCCAAGAGCTTCAAAGATATAAAATTGTCTGAACACCGTACAACAGCGATTTACATTAAACTTTCTGTAAATTTATGTTTTAGATGAGGCTTACATATAAATAAAGTTGGTATGTCTGTCTGTAGTGTTGAAATAAATGATTGTTTTTTGCAGTTTTTTATAAGTAATCATAATCAAGTGTTTCTAACATTTTTGTCTACCTAAACCACTGCACACATTTTAGTGTGTATTGTCAATCACGAAAGCAATCTGAACTTTATTTTTTCTCGATATCTTAATCTGTTTTAAAGTTATAAGATCATAAAACATAAATAGTCAGTAATGGCTGGCCAACGAAAGCTTTTACTCAGTTAATTTGTCCGTTTCTAATTTTTTTTTCATGGAAAAACAAAATAACAATTGCCAGCAAAGTTGACCGGGTTCTGTTTAGAAGAATACAAATCCAATTGGAATTTTCATCGCCTTCTTGTTAATTGAGGCATTTATATTATGCGGTTTTCTACTTTGCAGCAATATTAGTACACATAATTGTTTCTGGCTGAATGAACTGTCGGATTTGTCAACGATGTATCCCTGCAAAATGCATAAACTGTAAAGGGCATCATCCTGCGAATTACAGAGGATGTGAAGTAGCCAAAGAACTCCAAAGGCTAAGAAAATAAATATATCAGTTTCCTCAAAGCAAATTGTACAATAATCATCTAATGCTATTACTGATGACCCTCTTGAAAGGATATGTAGAAGCATAGAAGCCATAAATGGTAGGCTAGCAAAGCAAGAACGTTGTATAGAAGCCTTATATAAGCGTCTAGAAAAACAAGAAACCACGAACGGGACAACAGCCCTCTTATATTAAAATGAGCAGAACATTAAGGATTGTCACCTGGAACGCGAACGGACTAGCGCAGCATGCCCAAGAGTTAGAAATTCTTCTACATTTAGAAAAAATGGATATATGTCTTATATCGGAGAGCCATTTGGCAGAAACATCATTTATTAAAATACGTGATTATGTTGCCATGCTGTTCACCTAGGAGGTAAAGCGAGAGAAGGATCATCAGTAATAGTGAAAAAGAATGTAAAACACTATGAAGAACCTGGTATCGAAGAAAAAAGTATGCAAGTTAAAACCATAAAAGTTGAAACTAATAATAATAATGAATACAGTAGTTCCTCTATCCACTGCCCTCCACGCTATAACCTAAACAAAGAAGATTATACCAGACTGTTTAGATCACTAGGATTCAATTTAATTATTGGTGGTGACTTTAATGCAAAAAACACATATTGGGGATCAAGACTTACAACCCGTAAATGAAAAGAGCTTTTCGCAACAGGTTGGGTAAACACCGCCGAGCTCAATGCTGGAGGTAAACCAACATATTGGCCTGCTGATATAAATAAAATACATGTGTCTCGAAAATAGCGAGGGGATATAATCTCATTCACCTGTTATTATAACTTGCCTAAGCTAGCAAATAATAAAACTGACTGGGACCTATTTCAAGAAGTAATTGAAGAGCAAATAAACCCTCAAGTGCCAATTAAAATATCGGTACAATTGGAAGACAAACTGGAGGTACTTAACAGTACCATCCAACAAGCAGCATGGAAAAGTTTTCCTACTAATCATACCGAACCCCATAGGAATCAAAATTATCCTCTTGAGGTCAGAGAACTAGTTAGATAGAAACGGAAGGCAAGAAAGACCTGGCAAAGGACACGCGGCCTTAAACATAAAATAATCCTCAATTACCTCTCCAATAAACTGAAAGAACTTAAAAAAGAAATTAAGAACAAAACTATTAACAAGTACTAAAGTGGTCTCTCCGAACATAAGACACTGATTATTCTCTTTGGAAAGCAACAAAGGGATTACTGGGACTACCAAAATGCATGTGCCGCATAAAAATGAGGAAGTGACAAGCAAAAAGCTACTATATTTGCGGCTCACTTGGAAGAAACCTTTCAACCGTTACCTAGGCAAATTGCAGATGAAAACATAACAACAATTAGCAAAATTGATGACCATAATATGCGATCTGTAACATTACAGGAATTGAAAGATGAGATCAAGTACAATTTAAATGCGAAAAAAGCTCCAAGTTATAATTTAATTGCAGGCCAAGTCGTAAAAGCCATTCCCGACACGGGATTACGAAAATTGATTCAAATAATCAATGCTGCCTTAAGGCTAAAATATGTCCCACGACAGTGGAAGGTTGCTGAAGTAATTATGATTCCTAAACCAGGCAAACCAGCAAACGAAAAAAGTCGTGCAGGCCGAATTTGAAAAATTACTGCTCAACAGGCTCAAGCCAATAATAGAAGAACGAAATTTAATTCCACCACACGAATTTGGATTTAGGGAAAATCACTCTACGGTAGAACAAATTCACAGAATAACGGACATAATAGAAGACGCACTTGAGAAAAAGAAAATATGCTCCAGTATCTTCTTAGATGTAGCACAAGCTTTTGACAAAGTTTGGTACCAAGAACTTGAATTTAAATTGCATCGAGATCTACCTAAGCAGTTCTATCAAATTCTTAAATCCTACATTACAGATCAGCATTTCCGTGTAAAATATAACGGAGAGTACTCTGAACGAAAAAGAATAACAGCAGACATAGCACAAGGTAGCGTGCAAAATTTGCAGACGATACAGCTATTCTGGCAACTGGAAGGAGTATATCAAAAGCAATGACAAAACTTCAACAAGTAAGCAACTCAGTGAGTAACTGTACAAAGAAATAACGCATCAGCCTAAACGAACCCAAATCGGTTCACGTAAACTTCACAAACCAGAAAGTTAAGTGGATTCCAGCAATACTTAATTCGTGGCACGTTCCATATGCAAATATAGCCAGATAACCCCTCTCGATTGTAAGCTTAGATGGAAAGCGCATGCTAACAAGAAGAATTGAACATTAAATGTAGGAAAATGTATTGGCTAATAGGTAGAAATTCTGAGCTTACAATACACACTAAATTGCTATTATGTCGGCAAATACTTAAATCAGTATAGACCTATGGTATTCAACTTTGGGGTTGTATCAAGAAGACAAATATACAAATGATACAATATTTTCAAAACAAAGTGCTGCGTGGCATTGTCATCGCGCCACAGTACATCAGAAATGATAACCTACATGGGGACTTAAACATGGAATATATCATTGAAGAAATAAAAAATCATGCAAAGAAACACATTCAACAGACATCTCGGCACCAAAATGCAGGCATACGAAGGTTGTTGGACACCACCAATGCAGTAAGAAGACTTCAAAGGCAGAAACCTTTAGAACAGGACAGTTGTGTTAAATTAGGACAGAGAAATATAATAAGTTATGCAAATTCAAACGGGGGTAACCATTGGGTTACCATCCTACAGCGTAGAGAGTAAACAGTAAAAGAAAGTAATCTGGACAATGACAAAGAGTGTGAAGTTGAACCAGCAACCAAAGACATGATATTAAAGTGTGGAAGACTGCATGTGGACTGGTTACGACGTCGTGTCAGGAACTTTGTGAAATCAACCACGTGCTTTAGGTGCCGGCGATACGGTCATATTGCCAAGAATAGCAGAGCGAACATGGCCACGTTTATAAGAGTTCTCCAATTAAAGACAAACCGGCCTGTTGCGCAAGCTGCAAGGAAATGCAAAAACCAGATTATCACCAAGTATAGGTCGCGCTACCTGTAACACATACAAAAGTGCTGTGCAACGTCTGAAATCTAATACTAAATATGATGTTTAGTCAAGACATTGTAACAGCAATCTGCGTATCGCCCACCTCAACATGCCGAGCGCCAAAATAGTCGGATCAGAAATGTGTAAGCGAGTCTATTTATGCAAGAACCACACCCATGTTTTGTGATAGCCACTGCACATGTGTTGAAATTATCTTGGACTGTTTCATTAAACTTGAGGGTGGGTTGATACATTTATAGCAAGTCTATAACCTATACGAAGTAATATGGGTTTTAAAGTTTACTCCCTAGGAGTAGTTTGGGGGTTGTCAACTATTCCAAAATATTGTAATTATTTTGTAAAAGTAGTATCACAGTGCGATACAATGATTTTAAACGGTTGTTTCCCTTTGGCTAGTTATCGGGGGATTTAACTTATTAAAACTTAAATTTTAAAAAAACAATTTAATTTTAGAAATTAGATTTGTAATTAATTTGTAAAAAAATCTAGTACATTGTTCATTGGATTGTGCTACAAGGCTGGTGCTGCTTTAGGGCCATATCATTAAATCTATTTAAAAGTTTTAATTGTTTGTCGTTTTTTATAAATGCTAACGTTCCACATTATTGTAAAAATTTAAAAAGCTCTCATTGAAGCTGCCACTTCCGGTACATAGATTTCCACCAAACTTTGCATGGATCGTTCAATTAATTAAAACAGTTCAAGTAGGAAGTTTTATTTCGAATAGTCAATCCGCCTGGACTGTCGAGTTGCCGAATTTTGGTGAAATTATTTTATCAAAACACGCCATTACCGGTAAAGTTTTAAAAATGATCTAAACTAATTTTGATTGAAATTGAATTTACAAAAAAGCTCCTATGGAGACCACTATTGAGACCACTATTTAGGCCACTACTTCTGGTGGACCGATCTCTGTCATTGAGATCCTCCAATCTATGAGAAAAGTTGAAAGTACGAAGTTTCACTCAGATCAGTCAATTCACGTGGGCCGTAGAGAAGCTAGACCTTTAGTCTGCATGGAACCACATAATTACAGTTACATGTAATGTTACATACAGATATTTTATTTTATTTTTATTTTATCCCAGCCCCTCAGCCTAGGGTACCTAGGGTGCCCAGAGGGCTTCAGGTGTCTCTGTGTACACCTACGTAACACCATAGGTAACTATGTTCACGTCCCGGGGGGCGGGTACTGCTTCGGCAGTAGGAAAGTGCTATCGAAAACCAAAAACAAACAATAGGTACAACAAATATAGAATGTTATACCCCAGGTGGTACAGCAGCAGAGATGCTGCCAAATCACTCTTCGGAGAGTCAACGGACTCTGGGGTGGGCTAATCATTGGTTAACCCATTTGGGCGAAGTCTCAAATTATCAAGATCGCCTAGATCTTCAACTGAAAACTTATTTCAGTACGAGAAGAAAAATCCCGAAGTTTGAAGAATGATTAGAAAGAGAAACAAATTGGGCGTTGAACCGGAAAAAAGACCAAGTAAGAAAAGGAAAGCTCAACACTCACCAGAAATGGCAGAAAACCATCAACTTCAAGGTTTCTAGAAACCAGTCAATCATCAAGAAACAGCTAGCTCCAGATTACCAACCAGCTAAACCAAAAGAAAAATCACCACCACCGGCTTCCACTATTTATGTTCACTTGCAACAAACAAAAAATGGAAGATGCGCATAATATCAAGGCAATACTTAACATGAGAGTTAAAATAGAGCCATCGAAAAGAAATAGCGGTCTAATACCGCAGTGCAAAAAATGTCAAAATTATAATCATAAGCAGAAATATTGCCCAAGAGAGACACACGTGAAATGTGCCGGGAAGTATCATGACCAAGTATGCCCTGTTAGTAAACATATCCCTGCAAAGAATAAGAAAGAGAACGCGAAAACAAAATCCAGAAGTATCGGAAAAACCAAAACCTCATGCTAGTAAAACGGGAGAAGCAAAACTATACTCGCAAGCGGTAATAACAAAGCCAGTTATTTCGAAGGGCACTTCCGAAAATAAAACGTGCTCCAAAAGATACTCAGAAGCAACATTCGTCTAGCTAAACAAGAGAAATGCCTTGACGCGCTAAGTAAATGAAATGAAATCCATGAGGGAAGAGCACATTATTTAAATCACTTGGATCAAGTTTTATAATCGGAAGTGATTTTAATGCGAAAATACCTATACTGAGGATCAAGAGTAACCTCAAAAAAGGAAGAGAACTATTTGCAGAAGGAAGACTATACAGTTGCGATTTTCATTCTGGAGATCAATCAACCAACTTATTGGCCTACGGATAGAAACAAAATACCCGATCTCATAAACTTCTTTATTACCAAAGGTATAGATGAAAACTACATATACTTAGAAAGCAGCGAGGAGATTATGTCGGATCAAATGCCTGTTATTATGACAATCAGTGCAATGATTCTAAGAAAACTAGTCCACCTTGGCTAACTAATAACAAAACCTGCTGGAAGAAGTTCTAGAAATTAGTTGAGGATAATATTTATCTTCAAGTGCCAATTAAAAAACCGACACAGCTAGAAGAACTAGAACAACTCAACAACAGTATACAATAAGCGGCGTGGAGTAGTACTCCCTCAAGTTCAAAGGAAAACCGTCGAAATACTATTTATCCTCTAGAATGGCGAATAAATCGAGCGTCAGAATATAAAACAACTCTAAATTGTTTGTGCAATAAATTATAGTTGCTAATTTAAGAAATCAAGAACGAATCCATTAATAAATACCTAAGTGGCCTTACTGGAGAACAAGATACCGAGTATTGCCTTTGGAAAGTGACAAAATGTTTAAAGCGACCTAAACTACAAATTCCAGCAGTTAAATAAAAATGAAGTTGGAACATGGGCCATAAGTGCAAAGCAAAACGCTTCGTTATTTGCAATCCACATCGAGATCACGTTCCAGCCTCTACCTAGACAAACTGCAGAGGAAAACATACCACCAGCAAATAAAATAGATAACGAAGTTTTCAATCTGCAATAATTAATACGATTCCAGAAGTTCACTAAGGCCGGCTAGATCCACTCATATTAACAGCACGTAACTTCAGGAGCAGATTCGTCAGATCGTTCATCACCTGAACCCGAAATATACCCTTCCGAAATAAGGACATAACAACCATGTACAAGATAGTTAACAACAAAGTTACCTTGGTCCAGAGATCGAAATTTATTTATTATTCATCATAGTATACCAATTCCAACAATGCATCAACTGGGATATGTATACCGCCATTCAACAAAATCGCAGTATATGATGTTGTGCGCTGATGACTTTAACAGTTGTATGTGTCTTGATGAAGAGTATCTTTGCGAGATACAAGTACCATTGTATGACTATAACACAAATGAAAGCAAATGCGAAATAGAACTGTTTAAACAAAACGGGAGGTTACCAACAAGTTTTCAAATAAATAAGACGGACATTACAACGAAACAGCACCCATATTTCATTGAAGGAGGGAGATTTCTAGATACATTCAAGCCCTCACTCTGGGAATACGTTCAAACTTGCAGGCCACATATCATTTAACAGTGAATTAGAGATCTCGTTTATACCACAATTCAACCTAAGCGACATGATAAATAACAATTATACAGCGTGGCTGAGCCCAGAAACAACTTTTTTCGAAATTAAGGCTATTGAGGCGACCATTCAACAACACAAGGAACAGCTGCAGCTGCCGACAGTTGATGTAATCAATAACCATACACGACTATCATCATTATCTTGCAATATATGTACTTGCTACTCCCAGCAACCGTTGATTCGGTTGCCTGGTATTTGATGAGAAAAATAAGAAGTCCGCATGCTTGAGGGCCGAGGAATATATTGATAACAACGCACGACATGCAAAATAATCAGTCTACAATGTTTCCGGACACTCGGCACCATCGCAAACTCACATATTTCAATTTTTCACGTGGTTTTCCATTTTCTTATATACGAGTATTTCATGTAAACTGCTTAGACAGCTATTAATTTTGTATAAATAAACTTTTTTCGTAATAATAAAGATTAGAATAAAGTAAGCAGTCACGTTAACAACGTGTTCTTTATTGTTAGACCCCACCAGTCGTAATCTAACATAAATCAAATTAAACACTTAGGCATGGCTGAGCAAATGAATCTGCTAGCGGTCTAAACCCATTAGCAATAAATTTAATATTATATTTATTACCCTTACTGTGAAATTTTTATTTATTTTTATCGATTTTTATACTGATTCCGATGTGCATGACATCATCTTTAGTAATATTTACATAATCCAATATGAAAATTTTTCAATTATTTCCGTCATGGAAAAACATTTAAAGATTTAAAAACTGTACCACATATTAAAATGGAGTACGGCGTTAACAGCCTCCACGAAGTATTTATAAGTGGATACGGACGTACTTTGGGCAATCAATGTTCTGTAGCACGAAAGGTTGTGGTACCCAATCCCTTCGTAGTAGTGAAGCAGAATAGCTAATTAGTCAATCAAAACTATGCAATAGTACAAACAAAGGGAAATAATACCCCAGTGGCACATTCTGGCAATTCCCCGGGAATAGGGTACTGGGGAAAGAATTTATATGTAATTTCTGTTCAAATATTACTTTTCCGGCCTACTGAGGAAAAAATGTTGATGTAAATATTTATAAATTGGGAATAATTTTTCCATATCTAAATTGGCAGGGCACATTATTCCCCATTTAATTTTGTTTTCAAAAAAATTAACACTAACTTTTTACCTCAGCATGCCAGAAAAAAAATGTTTAAATAAAAATTCTATATAAAATCTTTCTCCAGTTCCCTATTCCCGGGGAATTGCCGGAATAGTGCCACAGGTGGTACACAAATATCAACATTGCTAAATCCACTCTCTGTTGTGACTGGCCCTACGGATTCTGGGGAGGGCCATCTATTGCATTATCAGGGAACATCAAATCCGTTCCAGGGAAGATCAAATTTACAAAGATCACCGATAAAGAAAAATAGAAGCAACTCGGTAGCTAACCAAGCCGATGAGCCGACGAAATAAGTGATGCCACCGGAAATTTTACTTTGCAAATAGTCGAATCTGGTAAAACAACTATTGAACTAGAAAAGAAAAATATGGATCTCTTGGCGAGACTAGAGCATATGGAGCAATTATTTACCAAGCTAAGTGAAGAAATTGAGTTAGATACTCGAAGCGAGAAAATGAAAATCTAAAAATGAATCGGTATTTAAAAGAACATTGCGATATAGGAAGCATTGAACCAGATAAACTCATCTACTCCACGAACGAAGATGAACTACAAAGAGAAACGGACTGGATCCTAAAGAAGAAGAAACAGTCCAGGAGGAGTAAGAAAAGAAAAGCTGAACCGTCACGTGAGGCTGAGCAATTAAATGGTAGGGGACAATCTAGTCCAGATTCAAAAGATGTTCTACCCAAAGCCAATGAACCAAAAGGTAGTAAATTTACCAAGAGCATTACACCAAATTTGGTGCAACCGAAAGAAAAATCACCCCCACCAATAAATATTGTAGATGTAACCAGCTAGATAGGTGCTGTGAATATTGTTAAAAATGAGAGAACAGAAATCCAGGAAAAAAAACAAATTATCAGTAAAAGGGGACTCCCTCTTTTTATGCTGGTATTTGACAACAAAGAGAATGTTCAAAACATTTATGGAATAAAAGGAATCCTTCACATGAAGGTGAAAATCGAACCAATAAGGAGAACCTCCAGGCATTTAATCACACCCAAAGATATTGCGGCCGCGGGATCCAAGATGTGTAAAATGCTCAGGTAATCATATTACCCAGGCATGTACAATAGGGAGAGATGGGCCAGCCAAGTGTACAAATTGTAAGGGCCAACATCAACTACAAAAATTAAGAGATAAAATAAGAAATCAACCGCAAAATTACGAAAATCGAAGGGATCAAATATCAAATCAGATGAATCAAAACCACAACCAAGCAACACAGGGCAAAGAACTGCATTTGCCCAGGTAGTGAAAAGTTTGTGATCAACCAAACATATGGACACCGAAAATAACCAAATTATGGAAAACATTATGAACAGCATTGCAGCTATTACAAAGCGGCTAGATGACCAAAGAAATTTAAAAAACACGATAATCAACTGAAGAAAATGCAACTTCCTCAACGCAATCCAACAAAAAATGTTAAGTAAGAACACAAGTTTCAAAATAGTAATCTGGAATGCAAATGGGATTATGCAACATATTCCAGAAATAGAAATTATTTTTAAATTCTGAAAAAATCGACATTTTCTTAATATCTGAAAGCCATCTAGTTAAATCTTCGTTTGTTAAAATACGGGGTTATAACTTATATCACTCCATTCATCCAGCGGAAAGAGCAAGAGGTGGTTCGGCATTACTATAAAACACCATTTAGAATCAAATATCAAAGAAGAAACAATGCAAGTTACAACTGTAAGGATCCAAATTAAATACAGACAGCTCACTGTCTCTACAACATATAGTCCTCCCAGGCATAACTTGAAAAGAGAGGATTACCTCAAACTATTTAAATCGCTTGGACATGATTTTATTATTGGAGGTGACTTTAATGCGAAAAACACTTATTGGGGATGAAGAGAAAAACGACGGACACGTGAAATCTGGCAAATAACTAGAACACCGGAGAACAAAACAATTCTTAAGAATTTAGGTAACAGTCTCAAATCTCTTCTTAAAGAAGTTTAAAATACATCAATCAACAGATAATTAGTTAGCTTAACCGATGAAAAAAAATTCTGATTATTCACTGTGGAAGGCGACGAAGAGATTCAAAAGGCCCAAAATGCAAGTGCCTCCACTTAAAAAGGAGGATGGAACCTGGGCAAGAGGCCCTAAAGAGAAGACTGATCTGTTTGCGGAGTATCTCGAGGATACCTTCCAACCACTACCAAAGCAAACGGCCAATGAAAATATAATGTCAATCCAAAAGCTAGATGATTTTGATATACGCCCAGTAACTCTCAAAAAATTAAAAGAAGTAAAAAGCAATATGAATATTAAAAAATCCCCAGGGTATGACTCGATTACTTGCCAAATAATCAAGGCTCTACCAGGTAAAGGATTTCGCAACCTATTACACATAATCAATGTAAGTTTTCGGTTAAAATATGTTCCGTGGCAATGGAAAGTAGCAGAAATAATCATGATAGCAAAACCTGATAAACCACCTAACGATAAAAAATCATACAGGCCAATTTCATTGCTGCCAATTATATCAAAACTCTTAGAAAAATTATTAAAAGATTAAAACCAATATTTGAGGACCGACAACTAATTCCTGCACATCAATTTGGATTCAGAGAAAAGCACTCCACAATTGAACAGGTGCATAGGATCACCGTTAGAACGTCATTACGTTAGAACGTAAAAAAGTATGCATTCGATAAGTCTGGCACAGTGGACTGGAATTCAAGCTGCATAGAGATCTGCTGAGGCAATTCTATGCCATACTAAGATCTTATTTATCCAATAGACATTTTCGTGTGAAATATGAGGATGAATACTCCGAACTAAAGAAAATCTCTGCCGGAATTTCTTAGAACCAATCCTGCATTTATTATATACAAGTGATATTGCAACAACAGATGAAGGAACCATGACCACCTTTGCAGATGAAACAGGGATCATGCCGATTGGAAGTAATGTCGCTGATGCAACGAGCAAACTCCAGAAGATTACCAATGCGGTTTGTAACTGAACTAAGCGCTGGAGAATCAAGCTTTATGAGATGAAATTCACGCATATTAACTTTACATATCAAAAGGCTTCTCATCTACCGATAAAAGTTAACTCACGACCGGTGCCATATGCAAAAAAGCTAAATATCTTGGCATGACACTCGATACCAAGCTCAAGTAGAGAGAGCATGTCAAAAAGAAAAAAGAAGAACTTAATATTAAGTTCAGAAAAATGTATTGGCTCATAGGTAGAGGCTCTGCGCTTACAATACTCTACAAGCTGCTGCTATTTGCTCGGCTTCATACTGAAGCCGATGTGGACCTACGGTATCCAACTCTGGGGATGTACTAAGCAAACAAACGCCAAAATGGTAGGTTCTCCGTAGCATCGTAAATGTTTCGTGGTACACGAGAAATGAAGACCTTCACAGAAACTTACAGATGGAATACATCAAAGATGGAATAAAAAAGCATGCCGCCAAACACGAAATAAGGCTCCAGGAACATGGAAACCCCTATATTCGCCTTATGATAGACAACCCTGCCGTTGAAAGAAGACTTCAAAGAACGAGGCCACTTGACCTAGTAAACATACCATTGGGTTTCACCCCAACAAATCAGAATTGTTTAAGAAATGTAAAATTTTTAAAATTTGAAAGATAAATTGCTAGATGAGCACAGTCTCAGTTGTAATTAATAAAGGAAAAAAAACCATGGGTTGATCAAGACCAGCCGTCAACATCAGTTGCAAAAAAATGAATATTCATGCCAAGAAAGTGTTACTGAGTGTCTGATGTTATGTCAAACTGTTACAGCTGTATGTTACCAGGCCCAATTGATCAAATTAAGTGATGCTCTGGAGGAGAAAAGGTCCGTAAAAGACTGATTTACGGGCCAAGGAAAGCGAAAGGTGATATTGCTGCATGACAACGCTCGTCCAAATACAGCAAAATCATCCCATGGAACTCATCTTCTCCTTAGGCTGGGAAGTTTTACAGCATGCGGCGTATTTTCCAGACTTGGCTCCCTCTGATTACCACTTATTCAGATCGATGTCATCATATTTGAAAGAGCAGCGGTTCACGAAACTTGAAGATGTGCAAGAATGAAAAATGACTATTTTGCTTCGAAACCACCAAGAGTATATCGCGAAGGCATGCATCATCTACCTGATAAATGGCAAAAGCTCATAGATAGTAATGGCGAATATTTCGATAATTAATATTCGTAACAATTATATTTTCAATAAAGTTAAATTTTACCAAAACCAGCAGAGTTTCTACTTGCACACCTAATATAAGCGTAAATTTTACTATTTTAAAATGATATTTGGTTTATATTTAAAAATACGGGTTATTTTCTAGCAAAAATTGTCTATTCGTTTTTCATAACCTAGACAAATTGTTTGCTTTATATATACAGCCTTGGCCAAAAGTATTGAGCACCCATGATATCTTATAATTTTTTGGGAGTATCAATTTGAAATAATTTGAAACAATTTTTATAGGTTCACATTACTAATTATTGATATAAAATTAATAATTTGTGGCTCCACCCTTTGCCTTAATCACGGCAGAAATTCTTTTGGGTAGAAACCTTACAAGTTTATTATATTCTGCAAGACGTATGGCGCTCCATTCTTGGTGCAGACAGCGTTTAAGGTCTTCTTTGATATTTATTGTGGGGCGCCTGACTCTGTGTTTTAATAAACTCCATAAAAAAGTGTTACAAATGAAAGTAGCAACGCTGAGTTGCTGAGTTCATGTGACTCACACACACGGACATTTCGCCAACTCCAGAATTATTCGTGCAGCCCCAGACCATTATGCTACCTCCGCCGTGTTACGGTTGGTACTAAATACTCTGGACTAAATACTTCGCCTACCCGGCGACGCACAGAAGGCACACCAGGTGTACCAAAAATCTGAAATAAAGAAAATGTAGAGACTTCGGAAAACTAAAGTATTTGTAACAATGAATTTTATTTTAAAATCATATTATTTAATATTATTAGGGCAAAGTTTGATGGGTCTGACCACACGATATTTGGCCAATCTTCTTCGGTGAAACTTTGATATTTTAGGGCCCATTTATGCCGAGCCTTCTTGTTTTTCGGAGAGCCATGGTTTATTCCTGGCTGTACAGCCTTTCAGACCAGCTTCTTGAAGCCTTCTGCGAGTGGTGCGAGCAGAGATTGGTTTCTTAATTTCTACTGACAACTAAGCAGCGAGGTCTTCATCGACGTGGACATTTCACAGTTTTAGAAATCTCTACTTGTGATTTCCCTTGCTCATGCAGAAGCTGTATTTACACACGTTGTTTTAAACTAATTTTAATTTAACAAATCAAAACACCAAAAGCGCACTAGATCACTCGATGTGTAAACAATGAGCGAAACTAGCGAACTGATGAATGAATACAAAATGGAAAAATAACAATTTTTATTGCACCAGTTGGTGTATCGCCACACCTGCGGGCTGCGGTGTGAGTCATTGTTTTTAACTCTTTTTAGATGTCGAAAAAATAATAAATAAACAATAAGGGTTCTTTTCTGCTATACTTATCGTGTACGTCCGAAATGTATAGGGTGCTCAATACTTACATTTTAAGACCACAAATTATGTACCTGGTGAACAACAACACCATAAAATTCAAAACGTTTATAAAATCGCATTCTGTTTAACGATTGTCGCTTTTTATAGTAGGAAAATCGGAAAAGCGAATTAGCAGCGAATCCCGGCGGAGTCGATGGTAAGGCGCCAGTTCAAATTTCATAATAATTATAATTTCATTATAATTTGTCAAGAAAATATCGAGTGCCGTTGAATATTTTAAGAATTCCCTAAACCGAGTTTCTTGGCCTCGAATGTGCTGCTTGTTGTGATGAGTGGCGTAAACTTTTTTTCCGCTGGCAAATTTCCGAAATCTATCACAAAGTACGTTTCTGTTGGATATATCAGCAAACTATATGTATCTTTTGTGGTGGTGATGCCACTAGCGATGAGTACCAGGAACCACGTTTCCTCCGCTGTATTAAAAACAAAATTGAAATGAACATTATGCAAAAAATGACAAATAATACGAATCGCTCTCGCCTGCGATTGTAATTTATTAGATTAATCTAAAGATACATATAAATTTTGTTTCATTTTTCATCTCCCAAAGATGATTACTATTCAACTCGAATCCATAATAATCTCTCTAGTAGAATAGGACGGAATAAAAATTATCTACTTAAAATATATCTTCTTGTGCGTGCGTCTAATTGAATTACCGCGATTCATAAAATGTGTGTATGTTTGTACAATTTGCCCGAAATTTAATTAAAAAATAGTGTTCGTGATATTTGCACATAAAATACAACAAACAATATAAAGTCATTGTCAGTCAATACACAACCAATCTGTCTTGAATGCCATTAAGAGGTATACTAACAAGCTCTTCCGGTCGATTTGTTCGTTCGCATATCGTTTCACAAAATATTGGAAAATTTTATTCGTGTTTCTTTGCGTTCAATTCACAAAAGAAACATAAAAACGTGTGCCTTGGTATGGTGTACTCTTCAGAAAATTTCTATCTCACTTTAGGTTTTATGCGAGTACATCGCAAGAATAAAACTTTAGAACTTTATACATACATCGGGTGTATAGATAGTTAGAGATGCTATCAATGTGTACCATCCATATAGAAGAAGATACACTAAAGTATCATATTGTTATTTTCTTATCAGATAAAATCAACATAATAATCTTATTAACTCTGTATATGATATTTTTATTTTTACATGTTTAAAAGATTCACAAAAAACCTACGAAGATGAAAATAAAAGGAAAATTCTTTTGTTATGTTATCGTCTTCAGTTGATCGAACTTAACAGTAATTTTCATTTTTCTTTTATTATTATTATTACTCGTCTGTAGCGGTATAATGTATTCCATTATATTTCCTTATACAACAATGGCGAGGGAAAACTGTCAAACATAACGGAAATATTTGGTAATATATGTGAGTTTTTTTTGCGTTAAATCACATCGAATACCACATACCATGGCGAAACTTTTATGAAATCATAATTTTGTATTAAGTATCTATGGCTTGTGTAACATGGTGCATGTAATTTTAGTAAAATTTGGTGCAAGTACATTTTGAGTAATCCTGGCTTTTTTGTACGTACTTTGATGGACATAAGAACCATAAACTTGACCCTTCAAAAAATGTTGCTGATTTGATCTTTTATATGAAATTCTTACATTAAAATCCAACCGCACGCGGAGAGACACCATTAATATTTTTTATTTTTTTTAATATAATTCAGGAGAATTATAATCAAGGATATCCTACTGCCAAACAAAAGTTATAAAAAAAAATAATAATAATAAAATGTGTTAAGAAAGTAATGATAAAAATATTGATATGGATGAATCTAGCGGGTGACTGACACGAAGTGTTACCAACTTCAGACTGTCATTGCTGTCAAACCAGTGATGAAAGAGCGCTCAAATTTACACTAATGACAGTTCATTCCATTGTTTACAAGCGTACAAAAGCATTTTAGTGGGAAATATTCAGAAAAAAAGTTATCCGCAATGGAATTCAAGCATAATAGTGTGATTGCTCTATATTTGGCTGGAAAACCAACCACAGCCGCAGATTGTTAACCAGTTAACACATCTGCATGTGAATAAAATGTTTGTGTATCGCACCATAAATCGTTATAACGATACTGACAGCATTGCAAAACGCTATGGTGGTGGACCGAAACGCACTGTAACATCACCAGATATCATTCGGAAGATGAAGGCCAAATTTGCTCGAAATCTCGAAATCGCTGTAGCGACAGAAAAATGGCTCGTGAGGCGAACATTTCGCTCGATGCAGCACATATTGAAAGATCATCTTGGACTAAAGGCCTTGAAGTTCCATAAAACGCATGGTCTCACCATGAATTCCTCCGATGAGTCACCGTTCGTTATTGAGCAATATGTGAACAAGCAAAACGACCGGATTTACTTGCCCGGCCGTTCTACTGAAAATTAACGGATTGCCACTCCAAACCAAGCGCCGCCGATGGTGATGGTTTGGTCCGCCGTAATGGCCGAAAGCCGTTCACCGCTCGTTTTTTTGGACCGTGGCATCAAGATAAATGCTCAAATTTATCGGGATCATGTGTTGGAGGGAGCGTTGAAGCCTTGGGCACAAAAGCAATTCGACCTCAGAGCCTGGACATTTCAACAGGGCTCGGCGCCGAGTCATAAAGCGCACGTCAATCACGATTGGCTGAGAAACAACGTTCCGCGGTTCATTTTCACTGCCCAATGGCCACCAAATTCACCGGATGCAAATCCGCTAGACTTCTCGGTTTGGGGTATTTTGAAGAGCAAGGTTGGGACAAAAAAATACCAAAGTGTCGATCATCGCAAGCAAGCGCTTCGCCGGGAATGGGCCAAAATACCGCAACCACTTTCGTGTTGCAGCTTTGTCGGCCGTTTGAAGGCCTAACCGCAGCTAAGGGTGGCTAAATCGAAAACTGCTAATGCAATTCGAAAATTTAAATATCTGTGAACATTTTTTACTTTGATTCAATAAAATTTATCAAAAAATAATAATTCTGTGACGTTTTGTTTTGGTAACACTTCGTGTCAGCAGCCACCCTGTATATTTAACGTCCCTAAAGCTAGCACAACCCACATACAGGAGAACATTACAAGATAGTCTAGGCTAATAAAATGCTCGACTAATAAATTTTGGGCTGTCTTCCTTCAAACTAAAACGATGGTTTCTGGTAACTTTTAAAAAAGTTAGCAGAACCCAAATCAAAAAATAATTTAAAAACAATAGGAAAATGAATGGTTAATTTTGGGTTAAGCAAATGACCTATTAATTTTTTTTATTCTGCTAGTTCTAGAAAATGCATTAGGCTTTATCACTTCAAAACTAGCAGACCCAAATCGAAACTCGAACGAAAACTGAAATAAGAACGCAAACCAAGATCCATTAGCATACCAATAATTTTAGGCTTATTATGGCTCGTTTAAATTCGCTGGTAAAAATGTTGGACTCCACTCGTTCTTGACTAAGCTTAGGTTAGGTTTCAGTGGCTGCCATCGCACACCAATTTTGGCCCATTGTGATGCTACAGGACAACATTAAACTCTTTTTAAAACCATCTAGTGCAGTTCACATCGCGTAAAAGATCTCGCACACTACAGCTTTCGATATATGAATGACGCTGTCCATAGTGTATTTGCCCAAGTGATCATGTTTTCTGCCAGTGCCAGCAGCTCCTCCTCCTCGTCCTTGCAACTTCTACAGAAATCATTTGCATCTAGACCCAGCTTTCTCGCATGATCTCCGAATGAGGTAAGAACCCTTACAATTCTACCTAAATCACGCCTCTTTAGTGTGATTTAGATCTTGGAGCTCTTCAAGCTCAGCTCAGCCCATACTTGCTTCGCTACCCTACCAGTCGGACTGGCGCGTCACCTAGCATTTGCCAAAACAACTGATTTCCCATGGCTTACTGTTTTCAGCACAGACATAGGCCTTCCTACACATTCTCTCCCGCATTCTAGTTGAAAAGTCATACCGCACCTTGATAATTTGTCTGCCCTGCAATTTTCCTCAACATCAGAATGGCCCGGAACCCAGACCAACTGGATATTGAAATGTTCACTCATCGCTAGGGAAACTGAATACAGTGAAAGAATGGCCGCCAAACTGTCCACATAAATAGTTATATCAGTCAACGATATTACACTATGCTTCAACCAGTTCATGACCTCTTCAATCGCTCTAACTTCAGCCTGATACACGCTGCAGTAATCAGGGAGGCGAAAGGATAGACTCACGTTTAATTCCTCACAGAACACACCAGCTCCCACTCTACCATCGAGCTTAGAGCCGTCGGTTTAGAATTTAACTGTCCCGGTCTCCACGATGAGACCACTTTTCCAATCCGCCCTAGAGAGGAGAATCACCTTAAAATGCTTACAAAAGCACAAAAGGGTGTTATATAATCCAAATTCACTAGATAATGCCTTACAGAATTGACTAAAGTTGTGTGCCCATTTTGCAGGCAATTCCACCCCGAAACCGCTGATAGCCAGGCGGCTGTATCGACCGCGACAAACAGACTATCCTCTGCACTACCAGATTGACACCATACACTCACACCATACAACAGTACGGGCCTTACTACTTCCGTGTAAAGCCAATGCACCAGCTCCGGTTTCAAACCCCATTTTCTTCCGATGGCAGTTTTGCAAGAGTAGAGTGCCACAGTGGCCTTCTTCACTCTTTCTATCGCATTTTGTTTCCAATTGAGCTTACTGTCCAGAAGAATCCCTAGAAACCTCACCTTATCAGTAAAGCATGGTACCATTCAAACTTGGTAGAACCACTTCCGCAATTTCATACCTCCTAGTGAAAAGGACCAGCTCCATTGAGGACACCTCAATGGAGGTGTTCCCTGAACAACCCGACTAAGCTTAAGGTCATTTAATTTAAAGCTATCAGTACCCAAATCGAAAATCGGACCAAAACCGAAATTGTAACGCAAAACTCGATTTACTGGCATACAAATAATGTTAGGCTCATTGTGACCTAATCAAATGATCAATTAAATAATTTTGGACTCCAGTTGTTCTTGATCAAAACAAGATCAACCGACATACTAAATTTTAGGCTCATTATAGCCTAACTGAATGTTCCTATAAAAGATTTTAGGCTCCGCTCGTTCTTGACCAAACTGCAGGACGAAAAAATCGGGCCAAAAACCGAAATTATCACGCAGAACAAGATCAATTGACATACAAATAATTTTAGGCTCATTATGGCTTAGTATAATGACCTATTACAAAATGTTGGACTCCGCTCGTTTTTGACCAAATTTCATTTCATTTATATCTAAAGATACCAAAATGCAAATCGAAAATCGGACCAAAACCGAAATTATCACGCAGAACAAGATCAATCGGCGGATAAATAATTTTAGGTCCATTATTAACTAATCAAATTCCCCATTAAAAAATTTTCGTTCTTGACCAAACTTCAGGTCGTTTAATATAAAGCTAGCAGCACCCAAATTGGAAATCCGACCAAAGCCGAAATAACGACGCGAAATAAGTACAATTGGCTTATAAATAATTTTAGGCTCATTATGGCCTAATCAAAGCCTAATATTGTACTAGCCCACTCTACTAGCCTGGGGTACGCCGGAGGACGCGATAAGGAGCGTATGTGGATGATCCAAATGATACTTGATATCAACGATTTTCTATGTGATTTTTTATGTAAGACTTTACGCAGAGCAGGAACTGTTTTGCAAAGCTTAAGGGTTTAAGATTGAGCATAATGATGCCGTGGAAAACCGTGACGAAGGCTTTACCGAAATCTGTTGTGACGACTGCGACCTTCTTTTCGCCTCATATATTAGGGAAAATTTCGGAAGAGAGTAATTTTGTAAAAAGTGATGTACGCGGTTGGGCCAAATGGTCAGCACATCTGTTTACAACAACTACTAAAGGCAAACCGACTGTTTGGTCCAAACCGATCGAAAAATTGTCAATTAGATTGTTTATTTTTCTAATAAGTGTGTTAGAATCGAAGTCAATGGATACCAGGGATGACTGACTGCAACCTTCCAAATATTAAAAATAATTCACGTGGAGCTCAAAATCACTGCTAGAAAATGCAAGTTTGAAAAATTGTGCAAATATATTCGTAATAGTTTTTTGGTTCTCGAGTACGCATCTGAATTCATTAATATTAAAAAATTATCAAAACCGTTTTGGTTTCGCAATGAGATCTTTCTTTTTTATTATCTTTGCAATCTGTTCTGGGGCCCGAGGCACAACAACTCTTTCACGGTTCATAGTTGTGTTCCTTTTCATCACAGATCGTAATCTTATGATGAAAATTAACTTTGCATTGTGCTTCTATTGCGATTCGAATGGTACCTCTATCCAAAAGCCAAAACTTTAACCACTGTGCCGTTGGGTCGGTCGCAATGAGATCGGCTTGCATCAGGCTTATATAGGGTCTTGCAATAAGGACGCTCGATTTTAAAATGTAAATAAAACAAGTTGTGTGAAATCATTCATTGAATGAAACATTTAGAACAGTCGAAGTTAGAATGAACTGCAATGAGATATCATCGTCCATTTGGATCCGAAACGACAGTGTTCACATTACCATTTTTATTAAAACCATTAAAATCAGCTGTGAAGCACTCTTTGTTTTGAAAGTCGCCATTTAAATCAGTTTCCATTAAAAAAAACATCGAAGGGAAGTGCTTGGGATTTTAGAAACACCTCACGAGATTTAGTGCGGAGCCCCCTTACATTTTGGTAATAAAGGTACAAGGAGCCTTATTTATAGGCCGTCGATTCGATAGGCCACGAGGAACACATACAACGGAGAATTTAGGGTGGAAGGCCAAGAACCCTTAAACGAAATAACTTCATGAGAAATTCTGTCAAACGTCTTATTAAAATCGGTAAAGATAACATCAATGAAGTATAAGAAGCAACATCGCAAAGGTCGGTGATAGAATGAATCCGAGATACGACATACGAACAGATAGCGAAGGAATTGCAGAGCGAGATTTGGTTTGGCTTTACAATCCCAAGAGGAAAAAGGGTATCGTCGAAACTACAAACAAAATTGGGAAGGTCCTTATAAAGTCATCCAACGGATCCACGATGTTGTATACCGGATTCAACTAGGCCCCACTACCAAAATGAGAATAGTTTACATAGATTACGATGATACAATAAGAGGAAAACGGACGAGTTTGTTCGGGACGAACAGATTTAAGGTGGAGGTAGTGTTACAAATTTTACTCCACCGAGTGGTAAAGTTATACACCACCAACTGTTATCAACCCAAAGTTCGAGAGTTCGAATCCAGTTGAAGACTATAATTTTGACAACGATGTTATCGGATCATGTGTTCCTCCAACAAAGCTTAGGAATTGGATTTTAGAATGTCATTCCAAGTGGAGGGGAATATGGAGATAACGAAAGCAATTGTAAACGGCGGCAGAGAAAGTACTATAGACAAGTATATAAGCACGAACAATTTGGGACGCAGGGTCAGTTGTAATTTAACCAGTGAATAGTGCAAGTCAAAAAGTAAATAGTAAACAGTTTTTATGAACATTTTCGATGATTTCGACGCCCATTTCACGAATAACTGTCGTAATGTTATGTTTTAAAGCTGGAATTGTCTCTGAATTTCTCGCATAACATCTATCCTTTCTCCATAGAGAAAAGTCTAACGGTGTCAAATTGCAGTTCCGCCCGGGCCAATTGGCATCTCCAAAACGGCTGATTATTCGGATGTCAAATTTGACGCGCAAGAAGTCGATTACCGATCGATCCCTTTACAGCAACCAAATTTGAACAGCAATAATTATCCTTCACTGAGGAGGATGTTACAAATCTTTTATAGTTGTGGTAAATAACACCACTATCTCAATGTAAAGATAGACACAAACTAGCTATGTTTCTACATCCACTCGTTTAAATAAAGCATTTAAATAAAGCTATGCATACAAGCAAGTAAAGATCTCCACGAGATCTATTTCACTTATTTCGACTTTGCAAAGTAATATCTAGACATAGCTCATTTTGTTCAAAATACATAGCTCAAGTGTGCCATCGACCCATTGGTCTAACGGTCTGTGCGATAATTGAGCCGCCCTTTCAGGTTTGAATTAAGATTAGTGCTAGCTCAGGTTACCATCGGATTGCTTTATACACGCCCACTGCAAGGAAGACTGATCGCAAAGGACTATTATAATGATCTGTTGCTTTTTTATATAATACAATTTGACCGCAATAATCACAAATTTAGAAAGTCCTCAGTCTTCGATTACTAAATTAATCCAGTGAACCTCAATTCATATGTAATTAAGCGATTCTACCTAGAGCAGTTTTGTCTATTAAATTCATATTTTGGAGCCCCATTTGGTTACTATGAACACATATTGGAGTGCTCATGATTAATGATTAATCGTAAAACCGCCTAATTTTGAAATTTTCATTTTCCGAGAAATTTTCAACTTAACGTTAAATCTGTTAAATCTAAAATTAGGGATTTTGTGCTTGTTTGGATATTACTGAAAAGAGTAGGCCTTTTATGGTCTTTTCGAGGAGTGAAATAATTAAGTCTTTAAAATCCAAGGTTGTGCTTGATGAAACCACGAAACTGGCCCTCGCCGGCCAATCCAAAAGGCTTAAATTATGGTCATTCCGTGTTGACGCTACAATGCTAACCGAATTAGAAAATTAAATATTTCTGTTTCAATCGAGGTACTTTTTTTGCAACATCTAAGTAAATGCCGTTTCATACTTTTAGCATACGGTGTAATGGGTCCGATTTCATGAATTGAAAAGTTCGATGTATCTCCACGTTTCAGGGCCCTAGAGTCCGAAACCATCGTTTTTAGTAAGATGTCTGTGTCTTTTTTACGTCTCAGATAACTCGAGAACGAGTAATGAAACCGAATCCGGAACAATTTTATTCGACACGTAATTGTGTCTTAGGCGGACTTTTCTCTAGTCTCTAAGAACAGCCACTGGTAGGTTAGCAGTGTGGTTCCATCCACACTTACATTTTTTGAAATGTGATTAAACTAATCGAGAGACCACTAATTGAAATTATATTTTTCTATTTTCTATCGATGTTTTGTATATCTCATTAAAACGGATTCGAATGGTTGTCTCCGAACGAAATGCAATTGAAATTTCTGGAATTGTCTCGCAATAGTACTAAAAATTACTCGAAAGTATCGAAGTTCTTTTCAAACAGCCAAATTATCGAAAAAAGTACTATAGTACCGACAATGCCAGCCCTGGATATGGAATAGCTATGCATTATCAACTTGATGAATAAATAATGAATTTTATTTACAGTTATTATTATTATTGAGTTTTGTTAAAGTGTAGCATAACCCCCCACATGTGGCGACCCCCACTTATGAATACATGATTTATTATTTATTTAGGACATAACCATATTTTCCATTTAATTATTAAATTCATAAATTTCCCTTGTGTCCACACTCAACACTAGACAAAATTAAAAGCATCAATATTTTAAAACACAAAATAAAATATTTTTAATTCATTTGCAACAATTTCTGCTTTCCATTCGAAATTTTAAAATACAACCCGGCACCACCCCCACATAAAATTGTATTTTAATAAATACCTAGGTAATTCAATTTTAATATAAAATTAATTTCCTGTCATATTTATTCATTCAAACAGAAATTAATTAAAATTTCAAACGTTATGAAAAGGTGATAATTTTATTAAAAAATAATAAAAACTAAATAATCCCCCTCCCCCCCTGGTATATTTTATAGATACAAAAGTTCACCATCCGTTTTATGGGGTTAAATTAAAAAAATAAATGTTTTATATTGTTTTAAGCAATTTAACATGTAATGCAGCACCATATTTCCATTATGAAAAACTATTACCATGATTATGATTTTTATGTTTATTACATTTTTATGATTTTGATTATTATTTAAATATAAAAATCATTTTCATAAAATTAAAATTTCTATTTACACACAGACACAGTTTATGAATTTCTAAAGAGGATTTTTGGTTATGGCTGTAGACGGAAGATATCTCTTCTCCTAGATTAAGTATTTTAAGCTTCGATGTTATTTTTCGGGTAGATATGACAGACATTTGCTATAAATTTAAGGAATGGAAAAATATACGAGTAGTATTTACCAGGGGCTTACATGCTTTGAGTAGATAACATATAACTTTAAATCGATTTACTTGGTTTCATATCTATGTACAAAACTACAAACGAAATACAAAACTCTACTCACGACTTGTCTAGACTAAAATCTTGATACAATTTATACATTTCAAACGAGATAAACGTCAATAAAGAACATTTTATTTTTTTCGAGTAAAATAAAATTTATCTTCCGTGTTTCGGAATACGTATTTTGTGTTTTAGTTTAGTTTTCGAGATACGAATAATACACGAAACTTTTGATCTTCCATGGCAAAGGAAGATTATTGAGATTGGTGTTTAGAAATAAACGTCTAAATTAAAACTTAAGTTTGACAAGGAAATGTTATTGCTACTTGAATTTGAAAGTTTGGCATTGCTTTGTGAGACGACTTCAATCTATCCAGTTTCCGATATATAGTTGTCTAGAATTGGAGGAGTTGGTTTGATTATTTTATTCGTTCATCTAAGTAAGCGGATAAAAGCAATTTCACTTTTCTACCGCTCAAAATAAAACTTTGCAAAAAAAACGTAATATAACAATCGTAATATATTGGGTATACAATTGAATTTCCGACCTTTTTATTATAGAGGTGTCGTTAGTATCACTGCTTGCAAATTATTCAATCGGGCAATACATGTTTTTTGGAGGTTAAATGTCAAGCTTCAATAATTACTAGTGACATTTGTTCAAAGCGTAAACAACAATTATTTTCATGTAATTGAAAATGTCGAATTTTGTGCCAAAAAACAGCATTTGCGGGAAGTTTCACGTCATTATTTTTTTTTTTTGAAGAAAAGTGCAGCGGAAACAAATCGTTTGCTTGTGGAAGTTTACGGTGAACATGCTTCATTGAATACAACAAGCAAAGAGTGGTTTCAACGATTCAAAGTTGGTGATTTTGACGTAAGAGACAAAGAACGTGAAGGCGGACCAAGAAAATTTGAAGATACAGCATTTTATGAATTGCTTGATGTGGCCCCTTATCAGACCAAAAAACAATTGGCAGAAGAGTTGAATATTACTCAACAGGAGAAGATTGGTTCAGAAGCTAAGAAATTGGGTGCCACACAAATTGAAAGAACGGAATATGGAACGTCGGAAAACCATGTGCGAATTGTTGCTTAAACGACAACAAAGGAAGGGGTTTTTGCATCCGATCATCACTGGGGATGAAAAGTGGATGCATTATGACAATCCAAAGCGCAAAGCAGCGTGGGTCAAGCCAGGTGAACCAGGGCCCTCGACGCCAAAATCAAATATCCATGGTTCGAAGGTGATGCTTTGTATTTGGTGGGATATAAAGGGTGTCGCTTATTATGAGCTGCTGAACGAGCGTGAAACCATTACGGAACAAGTTTATCGACGACAACTGATGGCTTTAAAGTAAGCTCTAGCTGCCAAACGACCGGAATGGGACAAAAGGCACGATAAAATTATTTTGCAACATGACAACGCTAGGCCACATGTTGCTATACCTCTCAAAAACTACTTGGACAGGCAGAATTGGGAAATTCTACCTCACCAGCCGTATTCACCAGGCATTGCTCCCTCTGATTACAACTTGTTCCGGTCGATGCAATCAGCCCTGGCACAGCAGCACTTCACTTCAACCAGACTTCCTCCTTCGGAGAATCAGTTTATTGCCTGAACGATGTGCGAAGATTATAGCTTCCGAAGGAGCATACTTTGAACAAAACATTCTTTCATTTTCTATACAAACTAATGTCTTTTATTACAGTAAAAAAGGTCGGAAATACATTTGTACACCCAATAATAACGGGTTTTGCTTACCAGGAACTTCAGGTATAGCACTAGACTAGCTCCTCGTCAAATGCCTTAAATTTCGGAAACGTTATATTTTTTAATAGGTAAAAGAAGCAATTTGCGAATCGCTACTTGAAAGGTAAGCATACGTGTGTTTTTATTAAATTTATTCGATAAAGAAATAATTTTACTTTATTTTACGTAGTAAATCTCATGAAAAATTTTAACATCGATATTTTTGCAGATTGACCGTTTGCAATATTGACGAAGCCAGAAAAAGAATTATTTAAAAATCTCTGTGTGTGTGCGCCTGGATGTGTGTGCCTGTATGTGTTTCGGTGTCTGGTGCCGTACAAACTATAAATGCTATTGGTCTGCCATACAGCCCAGAAGGATTGAATGATAAAACGAGAAATCCCAGTGATTTTAGTCGAAATCGGTCCACTGGAAATGGTAGTTTCCGTATGAGCTTTTCGTTTTTTATAAATATTTTGAAAATTATATCATTTGCAAGAAATCGATTATGATCTAAAAGATTATAAATAAAATTTGCCACAATACCGTTCCAGATCAATTTTCCAAAATTTAGGCAGAAATTATGACAATTTCTGACAAAAACCGTGTTTCAATAAAAATTCAGCCCCTGTACAGCCCAGAAAGACTGTTTTATAAAGGGTGAAACTTTTTCCACCGGAAGTGACAGCTTCAATAGGAGATATTACGTTTTTGCACGGTTATGAACTAACAGATTCTAAATTAATTTTGCAACAATACCGGGTCTAGATCAATTTTCCAAAATTTAAGCGAAAATTTGTTGTTTTTGTTAAAACAGTTTTTCAGTAAAAATTTGGCCTCTGCACAGACCATACCTACAATTTACTAAGCCTTTTCTATAAATTGAGAGATCCCAGTAATTTTTGGCCGATCGAATTTGAGAATTTATTCGTCGACCTCGTTCATAATCACAAACAGCTGGCCAATTCGCAAAAGCTACACTATCTAAAGGCGAACTTAATTGTAGATGCAGCATCGTTACTTAATTCTGTGGGCATCACCAAGGACAATTATGAGGAAGCATAGCTTATGTTACGAGATCGAGACAACCACCGACAGCCATCTTCGAAGGTTCAGAACCATGCCTGCACTACATATCGAATCAGCTGTGGGGTTGCGCAAGATCATTGATATTACGACCGACATCGTCCGCAGTCTGATGCTTTTACGAGTTATTTTACCCAAACCCATCGGCAGTGGGAAATGTCTCTAACCCGAGCACAATATCCATCATACAAAGATCTGATCGATTTTCTGAACACCAGATGTCAATCACTGGAGAGGATTTCCATGACTAAAGAACAATTGGATCCACCACAGGCGCACAAGCAGGTTCTGTCAACATCGCATTCGATAAGCAGTTCGGGTTCAGAGAAAATAGGTCCACAGAGGACACTATGGTGAGAATGGCCAACATAGTAAAGGAGTCAGAGCAAAAGTATGTTTTAGGAGTATTCGTGGATATATCTGGAGCTTTGGTAATTTGTGGTGGCTTACTATAATGAAAAAATTGAGAAGATTGGACTGCCCCTTTAATCTTTATTCGGTCATTTACAGCTACTTCTCTGACAGATCAGCTATCGTGGTGTCATACCATGGCACGCTTTCCAAAAGCGTAAACAAAGGTTGTTCAAAAGGCCCGCATCTCTGAAATATAGTTTTCAACAATATTATGCCGGATCATGTCCAAGAAGTAGTATTTGCAGATGACAAAGTTGTACTGGTAACTTGGTGCAATAGCAATAAAATGGAGATATCCTCCTCCAAAACCATATTGATCCAACTGAAAGATTGATTTGACATCAGGAGACCACCTTTGATGGTTGTTGGTAGAAGGAAAGATGGTGTGATCGGTAAAGTGGTTAGGAGTTGATTTCATGATAGGCTCGCTGTAACCTCGCACGTCAAGAGAGTTGCATAGAGTAGTAAAAACGTTTCCTTTGTGTTGAAAAGAGTCTGCTAAAGAAAGGTGGAGTTTAAAACAAAATACCTTGAACGATACAAGGATAGGATCCTTAGTGGATAGAATAACCTGCCACATTCGAAGAACACTAATGAGCGCACAAAGGGCAATTCTCCTCGGAGACCGATGCGGTTGCTGCCTTGTAGCTGAAGTCATCCCAATCGATATAATGTTAGTTCGAATTCTAGGAAACGTTCAAATTCTATACAATCAAATAAGGCCGACTAATTCGCAAAACAGACACAACCAATCGAGTGATGGCAGAACTACTTATAGTTACGAGGGCGGATTGAAAATGAAGCTACCTAAGTAGGAAAACAAAATTTTTTTTTGCCAAAAACGATTTATTTCTCAACATAGTCTCCATTTAGTTCGACACACTTAGTAAGACGATATTCCAATTTGTTTATACCATCTGAATAATATGATTTCGTACATGCCTAATATAGACTTATGAATAAAGTTTCCTTAAGTGTTCCGTTTGCGCAAATGCGATATACTATTCGATTATGATCTCTCAGCAAGCAAGCTGGTACTAGTGATGCACATTCACATCAATGTGTTCAAGGAATTCTGTTGTCAACTGGAACTGACAGTTTTACAGATCAAATAACGAATTTCTAATATTGTGAAAGTTATAATTAAATGTTTACAAAATTGAGAGAGATTGGTATAAGTTTAAAAAAATAATTCAATAATATTTCTATGCCTATCAAATACTTAACAAAAAAATAACAAATTTTCTCAATTACGTATACGCTATAAATATGTATTGGTTAATTATTTCCCTAAATGTTGCTCTTATGTAACAAAAACTAAAAATTAGAGTACAATTAGGCGAATTAAAATAAAAATGTGCAATACAGTCGAAACATTGTTATCAAAGTTTAGAGAACAATTGGGCGAATACGAATAAAATCGTGTAACACAATCCAAACATTCATTTGAAAGTGAGGCTTTATTGTGCTGAATATGCCCAATTTAAAAATAAAAATGTGTTTAAAACAATTGTAAGATACAGCATAAGTGTAATGTATAAAAATGATAAATCATCGGTGCCGTATACTAACGGGCAAAAATGCTAAATGGTCGGTCCATATGACTAACAAGCAATATCTGCAACATGGTGTTGCACGAAACTTCAATGAAAACTTTTGTTCTACAGAAGTTAAAGGTCCCACATATAGACATGGTTTTTTATGATGGCCTTGGCACTTTAATACAAAAATGCCAAATGGTTGGTCCCTGGGTTCGGTCATATGAATAACAAGCAATATCTGCAACAGGTGCTGCACGAAACTTCAATGAAAAATTTTGTTCCACAGAAGTCAAAAGTCCCACATATAGACCTGGTTTTTTATGATGGCCTTGGTATGTACTTTAATACAAAAATACAAAATGGTCGGTCAGCTGCAGCAGTTGTTGCACGGAACCTCAATGAAAACTTTTGTTCTACAGAAGTTAAAAGTCAACCATGTCTATGGTTTTTTATGATGGCCTTGGTATGTACTTTAATACAAAAATGCCAAATGGTCGATCCCTGGGTTCGGTCATATGAATAACAAGCAATATCTACAACAGGTGTTGCACGAAACTTCGATGAAAAAGTACCAAGGCCATCATAAAAAACCTAAGACAGACCAACCCACATATAGGGACTTTTGACTTCTGTAAAACAAAATTTTTCATTGAAGTTTCGTGCAACACCTGTTGCAGATATTGCTTGTTATACATATGACCGAACCCAGGAACCGACCATTTGGCATTTTTGTATTAAAGTTCATACGTGGGACTATATGTGGGACTTTTGTCTTCTGTAGAACAAAATTTTTCATCAAAGTTTCGCGCAACACCTGTTGTAGATATTGCTTGTTATTCATATGACCGAACCCAGGGACCGACCATTTGGTATTTTTATAATAAAGTTCATACCAAGGCCATCATAAAAACCATGTCTACGTATGGGACTTATGACTTATGCCATATGTTTTTTCATCAACAAACTCTAGCGCCACATATTATGTTGCATTAGTGGGCAAATTTTTTCTCTTATTAAGAGCAATATTTTACGTAATTTTCATAGACAACTGTGTACAAAAATTTGCGTCTACCTATTGAAATACTTCTTCAACAAGCTCAAATGATCACCGTTGATGTGCTTAAATGGTAATGGGTAATGACCGGGGTGTAATGGAGAGAGAGGGGTAATGATCGGGGGAAGTAATGGTTGAGGGAGTAATGGTCGTGGGGTAATAGCAGTATTCTCAGCGAAGTCAATATCCGAGGAGGTAATAAATGTCCTCTTACGGATTCACACGTTCCTGTTATTTGTATTATCGATACTAGTCTAGTCAATGATTTAATATTAGCATTTTCAAAGAATTTTTCTGCATCCAGCGATGCATTAAAAAAATTAGAAATTTTAAAACTAGTCGGACCCGAGTTCATTAAGATGTATTTTAACGAAATCACGGGTTTGAATGAAATGAAGATGTATATAATGCCGTCTGTTAAATTCATCTTCGAAACGAATACTGGATTCCCTTTCATTACCGAAGTTCAGCATCCATTTCTTAAGCAAAAGGGTAGCATACAGATTGACTCTTTTCGAATATTTTAAAATTTTGGGTTATTCTGGGTGATAGCCAGATATTATTTTTACAACGAGGTGAGGTTACCAAGACGTTGGAAGTTTGGTTACTTCACCGCGATGTAAAAATATCTGGGTAACCAAAAATTTCATATAGAAACCGCATTTATGCGTCAATTACTATAAAATTTGAGCTTACGAAGGGGTTAACAATTACGTACCGACCCGACACATAATGATTTGCTAAGGCTTTGTAGAGGCCTGTTTCTTCAACTACAAGAAACACCGCACAATATACATAATTACAAATACCGCACAATATACATTTAATTCTCCGTAGACTGAATTATTTATTAACGGACAATTCTCCGTATAAATAATTATATTCCAAATGAATATGCAACAACAGTCTTGTAACATAAAATCGGTACAGACAACAAAAACTATTTTGTACACAAAATAAAATTAGTAAATTTTATTAGCATACCGATTTTCACATCAACCAAATTCGTTACCAATAATAAATGATCATTGAAACAAACAATATTGTAATTGTATCATAGATGCCACCATAATGCTCGTGATAACCAAGGCACAGAATATTTAAATGGCATGGTAGTTGTTAAAATCTTATAATAGATGCCCCCCCATCATCATTAAATGATTGTGATAACCAAAGACACAATTATTTAATACCAGTCAACATGATGGCGGGGCAATTAGAACAAATTAAATTTAAAATTGCAATATTGTTCATGTCAATAAGTCAAACAAATTGGTAACCGAAAAAATCCAGATTTGGTCGGTGCATTCAATATTTGATTGCCTTGTTTACCCAAAAAGCGAAAGCACTGGATCAATACAATTTTTATTGCTGCACTAAAATTTTGTATATAAAGTTATACAAAATTTTGATTTTTTCCTATTCAGTTTTAGATTTTTGGAAGGTGCAGCAGCTCAACACAGCACCGAATATTATTTTTTTAATAAAAAATTTTTCATTAATTTTTAAAATTAAATTAAATTTTGTTTTTTTTATTATTATTATTATTATTTGATTTTTCTAAGTGCTCCGCTTCGAATTCGTCTTTTTCTCTTCTACAAGGCTTTTCAACCTCGACAGCTTTGTCTGTAAGTTCAAAGAATTTTCACTATTTTTGTAGTTTGGGCACTACACTCTGATGAGACGACCGAATTTTTTATTGTAATTTAAAGAGTTCAATGTTTCATTAGTTCGAAACTAATCGAGCCTAAGGTATTTGTACGATTTTTCATTATTCCGTTTTCCGAACAAAGCAACACATATTATATATGTACGAGTACGTCACTGCCATATAAAAACTTAGGTTACAATTTTTTGAAATGTGAGGTACAAATATATCTCCATCGCGGCGAAATGGATCTAACAAATAAATCATAGAATTTTGCTGATTTGTAATAGAAACAATAATTTTCGACATTGTCGACATCACTGTTTTAATTATCTACATACACTCTCTACACATGTAGAATATTAAAATAATTATCTACTCGATGTAGACAATATCGCACAACATTGATTTCGAATAATCTCGAATTTATTTTTAATTTAAAATGCCAGGTTTATAACCAATAGAGGTTGGAATTCATTTTAAATATTTTAACATTTCAAACTTTGGCGTAAAGAGTTTATCCTACAACATTTTTGCAAAGCCTGGGTTAAACCGCAAGCCCTTAGTAATGCAATTAGTATTTGCAAATTATTTTTATATTTATATAAATTTTATTAGTCCAATTAAACATTGGCCAAGCGTATCGAAATCGGACCAAAAACCCAGAATATGGAAAACGGAGTGGAAATCAGATATGAAAATGACAATTCAACTACATACACGGAAGTGGTTTAAAATTGCAATACACTATCATCGGAGGATATAGAAAATGGAGATAATCAGCGGATATAATAAATGCAGACACAGTGGTGATTTAACAGTAAACAATACAAGTTGAACAGTTTACAGTGATCAGTGATACTGTTGGAGAGAGAACACTATACATATACTCATAATTAGGTATTTTTTGTTATCCGTAATAATTTTTGTAAGACTCTCTTACAGTTTAAAAAAAGAAGGATTTAATAAATTTGTGAGGTTACATTTTTTTGCGCTACCGCATTTTTTGAGAATAAACATGGCAAACAAATTGCCAATAATCGATAAACTAAAAGGTCGTGAAAACTACAGGACGTGGCAGTTTGCTATGACAGCATATCTAGAGCATGAAGAACTTTAGGCATGTGTAATTGGAGAAGATGAAGACAAAAAGAAATAGTCTAAGGCGAAAGCAGTCATTATTTTGATGGTGGACCCCATAAATTTTGTGCATATCCAAGATGCAACGACTGCCAAGGAAGTCTGGGACAAGCTCAAGACAACATTTGAAGATTCCGGTTTGACCAGAAAAGTTAGTATTTTGAGACAACTATGTAATTACAACCAAACTGGCACTGCGATAGAGGCGTTGGTCACAGCTCATAAGTTATGTAGTATTGGTTTTACTGTAATCGATTAATGGATTGGAACATTTTTATTGGCGGAATTATCGGAGGAATATAGACCGAAATAGAAAACAAATCTTGAACTTCTGATCAAACGACGGCTCTTTAGGGTAAAAGTTTTTACAGAAATAAGAAGAATTTCAACAAGTCAAATTTCAAGGTCCGAAATGTTATGACTGTGATCAAATTGGACATATAGCATCAAATTATCCAAATCCGAAGTATAAATGTGATAAATGTCATACGTCAACTGTTAATAGTCAACAAACACATTTGCTATGCACGAGACTGTATACTGGTTGTGCCATTAACAAAAATGAATGGTATATTGACTTTGACTGTGACTGATTTCAAAATGTTAATAAACCACCGAATACTGAAATAATTGGGGCAAACAATGCTCGTATACTCATAGCTGCAGTTAGTGATTCACATTTGAATGTATGTACGAATAAAAATATTGCTGAACTTGTAGTTAAAGACGTTTTACAATAGTCGAATGACTAGACAAGGGAATACAGTCACATTTGATAAAAATGGTTGCAACATTTATAATGAAAAATCTAATTGCAAATGCAAGTTTGGTCGACAACATCTATAAACTAAATTGTTTGCCATAAGATCAAAGTTTATTGACAAATGTGAAAGATGATAATATTTTAAAGCTTCGAAGATTGGGACACATGAATCACTACTATATGAAACAATTACAAGCAATTAGTGATTTTTGTGATAAAAGATTTACTGACAGTGAAAATGAACCGTGCGTAGTGTGTATAAAAGGAAAGCAAGCTAAACTACCTTTTAAAATAGTTGGAAAACGTGCAACAAAAGTGTTCTTCATTCTGATCGACGACTTTACGAGGTGAGTGTTTGCATTTTTTTTAAAATCGAAAGATGAAGTGACCAATATATTTGAAGAGTTCAAAGTTTTTGTAGAAAATCAGACTGGAAATAAAATCTTGGCTTTACGCGCCGATAATGGAACCGAGTACTGCAACGATATGATACAAAATGTGCTGCACACATCTGGCATTCAACATCAAACTACAGTGCCATGTACACCGGAACTGAATGGAGTAGCAGAAAGGATGAACAGTACTATAGTAGAAAAAACATGAAAGCTGCTGCAACTGCAGTTTATATAATTAATAGATCACCGACAAAAGGATTGAACGAACAAACACCTGAAGAAATATGGACATTAAAACGTCCTGACTTAACAGTTTTGCGCATTTTTGGATGTAAAGCCATGGCACAAATTCCAAAACCGAACCATTTAGAATGGGATTCAAAATCAAAGATACAAGAATGTATCTTCGTTGGATATTCTTTAGACACAAAAGCACATCGATTATATCAACCAAAAAAAATCATAGTATGTCGAAACATCGTTTTTATTGAAAACATAAATGATGAAAGTACAGGTACAAAGGTTTCAACTAATGCATAAAACAAATTGAACGACATTGTTGATGACACTTCGGAGAAGGATAAGAATGCGGTCGAAATGGAGAATAAGTCTTTTGATAAAAACAGTTCTATATAAACTTTATCAGAGAGTACCGATGGTAGCGAAGAACTTTTGAGTGTCGAAGATGATCCTGAAACAGCACAATCTACTATAAAGTCGGAAGGTAGCAGCCAAAGACGTTCTAAAATGCAACGTAAAACCAAGAATATGGATGATTTTATCGTTTATAATACCAAAACTATCAAATTATCAGAGCCATTGACCGTAGAAGAAGCTTTAAACCGATCGGATTCAGAACATTAGAAAGAAGCGATGCAAGACGAATATGATAGTTTGATTGAAAACGAAACCTGGCCTTTAGTAAACTTACCATCTTCAAAAAAATGACTGTAAATGGGTGTTTAAAACGAAGATGGATGCAGATGGCAATATTCGTCATAAGGCGAGACTGGTAATTAAAGGTTGTGTTCAGAGAAAAGGTATTGATTCCAATGAAACTTATGCTCCAGTTGTTCGATTTACTTCAATAAGTAAATACCTTATTGCTTTGGCTAAACTTGATCTGGATATTGATCATATGGACGCGGTTACTGCATTCTTTCAGGTAGCATTACAAGAAGGGATTTACATGATTCAACCATCTAGTTTTGTTTTCGGAAATAAAGTGTGTCGGTTAAGGAAGGCAATAGATGGTCTCAAACAAGCAAGTAGAGCTTGGAACATGACGCTAGATGCAATTTTAAATCAAACAGGATATACACGGTCAAAAGTGGACCCATGTATTTATTATAAGATAAATAATGAAAGGACGATTACAGTACCAGTCTACGTTGATGATTTCCTAATTTTCTCTAACTGTATTCAATTATATGAAAATTTAAAATCAGAGCTGAATCAACGGTTTAAAATAAAGGACTTGGGAGAAGCAAAATCATGTTTGGGCTTAAACATCACTAAGGATGTCAGACTGCAACTCTGTGTTTACTCCTTCGGACCCGAATCAAAAGTTATCGAAGGATATGTCGCCGAAAAATGAAGTGGAATTCAAAGCAATGGAAAACGTTCCATATCAACAAGCGGTGGGTAGTATACTATACGCAGCTCAAGGAACTAGAACCGACATAACATAAGCTGTCCATATGATAAGCATATTTAATAATAATCCAGGAAAAGCTCATTGAAACGCAGTGAAACGAATTCTTCGATATTTGCAAGGCACAGCGTCTGCTAAACTTGAATTCTGCAAGGAAGGTAACCCCGAATTACTAGCATATTGTGATTCTGACTGGGCTAGTGACGTCGATGAAAGGCGTTCGGTCACTGGATATATTTTTATGATGCATGGTGGCCCAATGTCATGGAATAGTCGAAAGCAGCAAACAGTCGCTTTGTCTACTACCGAGGCGGGTTATATGACTTTGTCTGCGACAATGCAAGAAGCCATGAGGTTGAATTTGTTGAAGAAACTAAAGGTGTTGATTAGTAAAGTTTGTGACTTTAAACTTTAGACAAGGAGTGTTTTATTTGCAAAATCCATTACGAATCCGTATCGAAATTCCCCCGAAATTCTTAACAATACCTTAAGATGGTGCAACCACATCCTCAGCTCGTAAAAGCAAGCGTTTCACGATCGCTTCCAATTGGTTCCGCCCAACCATTTAATATACCCATTTTGAAGTCAGCTTCGCATTTCATCCTTGAGTCTCCACGTTGCGGATGATTAAAAAAAACGTGCAAATAACACTCAGCGAGTGTTGGTCGAAGGGGAATCGCTTGGATGAGAAAAAAAATATTAACTGAAGATAACGGACGATGGATAATGACATATAGTGGTTCATACGAAAGAAAGAGAGATAGAGAGAGAGAAGAAAATATGTACCGTGAATGACGCTTGTGACATATGTTTATATAAAGCCATTATTTTATTAATTAAGTTTAGTTAGTTATGATTATGACATTACATAATACTTACAATAATTGTTCTACTCGTATAAATATTAAAATTTATCAATTAGATCAGGCCAAATAATCCACGGGCTTTGTCCTGATACAAATCTGCAAGATAACAATAAAATCAATATTTTAATCAATTTTAGAAAAGATAGCGCGAACTTATAAACTAAAAACGAGTACTGTGTTCTAATATGGCATCAATTCATTTATCTTAACTTATCATGCGTTGCCATTTAACAAATTCGCCAAAACAACCCACCACGCACTTTTGCTTTTATGCACAGCATAACTTTCATTTTCCCTAAAGTTATTTTGTACAAAAAACAATTCCAATCACCAGAGAATGGTGTTTATCAACACAGCCAACGCTATTTCGAGGTTGAAGTTAAAACGAAAATATTTTCCACGCACCATGCACACACACACATTTTATATTAACACTCGTTCGCACTAAATATCAAATTTTACGTAGACCATTTATAAAAAATTTAATGTCAAGTATTTAAATATTTTACCAACATCATCTAATATGACATTTTCTTTTATTTATTAGCAAAAATAGACAACAAGAAAAGTACAAAACATCATCTAATAAGAGAAAAATAAAACAAATAAGAAAACGAATAAAAACAAATACCAGCCAAGCCACAAGGAGAATAATAAGAAGCCAACAACGAAGACGTTAAAACCACGAGTAAATAAAATTACAGTTACAACAAGATTATTTTCATTTCGTTTTTACATTGGCTTGTGTGAGTTTACGTACGAGTATATAAGACGGTGCTTTGTACATAAGCGGTGCTTACATTGACCGATTTTATACCATCTTGTATGAAATTGTTTTAAACACAACTTACAATATTCAAGACAGGAATGGTAATGTAATGTTATTAAAGAATTTTTATTAACATTTTCTTGGATTTTTAAATTGTGTAATTTTCTTGTTTTGAGTAGCATGTTATAGATGAACAGTTATACTTACTGTCTTATGGTATGAAGGAGATAATGCGCACGTTTGATATGATGATGTTATTAGGTTGAAATTAAGACATTCACATCGAAGCGGAATTATTGAATCAAGACATAAGGAAACCCTTAAAAATAACATTTTCTGTTTGTTATTTTGGGTTTCACCATAAAATGCCACCTTCAAACATCTATAACGGAATATATAAATAAAGCCATATATAAGTAAATTATACAGTCGATATTATTTTTGGAAACAATAATAATGATATCCATCCCCAGGTGGTAAATAACATTTGCCATTATTATTATTGCGGTGGCAATATTCACAAACATTGGCTACACGTAATAATATACGCATTCCCGGTATAATCAACGGTAATATAATTTATGAACGCCAAATTGGTTTTGTGGTTTTGGAAGATCAATAAAGCATTTTAGCATTAACACTTCATCAGTATACATTTTATTGGGGTGGTAGTTATTTTGGCAGTTCAAAATTATGTATCTACAATATGTGATTCAAATTTTGTGTGTAATAAATAAAGTTTATTGAAAACAAATTGTGGTCCTCTCTGGAAAAATTTGCATCTGTGATCTAGTTATAGGAAAAATAATTTACGTCAATTTTGTATCGAAATAAAATTTAATCGACTATACGTTTTATAAATTTTGTCCCTGGGGTACCGAGCCTTGCTCGGTCAAAGATGATTGAATTGGAAGTTTATTGTGTCATTAAGCATAACCATTTCCAAATTGGGACGTTAATTTTTATTAGTAATAATAATTAACCAATATGGAAATCACCACTTCCGGTACACCAATTGCCGCTTAATTTCTCTGGAATCTGCTCTTTATCAGAAAACCGGAAGATTTATGCCGATCACTCAACCTGCTTGCGCTGTGGAGTGGCCGAATTGTGGTGAAATAACAGTTTAATAAAAAATTCGTTATTAACTTTACATTTTGGGGAAATGATTTACACCAGTTGTTTGCCAATTTAATTTAGAATCCTTTTGTTCTTAATCGATTTATTTTCGCAGATGCTATGCTTTCTAAAAAATTGTGCAAAAAACGTTAAAAGCGAAAAGCTCAATTCTCGGTGGACCGATTTCCGCCAAATTTCATTGGACCTCCAAATTTATGAAAAAAGTTAAGTTCAAGTTTCATCCAAATCTATAAAGCGAATAGTTACTTCTACATTGTAAAATAAATTAATAAGAAAGCCACACTTGGTTAAGCAATGGTTTAGCTCTATTCAATTTAAAGAACCCGTGGTTTTGTTTCAATCAAATTGGATATTTCTATAGTTCCAAGTACCAGAGAGGGTTTCGTTCCATCCAATTTACTCATTTTTCAAAATCACATCCGAAACTCATTTTGGAATTATATTTCCTGTTTAACATACAAACAGAGTTGTATCCCAATTGGTTAAGAAATGGAACAAGAGGCAACATAGCGGCTAAACCGGAACACATCTATACAAATTTCCCAAAATCATGATCCATTGCAATCATTTCCTGACATTTGAAAATATCCTCTCTCAAATTTTTTATCAAAATCGTTGGACCTGATCATTTTTTAAAGTTGATACTCGGGTTCCGAGAACCCCCAAAACAAATCTTCCCGAATGTATAAATCATCACAATCGATTCTTAGCACTAAAAAATGTTCTCACTCCTTTTTATTAAAAATCGTTTAACCCGAAAACCCTAAATGAAATTACCCAAAATAAGGACTCATCGCAATCCATTCCTGGCATTTAATCTAAATTTTTATCTAAATCGTTCGAGCCGGAAAAAATGTAAATGTCTTACGTAAATGGGCCAGACGTACCTCCTAAATGAATTTTCGATTAGCGAATGCTACAAATCAATATTGTTACTCCTAACAACAACATTTTCATAACATAATATGCAACATTCCGCATTATGATGGAACATAACGCCAGGTATCTAATTAACGAAAAACACAAGATACAACACGAAGCAACACGACGCAACATAATACAAAATTGAGCAACATCGTGCAACAATACGCAATATGGGGCAACATTATGTAACTGAAACATTACGCAACATGGGGCAACATGACGGCCCATCCATCCGTAGGACTACAACTCACTTATCCAGAGATCAAAACTCCTTGCAATCGTTTCCTTACAATCTGTCCCGCTAAATTTGATCAAGATTTGACACAACACAATCACACAACAAGATGCAACATACCACGACGTAATGTAATAATATCCCACAACATGATACAACACAATGCAACATCGTGCAACGTCACGCAACATCAATAAAATACACAGTATAGTTGAGAAGCTCCAACATGAAACCGCTTTCATGTTTTATCCGATGCAGCGTATAACGATAAGCGCCTATACTGGAAGAGAAAGAACTGAGACTTTGTTCATTCTAACCAGTTTTACTAATAAACCTCAGGCAGTTTATAATCGACAGGTTTGTAAGCTAATGAATTATCTTTAAAAAGCTAATGGTGAACTAGTGTGCATAATCGATTACATTAATTCCGTCCGGAGACCTGATTTGTTGTGTAAGGCTGTCGTTCTTTGTGATAAATTATAAGTTATAAGGCATAGTAACACCGTTATTGCGTAACTTCGTGGAATATTGGAAGGTATTCCTCTCAAATTTT